>MU224150.1:632409-671853 GCA_018584345.1 Thuja plicata
TATGTATGTATGTATGTATGTATACACACATATACATATACATATATATACATATACATATATATATATACATATATATATATGTATATATATACATGCATAATCTGAGGGCATGATTATGACATTCTTCAAAATCCTCCTAGATAGGAAGCAATAGATCGGTTTTAGTATTTAGCTTCAAACCCTTGCTTTTTATGATTTTCTACTACTATAATGATTCATTGAAGTGTTGTGTCTTTCTTAGCAGGTGCGTAAAATCACACACATAGTAGGAAGTCATGTAGAACTTGTGATCTCCCCTAACCTTCCTCATCTGGGTGTCCACATGCCTAATGATAAAGTCAGCCCAGTCAAAGTGTGCCTTGTTAGTGGTCATACAATATAAATAAGAAGCACATTTAGGAGGTGAACTCCCGAGCATGGGGTTCCCCGAAAATCTTGCATAAAAATATAATTTCATCCTGGATGGGCTCCTTTAAGTCAGAGCGAGGGATATCCATCCTCATCTTCTTGAAGTCTTGGCGCGAAATTCTCAACCATTCTTAATTGAGGTGGAGTTAGGCCATATCAACTGCGACCGCAAACTGTGCAAATGAGGCAGCCTTGGTGAGACTAGTAACACCATCTAAGAAGAACAGAATATACCATCCAATGATGGAGGCATCATGGTACAAGGTGATGATAGGCATCAAGTATACGAGAGGGTTGGGCGCAACCAACACAGTAACCAAACTGGTTGGGTTTTAACATTTAGCCAAGAGCATGATCAACTATGACGCTTGCACTGAGTACGGAAAACCAGCTGCTTGAATGATTTTGGATGCCACTAAGTTGACTGAGATAGGGTCATTGGCCCGTTGCTGTTGGTGGATTACCTGAAGGAGGGCCCTTAATTCAGCATAAGTGTGGATATTTGTATCTATGACCTCTCTTTGAGTAGATTCAATTCAAGACCTCATAATTGTCTCACCTTTCTTATATTTATGGGTCAATGGGAGCCTTTCCAACATCCTTTCTGCCTTGGACATTTTGGAAGTGCTTACCAAAACACTTGGAAGTTTGGTACTTCTCAGGGGTGTGGATTTTGAAGCCATTTCTTTCTTGCTTTAACCTATACCTACGAACCGGACAACCGTCAGTATATGAATTTTTATAAACACAAATTCTGGGCTCTGATATTTTGGGCGCAACTGTTCACTTGGCATTCTAAAAATAGAAATCATTAGTCCTTGAAAAATAATATCCAGGAGTTACCCTTAATGTACCCATTTCATAATATACAAAACTTCTCCCTTGCACCCAAAAGACTGAAAATGCTAACTCGACAAGGAAATTGAGATAGACAAGTTCGAGGTCACCAAAACACCTGGAACCTAACCAAAAAGGATGGTGGTGTTAGAGATAATACATGAGTGGCATGAATACCACTTGGGACAAATTTTAATGTTCTAATGTGGGAATCAATTCCACCATTAAGATAGAAATGATAGAGGAGAGAGAAATATTAATGACCTGCTAGCAAGCTAGCCTCTGAAATTGACATAGCTTTCACCTCAAAAAGAAATTTGCATCAACCAAAAAGGTAGACGCATTTATTGGGTGGACATGGTCTTCATACCTCATAAATAATTCTAAGCAATGGCATCCCTAGGAGTTACCTCCATGGGACCTACACTAAAGATAACCCTCAGAGACACATAGCCTGCTCAGTGCAGGAGGGCAAAAATTTAACCAACTTGACAATGTACAACTAGCCTAAGCTATTAACAATGCAAAGAGTGCTTAGAATTTATAGAACTCAACTCTCATTTACAGGACTCGAATGACCATTTAGAAGGAACTTACAACACTCTACGGACCTATATTTATAGAACTTACAAATTGTAGAGCTAGACACAAAATGCTACTTATAGATAATTTTCAACCAATGAAGATAGACGTCTCACCTTCGAGCCAGACGGTCATGAAGAAAGTAGGAAACACCAGGTCCAGGAGAAAAAACATGCCAAATGAAAATCATGACCTAGATGACAAGGGAAAATGAACACCCAAAAACACAAAAATCCCAAACGAGAAAAATCCAAACAAAAAACAAACAGACAAAAGAGAAAAACGGAAAACAAACAACAACAACAATAGAAAATGAACCACAAAAAAAAAAAGAAACAAAGAAGAAAAGATGCAACAAAAAGCAAAGAATCCTAAGGGCCTACCTAAAACTCAAAATTCTAAAAAGGGGTACTGCAAACCGCCTCACTCTATCATCTAAATGCTCTAGGAGAATCGCTGAATCCACCTCTGCACCTTCTAGCTCAAACACCTTAGCTTGAAAAACAAATTACTTCACTCTCTAGATAATTTGCCAAAAGGTAATTAGTTCATGGTAAATGTAGAAATGATAAGGTAAAAGGCCTTAAATAATGCCTAGGGGAGCACATGAATTACCAAAATTTACTCTGAGAAACAATTTGGCCACTGAAGTACGGGCCTTAGGGCACCCAACGATCATTCATCCTAAACCAAAAGAGGGATGATCGACAGGTCTCAAAGTTTTGGAAATCATTGGCTCTAAGAATCAACACTCTGAAATCCAGATCTCGGAGTGGACAAAAGACAAGAGAAAAGACAAGACAAGGGCAAGGGCCCGAAAAGAAAAAGAGGAAAAACAAAACGAAGGCAGAAAAAAAGGGCACCCAACATTTTGCACACAAAATGTAGGGATAGGTATGCAGGGCATAACACATTGAAACAAAGAGTAACTATTGATTCAGATAATACTGGAATTAGACAAATTTAAAAAAGTTGAATAAGAGATGTTATTTGAAAAGATTGTTAGAAGAAAGAGGAAAGGCCAAAAGGATATGAAACCCTTTCTATATGTCTAAATTATCCTAATAAAGATAAACCATATTTTGGGAAATCCTCAAGGGAAAGGAGGGCTGGGAAATCTTTAACATAACTAAACTTGATGGATGAAGTAGTTTATGATCAAGCCAAAATTACCACCTTACTAAATATAGGGAAGAGAATGAGTGATACTCCTAACATGGAATATTATGGGATTAAATTCTTATAAAAAATAGTTCCTAGTCAAGAACATTATCTCTTTAGCAACAATAGAAATAATTTTATTGCAAAAGACAAAACTGGCCAAAGATGAAATAACAACTTTTTTAAAAAAGGCTCAGAAATTGAGAAGTAGAAGCAGTTCAAGAAGATGGAGCTTCTGCGAGACTTATCATCCTTTGTAATCCTAAAAGGGTAAATTTCCAAAAGGATATCAGACCATTTCTATATGTCAAAAGTATCTTAATAATGACAAACCAGATTGTGGGTAGTCCATAAGGAAAAGGAGGGGTAGGAAATCTCTAACATAACTCAAATTGATGGATGGAGTAAATGATTATCAAGCCAAATTTGTCACCTTACAAAATTTAGGGATGAGAAAGACCCTTCCCAAGGAACCGTGATACTCCTAAAATGGAATATTATGGGCTTAAATTACCCTAAAAAATAGTGCCTGGTCAAGAACAATATATGTTTAGCAATAACAGAAATAATTTTATTGCAAGAGACAAAACTGACCAAAGATGAATTGATAACTTTTTAAAAAGACTAAGAAATTGGGATGTAGAAATAGTTCAAGTAGATGGAGCTTATGAAAACTCGTCATCCTTTGGAATCCAAGTAATGTATTCTTTGAATTTCTATTGGAAAGGAGCTACTAGATCAAATGAGGGATAAGAAGTGCTTGCAATAATATGAGTTTTATTTTGATAAATGTTTATGGTCCTTAGCAAATAACAAGGAGGTGTGTAGAGACCTAGATATCTTCATGAACAAGATATCATTCCCACATACAATCATAGGTGGAGACATGAAATCCATTCTCCATCTGTCATAAAAAAAGGGGTGGGATCTAAATAGAATAATAGTCGTAGATCAATTTTTAAGATTGGGTTAATAGCAATAGCCTATTGGAAATGGAAAAAGAGAATAAACCATATACTTAGAATAATAGGATATTGGGATTTAGTCATATAGTTCTGGGAAAAAATATAGGTTTATCTTCAGTTAAGATCTAACAACCTGCCCTTTGGGTTTAAATCCTCGATTATGAATAATCCAGGGTTAGATCATTTCCCTATTTAGCTTTAATTATAACAAGAGATAAAAAACCGCAAAATTTCTCCTTCAATTTTGGAAAATGTGGATGAAGGACAAGAGATTCCTTGAGAGGATATAAATGTGGTAAGGGAGGAACAATTTGAAGGCTCAAAACTATTTAGCTATGTTTCCAAGGTGAAATCAATCAAGTAAAAAATACTAAAATGGAATATTTAGAGTATTTCAAAAATATTTTGTCAACAAAAAGTAACGTTGAGGAGGCAATGGAGAATTTGAATTAAGAGGTAATTAAAATTTTCATAAATCAAAATTAATTCTTAAAGGAAAATGAACTTCTAAATGAATATTAAGATGTGCTAGCAAAGGAGGAAATTGGTTTGAGAAAAAATTATAGAGAGACATGGTTGGATAAAGGAAATAAAAACTCAAAGTTCTTTCACAACAACACAAATCAATAGAATGAATATTAATAGAATCAGCATGTTAAGAAGTGGGGATGGTAGAATCCTTGAAGATCTAGAGGATTTTAACACATAAATAGTCTCATTCATTACTGATATCATAAAAATTTGGGATTGATTTAACTATAATGCTCGTTTAACCATGTTGGAAAGCATACATAGACTAGTCTTGGAGGAAAAAAACAAGATGCTAATAGGAAAATTTTTAGGAAAAGAGAATTATTTGGATTTGAAAAAAATTTGTCCACATAAATCCCCTGGGCCAAATGGGTTCCGAGATAGTTTTTTCCAAAAGTGTTGGCACGTCTTAGGGAATGAGTTGGTTGTGGCATTTGAAGTTGCAAGAAATTTAGAAATATTTCTAATAGAGATAAATAATAGATTTATCACTCTAATAGCATAGAACAAGGATTGTCTAAATTTGGATGAATTTAGACCCATTTCACTCTGCAATACCATAGATAAAATAATGATAAAAGCCCTAGCCAATAGACTAAAGAAGATACTACTATTCATCATCTCAAAAGATAAAACTTGATTTGTGCTAGGGAGATCCATATTAGATGATGTGGAAATAGCACAAGAATCCTTTCACTCTATAAAAAAACAATAAACAACTAAGCAGTCTAATCAAACTTGACATCAAGAAAGAATATGATAAATTTGATAGGAGATTCCTCTACAAATACCTAGAGTCATTTGAATTCTATAGACAATGAATCAAGTTGATATTATTTTGTATATCTTGGCCAACATTGTTAGTTCTAATAAATGAATATTAAGAGAGAATTTTTAATGACATCGAGAGGATTGCATTAAGGGAACCCAATGTCTCCCATGTTAATGTTATACTCAAAGGCTTTAGGATGGTTGATTAACCAATATAAATTGAAAATCTTCTTCATCTATATCAAACCAAAAAATAGAGAGACACATCTTAAACACATTGAGATTCAAATTAGGAAAATTTCTCTACACTTATTTTGGATTTAAATTGGATAAATCTATTAGATTAACCAAAATATAAGATATAATTGGAGGAAAGATGGGTATGGAAATGACATATTTGAAAACACATCCCTTTCTTCTCTGCCCATATATTTTATGTCTTGTATCAACCTATTAGTTTAGAATTACTCACAATTAGTGCAAGATATGAGAACTATTTACTGGTAGGGAATGAGGAAAAAATGAGGGAAATGATTGCATGGGATAAGATATACAAACCCAAAGAAGCAGTAGGTGTGTGATTGAGAAACTAAAAATGGAGAAGCACTTGACCTTAGGAACTAAATTGGTAAGGAACATGCATAAATAACTTCATGTCAAATGGTTATGAATACTATAAAAGTAGAAATTTGGAGGATGTGGGTTGTAAAGGAATCTTTAGAACTTCAAATCCACCTAAAGGTTCTAGGATTTGGAACTTCATAATTAAATGTAGAAATACAATAAATGAGCATGTATCTTGGGATATAGTAGATGGACACAATGTGTTATTTTTTAAGGATTCATAGTGGGGGGATGGAGTACCCTATGATAGACAAAATTATAAATACTAAAATAATCATATATTTATTTGATCATGAATATGAAAATCATGGTAGAGATTACGTGGAATGCAAAAATGAAGATTCATTCCTAGGGTGGAAATGAAATTACTTTAAAGGTTTACTCCTTCTAATAGAAGAATTAACACAATTAAATGATATTTTGTGGTATAGATCAATGGAATTTTAAAATTGCTCAAACAAGTTGGTTTGGGTGGGTGAAAAGGAGGGAACTATAATTACAAGTATGTATACAATGTAATTTTCAAGAAACAATTTAATTTCAAAACACAGATATACCAATGCAGCTTTGTTGGGATAAAATATATCTTCCAAAAGTAGGGATATTCACTTGGGTATCTTTATAAGGCCGAGTTATGACAGCTAAATGGTTTTAAAAAACTGGGTTTGAAGATGCATCTAAGTGTGTCATATGTTCATAGTGAGGAGACAATCAACAATGTCATTTTAAGTTGTCCCTTTTCAAAAAAATGTTGGATATGGTTGAGTGCCAACTTGATGTGGACAACAACATTAGTGAATTGTATCTTGAATTTTTTAATAACTATCCTATTATGAAAAGGGAAATCCTCTATATTGGTCTTTGGATTGCAGCCCCCTCCTTGATAATGTGGAAGTTATGGAAGTAAAGAAACCATGAAATTTGTCATGTGGAGAAGATGGAATGGGAGAAATTAATGAATAAGATAGAATAAGCTATGGTGGAAATTGTAAATAATATATAGGTGACACATGTTCTAAAACATAGCTAGTTTGCCAATTGGGATAGAAAGATTAGAGGAAGATGGCATGGATTGAAGATCCCTCCTTTTTGTATAATTGGGGAGAAAAAACAATACAAGACTCTAGTTTGTTTGGGCTCCACCCAAACTAAAATGGTTAAACTAAACTTTGATGGTGCTTCTTTGGGTAACCCTATGGCTTTAGGGGTTGTCTATGTAAAATATTTTTAAGATGGATTTATGGAAACAAAACTGAAAAAAAAACTTTAGAGGATGACACATATAATATTGTAGAATTCAAGGCATTGACAAAAGGACTTGTTTTATGTAAATATTTAGAGATTGGAAATGTTGAAATAGAAGGGGACTCCTCTATAGTGATAAATCTTAAAAATCTTAGAGAAACTCAAAATTAGAAATTTAATGCAATGCTAGACAAAGCATTAGAACTTGTAAAAAAAATTAAATCAATCAAAATGAATCATTTATATTGGGAGGAAAATTTAGTAGTAGATCTAATGAAAAAAATTGGCATGGATAGGAGTGAGGTGAAAACAAAATTGGTTTTACAAAGCATGCAAAATAAGTAGAAGTCAGTATAGAAGTGGAAGAAATGTGCAACATAGACTGATGAGGTGGCAAGGATTTTCCAACTTGGCTATAATAAATGACATGTCATCAATTTGAATAGGAAAGAACAAAGTGGATGGGACTCTAATAAAATATTAATGAGGAGATGAAATCAAATATTAGGTCATGGGGATGAATAAAATAAAATATTTGAATAGAATATCTCACATTCCAAACTTGCAAATTGACATCATGAACCAACAATTTGGCAATGGCTCAAATGCTAGATAACATGCATATAATCAATAGATGATACGTGCTAACTTGTATAGTCAAAAAATGGAAGCACTTCCATGGTAGACTGGTTTAGCCTTTCGAGTAAGTGGTTTGGGGTCATATCAAGCACCTTGAATGGGTTCCTAATGTTGACCTGACTTTCCCCCTGTTCTGCCTCTCTTTCCACTTCTTTCCATCCAGTTTTTGACATCCTGGACTGCAGATCTAAGGTCTTTGACCTCAGGGTCAGGGTCAAAATTTTGGGTCTATGTTGACCTCAACCCTGACCTAGGTCAAGGTTGACCTTGACCTTGACCCAGGGTTCAAATCTCAGGGTCCCACAATTTTTGGATGTCGATCTTTGAAAAGGTTAAATCCCGCTTCCAGGTCGGTTGTTTTGGGTTCCGAAGTGATGATTCCTAAATTATATTTAACATAGGTCCTCTCCTAGGGGTAAAGGCTTTAATGGGAATTTAATTCTCCTATGTCAGCCTCCTTAGAAGATTGTTCACTAATTTCATATAAAAGGAAGCCTTTCTCTCTCATTTTCTCTAACCATCAACTAGGTGATACTAGGCATCCTTGAGCAATTAAGAAGCATTATCAAGTGAAGATTCAAGAAAGAAATCAAGAAATATTTGAAGCAATGATTCAACCACCGTCAAGCCTTCAAGCATTCAAGGAGATCCATGGGAGGCCATTGAAGGATTCAAGCTACATAGTGCCCTTTTTGGTCATCTCTCCATCCATCTTCTTCCAAGCCTCTTCATAATCAAGAACCCATTCAAGATTTGATGTTGGAGATCTACAAGAAATTGATTGAAGACATCCCACATTCTAAATTCTAGATCCATTGGTACATACATACTTGTGCATTCAAGGATTCGAATCCTCCACAGGGACTTTTACAAGCAAGGTGAATTTGTGCATTTACTTTGTTTACATTTATGTAATTTCAATTCAATTATAAGGTTAATTCCAAAACTGGGGTTTGACCAAGGCAAACCCCTCCCACACAACAAACAAACCTCTTTTTCTTGTAGGTACAGGTTTGGGACTACGGATTTGGACTCAGATCTGGATACCCTTTTTGGCTTTCTTTCGGGCTTCGCGAACAGATTTTCTGTCGACGTTGTGTAGGCCAAGGTCGACATTATTGGGTTAGGGGTGACATTTGTGGGTCAAGGTTGACCTTTTTCATAAGATGATGTCAGTTCAGAAAAATATTTTTGGGTTTTGTTCATCTCTGTGTTTCCTTTCTGGATCATACTTTAGATTTTCCAGAAACAAAGTACAGACCCCAGAAAACAACATTCTTTGATCTATAATTCTTTAAGGTTAGTACGTTTCTCCTATTCATTTCAATCTTTCTAAATCTATCACACATTTATTCCTTTCCATAAAACATGAATTTAAGACTTTCCTCTTTACCCTCATTTCCAAATGATTGATTCATTTGTGCATTGATCATTTTTGGGTTGATCAATTTGGATCTTTCCTTTGTGCATCTTGGGATGGAAGAGGAATATCTTATCTTTCCCCCATATATTTCAAATGTTAAATTTCTTATGTTACACATTGTTATATGTTACATTTTATAAGTTACATTTTGGTGAACCCGACATGAAAAATAAATAAATAAATAAAAGTCACAAATTTTCTTTAAAAATACAAAAACATTTATATTTTTTATCATACATTTCATTTGAATGCATTTGGATATATCTAGATCTATTTTCTATGAATTTCTTTATTTGTTATCATGTTCCACAAGTTGTTTCAAGTATTTTCCAAACCTTTTACAATGTGCTTTATTGATAGGGATGATAATCCTCCTATTTGGGATGAACCTTTGGATTTGGATGTTGATTACTCTCTTCCTCATGAAGCCATTGTGGATGATTCTATTTTTTGGTATGAACCCATGGATAAAGACATTGATTTATCCCCTCCTTGTGAAGATGACTTGATACAAGAGGGTGATTTATTAATGAATGACATATTCATACATGATGGTGACTCTTTTTCTAAAACACACTCCCCTTATGTACATATTTTAGAGAAAGAAGAAGACACTATAGATGCTTTACCTCCATTTGGGATTCCTTCTAGTGATGAGACATTAACAACGAATGATACCCTTAATGTTCTCCCTCTTAGTGATGATCTTATGGAGAATCAAGATCCTCCCTCATCTCTTCCTAAGATGTATTATTTTCTTCTTTCTTGTGAATCTATTTGTAGTGTTGATACAACTAACATGGTTTATCCAAAACCCTTGTTGACTATTAAAGGTTGTCCTCGCATTACTATCAAAGGTAAACCTATGGAATCTTTAGAATCTTTCAGTGACCAAGATTTGATAGCTCAGACCTATCATACAAGGAATAACCCTCAACCTAATCTGGTGGTTCCTACTTCTTTACCACCTTCTCAACCCATTCTTCCTCCTCCACCCCGTCTTCCTAGCATGGAGTATGACTTGATAAACCAATTGCACAATACCCCTGCCAAGATTTCTTTATGGGAGCTTCTTCAAACTTCTCCTACCTACCATGAAGCCTTGCAAAAATCTCTAGTGACTCTTCCCACTCCACCTCCTAATCAAGAGAACATCAATTCCTTCTTACAATGCATGCATGTTACCCCGGGTCCTCCTGACATTGTATTTAATCAAAAGGATTTACCTTATAAAGAAGTTCAAAAGCAATATGATGCCCTTATGGTTGTTGTTACTATCAATAAGAGTACCATTCATAGGACCTTGATTGATAATGGATATGGGCTTAATATTTTTAGCATGGACATGCTCAAGTCAATTAAATCCGATCTTTCAACTATTCAACCTGATAATAATCCTATACGTGGCTTTGATAACATTGATAAGAACACTTTGGGGATCATTACCTTACCTATCAAAGTAGGTCCAGTCATCCTGAAAAATCCTTTTCATGTTATGCCTGGAACTCTTCATTATAAATTACTTTTGGGTAGACCTTGGTTGCATGAGATGGATGTTGTTCCTTCCACCCTTCACCGTAAATTCAAGTTTATTCACAACAACATGGTGTATACAATTCATGCAGATGATGCACCAAATCCTTGTTTGAATATTCAAACCCACAATAATCCTATTCCTAATAGTAATCCTTCTTCCTCTAATGCTCTTCTTGGAGATGATTGGGGAACCTTGAATTTTAATCCTACCTTTATTAGAGAACATAAGGTTTCTGATCTTAATTTTATGAAGCCACAAAGAGAGTTTGAACAAAGAGTCTTTGCTTCTACTTCTCATTACCTTCGTAATAACTTTGATGTTGCTTCTACCCACTATGAATCTATCAAACCTACTAGTAATGACATAGTGGCTACTGAAGTTCCATTGAATCCTTCTTATATGGCTTCTCATTATGGTCCTGGTTATCATTTACTAGTCAAACAAGGATTCCATGGTCAAGGATGTGGTAAGCATAAACAGGGAATTCAAATGCCCTTATAGAATGGGGGGCATGAGCATTCTTATGGATTGGGATTTTATCCTCAACAACACATTAATAAAAACATCCCAAATAACACTTCAAAACATGATGAACCTAAGAAGGAATTTGACCAAGAAGATCTTTTTCCTAAACTCCTTCATGCTAAGATGATTGCTAGATCTAAACGCAAAAAGAAACATAGTCCACACTGGAAGACTCTTCCTTTTTTTTTGTATCATAGATTTCATGATCACTCTACTAATTAATGTCAAGCTTTACATTACAAGATTAGGCAGCTCATTGACAGTAAATTTATTTATATATCATGTGGAAATGATTTGTATTTTAATCCTATTTTCTCTAAATAACATTTATGTTCCTATTATGGAACTCCACATTATGTAAACAATGTTAACCTAATCTTTGGGGGCTCATTGTCTTGCATAGTATTGTGAGTGATATAATAGGTCCCCTTTCATCCTTGTTCCCATGCTTGGGGGGAAAGGATGACATCTCCTTATTTTCTGTCTTTCCTGGATTCACTTTTCCCTTGGTTAAGCAGTATCTATCTATTATGTGATATCCAATCATACATGAAAATTTTGGTTTGCATTGAGGATCTATGTCCTTGATCACAATCTATTTCATTAATTGACATTGGGTTTCCATGGTTGATAAATCTCTCACCTTGGAAACTGAATACTGTGCTATCCCTCACAAGGGTTATTTTTTCACTTCTTGCATGATATCTCTTTGCATTCATCCCTTCCATGGCCTCATAAGAGCTATGACCTTCTTGACTTGGACTGGGTGTTGCCTATGGATATTGTCTTGTTGTTGAAGAAGGCTTTATCCTTGCTCTTTTACTTTCCTTAACATGTCAAACTAGTATGTACTTTGCCATATTAAGGAGGGGGCATATACACGGCCTCCCTCATTTTATATTATACATTTTTTCTAACATTTTGTTTTGCAGTATGCTAAATCCTCTGAAGGTAACGCACATAAGTTGCTAAATCCTAAAGAGATACGCATTCAATTACAATTCAATATGCTAAATTCTCGGAAGGTAACACACATAAGTTGCTAAATCCTGAAGAGATACGCATTTTACAAATGTATTCCATGGTGATATAAGGATATGGATCCATGGGTACTTCATAAAAGCCATCAGAAGATGCACTAAATACATGCACAAAGCCGCTAGAAGGTGCACAAATTTATGGGGTGACTATCAAGTTCTTTCTTGGCGAGCCATCCTATCCTTTTTGTGGTTCACAGTGATACACACATCTTACTGGGCGAGCTAACCACTTCTCTCTCTCTCTTTCTATTTTGACTAGTGATGTCTCTCTTATCGTGATCTTAGGGTTGATAAAGACTTAAGTCCCTTGGGGGTTTGAGGATTTCTTTGTCCCTTTTGATTCCAATAAGATTGTCCATTCTCTATGTTCTCATTTACCAAGAGTTTGTGTTGAGTCCATACTCTTGCTAAAGTGGGGGCTAAATGTATAGTCGGAAAATGGAAGCACTTCCATGGTAGACTGGTTTAGCCTTCTGAGTAAGTGGTTTGGGGTCATATCAAGCACCTTGAATTGGTTCCTGACTTTGACCTGACTTTCCCCCTGTTATGCCTCTCTTTCCACTTCTTTCCATCCAGTTTTTGACATCTTGGACTGCAGATCTGAGGTCTTTGACCTTAGGGTTAGGGTCAAACTTTAGGGTCTAAGTCAACCTCGACCCTGACCTAGGTCAAGGTCAACCTTGACCCTAACCTAGTTCAAGGTTGACCTCGACCCTAACCTAGGTCAAGGTTGACCTTGACCTTGACCCAGGGTTCAAATCTCAGGGTCCCACAGTTTCCGGATGTCGGTCTTTGAAAAGGTTAATTCTCGCTTTTGGGTCGGCTGTTTCGGGTTCCGAAGCGATGATTCCTAAATTATATTTAACATAGGTCCTCTCCTAGGGGTAAAGGCTTTAATGGGAATTTAATTCTCCTATGTCAGCCTCCTTAGAATATTGTGCCCTAATTTCATATAAAAGGAAGCCTTTCTCTCTCATTTTCTCTAACCATCAATTAGGTGATACTAGGCATCCTTGAGCAATTAAGAAGCATTATCAAGTGAAGATTCAAGCAAGAAATCAAGAAATATTTGAAGCAAGGATTCATCCACCATAAAGCCTTCAATCATTCAAGGAGATCCATGGGAGGCCATTGAAGGATTCAAGCTACATAGTGTCCTTTTTGGTGATCTCTCTATCCATCTTCTTCCAAGCCTCTTCATAATCAAGAACCCATTCAATATTTGATGTTGGAGATCTACAAGCAATTGATTGAAGACATCCCACATTCTAAATTCTAGATCCATTGGTACATAGATACTTGTAGATTCAAGGATTCGAATCCTCCACAAGGACTTTTACAAGCAAGGTAAATTTGTGCATTTACTTTGTTTACATTTATGCAATTTCAATTCAATTATAAGGTTAATTCCAAAATTGGGGTTTGACCAAGGCAAACCCCTCCCCCACAACAAACAAACCTCTTTTTTTTGTAGGTACAAGTTTGGGACTATGAATTTGGAATTAGATCTGGATACCCTTTTCGGCTTTCTTTTGGGCTCCGTGAACATATTTTTTGTTGACGCAGTGCGGGTCAAGGTCGACATTATTGGGTCAGGGGTGACATTTGAGGGTCAAGGTCGACCTTTTTCATAAGACGGTGTCGGATTGGAAAAATATTTCTGGGTTTTGTTTGTCTCTGTGTTTCCTTTCCAGATCATAGTTCAGATTTTCTAGAAACAAAGTACAAACCCCAAAAAATAGCATTCTTTGATCTGTAATTCTTTAAGGTTAGTACTTTTCTCCTATTCATTTCAATCTTTCTAAATCTATAACACATTTACTCCTTTCCATAAAATAGGAATTTAAGACTTTCCTCTTTACCCTCATTTCCAAATGATTAATTCATTTGTGCATTGATCATTTTTGGGTTGATCAATTTGGATCTTTCCTTTGTGCATCTTGGGATGGAAGAGGAATATCTTATCTTTCCCCCATATATTTCAAATGTTACATTTTGTATGTTACACATTGTTATATGTTACATTTTATATGTTATATGACTTATATAGAAAATAAAGGTGGCTCTACCACATGGAGAAAGGACAAAAATAATATTATGTTACCTTGTGATTATGAATAATAAATGGACATCATTCCCTAAGAGGCTAGGAAGGAATGTAGAGGAAATAATGAAAAAATTTAATAAGTAAAAAATAAGATATAAACATAAGATTATTATATCCTCACCATGAAATTTTTATAGTATTCAAAGCTCAACTTAAATGAATTTCCCTATTAGATTAGTTGTTGATAAGAGACAAATATCATTTCTGGGAGAAATAATGGAGAATTGACCAAAGAAAATGTTAAGATACTCTAATGACCTATTTATCTACGTAGTGAGAAGAATTATGTGGAAGAAATTTACATTTGTGAACCATGTTAAGATATTATGGTTGTTGGCATTGTTTTCATTGATGTCAAAACTAGTCTACCAATTGTTTGTGCCTCTAGCATTGAAAAAATTATTTCTCTTATGCAATTTTGTATAACATTGGATTTTGTGGATGGTTCGGTAGTAATGATATATCTTTCTAGTACTTATACGTGTTCAGTGAATTAAGTTTGGATGGTTGTTGTGCTCAGAATTTCTTTTGGGTATCCTTGGTATTTGATCATTCATGGAGTATATTGGCAGTTTTGGTAGAGCAGTTGGACTCATTTTTTGGAATTTTTTTTCTCATTGGTATCCTTATGTTGGTGATGTTATGATCAAGACATGGTTTGTATTATGGAATTCTCATTAGTTCTAGAACATATTTATCTTTCATTCCTTAATCTATGAAACATGGAACTATCTTATGTAAGATATATCTTTGGGTCCCTTGGTAGCATCCTGTGCCTTTCTCATATGTATAACTATTATTTAGGTCCAGTGCTAGCATGTTGACCCTCATTATATATCACAAGATACTTTACATTATACTCAAGACAAAATGATTCCTACGATGATATACATACATAGATACATAAATATATGTGTGTGTGTGTGTGTGTGTAACATCTTTTGGATATGAGGTTAATGAAAGTGTGAATGGTGAAGATGATCTAATGTGAGTATGACTATATGGTGAAGTATGTGAGTGTACAAAGTTGGAATATAACTCAGATAATATTAATATTTGTGTGAGTGTGTTTTATTGAAGGCAATAGACTAGTGATGGTTTATTCTATGGTGTATTTATTATTATCAGTACTCATTTTGGCAGTTAGCCAATTTCCATAAGCAGTGAGCCTCTTGTATCAGTAGTTAGCTGTTAGCTGTGATATTTTTTGTATTCAGGATAGTAAGCCTTATCGACAATGAGCCTACCAAAAGTGAGCCTTACTTACAGTGATCATTGTAAAAATTACCCTAACTAGTGTTCCTGTTCATGAGAATTGGTTTCTCGATGGTTTTTCCCATCTTGATTAATTTCCACATAAATCTAGTGTTCATTGTGCATAGTGTTTGGTTAGATTATCAATTTCAATTAAAATAGTTACCAATATAGTTAAATTTTAAAATTATCTTGGGATAACTGATTCAAACCCCTCTTAGTTATTCGAGGTGGTTCAACAATTGGTATCAAAGCCTTTTCCCTTGTAGATAGCTCGCTTAGCCACTTGAGAGAGATCTTGGTTGGTTGAACAAATGGTTGGGGAATAATACTCTTATGAAGAAGTGAAGATAATGTTGGATGACATCGAATTCACTAAATCTAAGAATGAAGAACTAAAATAAAATCTTAATGAAGAGAACTCTTGTATCTCTAAGCTTAGGGAGAAGATTTAGAAATTCAAGGGAAAAAGAAAAGAAGTAAGCTAGGAACTGAAGGAATCAAAGGAGAATATTGCAAATCTCAATTTGTAGTTGGATGACTACAAAAATATCAAAGAAAGTCTCAAAGATATCATGTCAAACATAAGGTAGAAGAGAATGTGAGGTTGGATCAAGAATTGAAGAAGATGAAATAAAAAGAGAAGGTATGTAAAATCATCACTATTATGGAATAACTCACGTTCATGAAGAGAATCCACAAAGAAAAATTTCTTGGGTTCACCAATGAAAAATCGAATTAAAACATCAAGGGCGAAGTCAAAGTAGTTGATGCTAAAGCTACGTCTGAACTTACATGTAGGGTTCAAAATAATGGTGCATCAACGAAGAAGCCTCAAGTAAGAAAACCTAATGATCAAAGGTATCTATTATTTAATGTTCATTATTATATATAAAATAATTTTGGACATAAGATTGTGGAATGTAAGAGTGGAAAAGATCAGAATATTCAATATTTTAACTATCACAAGTTTGGTCATAAGACAAATCAATACAAAAGTAAAGTATCTAATTTTCTCAAGATGAATAGGATAATTAATATCTTTCATGGTGATTTCTATATATGTCATAACTATGGTCACAAGGATAACCATTGAAAATATGGGATGCAATCGATGAAGAGGAATGTAAATTAGTTTAAGTGTGGTAAGCTTAGTAACACTTGCAGATCGGTTACCACTTCGAGGAAGTTTGAAAGTGATAAGAAATATGTTTTAGTTTTAGGAGACTATCATAAGATACTAATGATATAGAAATAAAAAGAATCATGTGATAGAAGTCCTCTTGTGGCACTATATTCCAGTGCTAGCTCTTTTTGTAACTAAGACAACTACCTTAGCTTAGGGGGAGTAACTACAAAGCACTATCTATTGGTGATACTTCTCTCTGAAATAATGAATGATGTTTTTTTAGAGAAACTAATTTTTATTAGATAGGGAAAAATGTGAAGTGCATTTTCTTGTATCATTTACACACTTAAATCAAATGAAAATATTCATGAGCATTAAAGGATATAATTTCCAAAGTCTTTCAAATCATTTCACAATTTAGAAAAAAAAGAAACAAATAGAGAATTGTAGAGCTACATTGTTGAGAAGGCAAAAATCAAAATACCGAGATGAAGTCCAGTTTTGTTATTCATGAATCTAGTGACAATATCCCAAAGGTATTGAAAGGAATTAAATTAGAGTACTTTGATCACAAAAAGATAAGACAAATGGAAGAAAAGTTTGAGGAAGATGAATTGCAGTTTGTTTTTGCTTTGAGTTTGGAAATTTGGGGATAATTACTCTTGTTTTAAAAAAGGATTTGATTATTTTCTTGCTAAGATAGTTCAAGGATTGAAACCTAATTTTGGAAAAACCCTATGCGATTATAAAGGAGGTAATTGAGGTCATCATAGGTCTACATATGGAAAGTTGGGAATATTCTATTGAAGAAGAAAGTGAAGTATGATGAAGTTCAAAATCTTAATATCATTGACAAAGATCAACAAGCTCTATGAATTAATACCCTTATCGATCTAGTTGTGAGGTATGTTTCATATGGCATTACTTATAAAATATTTTTTCAAAATTGAGAAGGTGCCACATCTGTTGTAGTTGATTACTTCGCACACAAAATGGTTAGGGAAGACATGCAATTTGATTTATGTTTATTACTATTAGAAAATCATGGTAGAGATTACGTGGAATGAGAAAATGAAGATTCATTCATAGGGTGGAAATAAAAATACTTTATAGGTTTACTCCTTCTAAGAGAATAATTAACACAATTAAATGATATTTTGTGGTATAGATTAGTGTAATCTCAAAATTTCTCAGACAAGTTGGTTTGGGTGGGTGAAAAGGAGGGAATTATATTTACAAGTATGGATATGATGTGATTTTCAAACAATAATTTCAAAACATAGATATACCAATGCAACTTTTTTGGGATAAAATATATCTTCCAAAAGTAGGGATATTCACTTGGGTAGCTTTATAAGGCCGAGTTATGAAAGCCATATGGTTTTTAAAAATTGGGTTTGAAGATGCATCTAAGTGTGTCCTATGTGATCACAATGAGGAAACTATCAACAATGTTATTTTAAGGTGTCCCTTTTTAAAAAATGTTGGACATGGTTGAGTGCCAACTTGATGTGGACAACAACATTAGCTAATTGTATCTTGAATTTTTTTTAGCACTAGCCTATATCATGAATAGGGAAATCCTCTATATTGGTCTTTGGATTGCATCCCCCTCCTTGATATATTGGAATTTATGGAAGTAAATAAACCATGAAATTCTTCATGTGAAGAAGATGGAATGGGAGAAATTAATGAATAAGATAGAAGAAGCTATAGTGGAAATTGTAAACAATAGATTGGTGAAACATGTTCTAAAACCTATCTAGTTTTCCAATTGGGATATAAATATTAGACGAAGATGGCATGGATTGAAGATCCCTTCTTTTTATATAATGGGAGAGAAAAAACCATACAAGAGTCTAGTTTGTTTGGGCTCCACCCAAACTAGAATGGTTAAACTCAACTTTGATGGTGCTTCTTTTGGTAACCCTAGGGCTTTAGGGGATGGCTATGTATTATACTTTTAAGATGGATTTATGGAAACAAAAATGAAAAAAAAACCTTAAGAGGACGACACATATAATATTGTAGAATTAATGGCATTAACAAAAGGACTTGTTTTATAGAAATATTTAGAGATAACTTTTTTGTATTCAGGATAGTAAGCCTTATCGAAAATTAGCCTACCACAAGTGAGCCTTACCTATAGTGATCATTGTAAAAATCACCCTAACCAGTGTTCTAATTCATGAGAATTGGATTCTCTGTGCTTTTTCCCATCTCAATTTTTCACATAAATCTAGTTTTCATTGTGCATAGTGTTTCTTTTGTGATTTCATTTTTATTGATGTTTAGATTAGCAATTTGAATTAAAATTGTTGCCAATATAGTTAAATTTTAAAATTATCTTGGGATAACTGATTCAGACCCCCTCTTAGTTATCCGAGGTGTTCAATAATTGGTATCAAAGCCTTGTCCCTTATAGATAGAGCTTATCCACTTGAGAGAGATCTTGTTGGGTTGAACAGATGGTTGGGGAATAATACTCTTATGAATAAGTGAAGATAATGTTGGATGACATCGAATTCACTGAATCTAAGAATGAAGAACTGAAAGAAAATCTTAATAAAGAGAACTCTTGTATCTCTAAGATGAGGGAGAAGATTTAGAAATTCAATGAAAGAAAAAAAGAAGTAAGCCAAGAACTGAAGGAATCAACTTGGAGAATATTGAAAATCTGAAATCACAGTTGGAGGACTGCAAAAATATCAAATAAAGTCTCAAATATATCATCAAACATAAGGTATAAGAGAATGTGAGGTTGGATCAAGAATTCAAGAAGATGAAATAAAAAGAGAAGGTGTGTAAAAGCATAACTATTATGGAATAACTCTTGTTCATGAAGAGAATACACAAAGAAAAAGGTCTTGGGTTCAGCAATGAAAACTCGAATTAGAACATCAAGGGTGAAGTCAAAGTAGTTGATGCTAAAGCTATGTCTGAAGTTACAAGTATGGTTCAAGATAATGGTGCATCAGCAAAGAAACCTCAGGTAAGAAAACCTAATAATAAAATTTATTTATTATTTAATGATCATTTTTATATATACAATAATTTTGGACATAAGGCTGTGGAATGTAAGAGTAGAAAAGATCAGAATATTCTTGATATTTTAACTATCACAAGTTTGGTCATAAGACAAATCAACACAAAAGTAAAGTATCTAATTTTATCAAGATGAATAGGATGAGGAATATATTTCATGGTAATTTCTATATCATAACTATGGTCACAAGGATAACCATTTAAAATATGGGATGCAATTGATGAAGAGGAATGTAAATTAGTTTAAGTGTGGTAAGCTTAGTAAACGTTGCAGATTTGTTACCGCATCGAGGAAGTTTGAAAGTGATAAGAAATATGTTGTAGTTTTAGGAGACTATCATAAGATACTAATGATATAGAAATAGAAAGAATCATGTGATGGAAGTCCTCTTGTGGCACTAGATTTGAGTGCTAGCTCTTCTAGTAACTAAGCCAACTACCTTAGCTTAGGGTGGGGTAACTACAAAGAATTATCTATCAATGAGACTGCTCTTTGAAATAATGAATGGTTTTTTTTAGAGAAATTAAGTTTGATTAGATAGGGAAAAAACTTAAGTGAATTTGCTTGTGTCATCTACACACTTAAATCAAGTGGAAATAATCATGAGCATTGAAGGATATAATTTCCAAAGTCTTTCAAATCATTTTAGAGTTTAGAAAAGAAGAAGAAAATAGAGAATTATAGAGTTGCAATGTTTAGAAGGAAAAAATCAAAATATTGAGATGAAGTCCATTTTTGTTAATCATGAATCCAGTGACGATATCCCACAGGTATTGAAAGGAGTTAAATTAGAGTAGTTTGATCACAGAAAGATAAGATGAATGAAAGAAAAGTTTGAGGAAGATGAACTGCAGCTTGTTTTTGCTTTGAGTTTGGACATTTGAGGAAAACTATACACTTGTTTTAAAAAAAGGATTTGATTATTTTCTCGCTAAGATAACTCAAGGATTTAAACCTAATTTTGGAAAAACCCTATGCAATTACGAAGGAGGTAATTGAGGTGATCATAGGTAGATACATATGCAAAGTTGGGAATATTCTAGGTAAGAGGAAAGTGAAGTATGATGAAGTTCAAAGGCTTTAAAGAATTGACAAATATCAACAAGCTCTACTAATCAATAACCTTATCAATCTAGTTGTGAGGTATGTTGCATATGGCATTACTTATAAAGTTTTTTTTTTCAAAATTGAGAAGGTGCTACATCTGTTGTAGTTGATTACTTGGCAGAAAAAATGGTTAGGGAAGACATGCAATTTGATTTTTATGGATTACTATTAGAAAAATTTATTGAAAATACCAGAATTTTAGTTGATGAAGGTTATGCATTTCAATTTGGATCTCTTGATAAGTTCTTGGTATTTTACCTTTTTAGGTTTTTTCCTGGTAGAGAAAATATTAATTGCTTTCCCAAAATCCCTGTTGGAAAACAAATTTATAGGCACTTGTGAAGTTTGAAGGATACTATGGATGTATGAAAAGATTATTGTTTATCTTTACAGATGAATTTTTGATTTGGTAAAAAAAATTTTGGGGATTCACCCATTGGCTATATTGAGGAGGACTCCTCCTTCAGTAAAAGAGGATTGCAAATTTTTCTCAGCTGTTCCACTCTAGAACCTAAGAAAATGAAAATAGGTGCAAAAAGAAAGAAAATTCTAACTTTATCTAAAGAAGAAGAAGAAGAAAGGGAGAAAGAGAAGGAACAAAAAGATGATGTTTTCCTATCTGAACTATGCTATATTTATTTGGATGTTATTAAGACTATGTTGGAGGAGTACAAAAACATTTAAGTGTATATGTGCAACAGTATGTATTGATTCTCTCCAATAGGTTTTTCGTAGGATTTCCTCCTTCAACATAGTTCTTGCTACTTCCTGAATTGCCTAATTCATCCTTTCCACAAGACCATTTTTATGGGTCGTTCTTGCTACTGAAAATTATCTCTTAATACCATACTTTTCACAAAAACTTTCAAAAGCATCAGATGTAAACTCTCCTCCTTTGTCAAATCTCAAACACTTAATATTTCTACCACACTCAATCTCAACTCTAGCCTTAAATATCTTGAACTTCTCAAATGTCTCAGATTTGTCTCTAAGAAAAGAAACCCATGTCATCCTTGAATAGTCATTAATAAAAAGTATAAAGTACCTTTCACCTTGAAAACTTCTTGTTCTGGTAGGACCACAGAGATCAGTGTGCACAATCTCCAATTCCTGATAGATGAATAGTCTTTTGTCTTGAATAATTCTCTTCTCTACTACCCTTCTTGACAACCCTTGTAGAAAACATTTTCTGGTTTACACAATCTGGGTAGATCTCTCACTGCACGAGATGAACTTATTTTCACTAGTTTATCAAAGTTTATATGACACATCCTCTGATGCTAAAGCCAACTCTCATAGGTCTGAGATAGTAAACAACATCCTTATTATGCTCCTTCTAGCTGCTACATTTTTCTTCTTGTTCTTTTCCCAATTACAATTAGATCTCCTTATCTTTTCTTGATTTCACAACCTTCATTTTTTAAAATGAAATCATATCCATTTTTACACATCTATCCAAAACTCAAAAAATTGTGATACAAACCCTTCACATAATAGATATTTTCAATCTTATCTTTCTATCAAAAGTAATAGAGCCTTTACCAACAATGTAAGTTTCTTTTTCATCACCAAATCTAACAGGACCGCCATCATATTTTATAAGTGACATAAATCTAATTTTATCTCTAGTCATATGCTGAGAGAAACCACTACCAGTCAACCATTCATTTTTATTTACTCTAACATACAAAATGGTTTCAACACCATCATCAATTTCAGCACAGATGTTAGTAATATCAATTTTTGATTTCTCATCCTCTTCAACATAAAAAAAACAATCTTATGTTTATGGTTCATCATCTGAGATACTAGCATCTTCATTCACATAGTAAGCCTTCTTATTGAACTTCTTAAACTTCTGTCTAGGACCTCTCTTTGGACATCTAGTTGCCAAATGACCAATTTTACCACACTAAAACATTTTAGAGGTAATATACTTTTATACTTGCAGGTATCTTTATTCAATCTCCTTGCAAATTTAGCTTCAAATTCTTCTTCATCATCACCATCAGAATCATCATCTGATTTTGTTACTTTGAATGTTGTTTCAGATTTGTTCTTGTCTCTTCCAAACTTTCTTATTTCAAATGTTGTCAGGGTACTAAACAACTCTTCTTTGGTGAACTTGTTTGGATCATAAACCTCTTCAATTATTGAGATCTTGTCACTGTAGTTGTCTGGTAATGTCATCAAGATATTCTTCATAAAGTCTTCATCGGTAATAATATCTCCTTGGTTCTTGAATTCATTCTCTACATTCTCAACTCTCTAAAAAATAGCTTTTGATATCTTCATTGTATTCCATTCTCATATTCTCATAATGTCTCTTAGTTGTCATTTTCTTAGATAACTTAACTCTATCATTCCCTGCATAGATCTCTTTCAACTTTTCCCAAACTTCATAAGCAATTTTCAAAGAAATAACCTTTGCTAATTCAGTCTTTGATAGAGCACTAGTAATAGCATACCTTTCATTTTCATTTTCCTCGTATGCCTCGATTTCATCCTGAGTGGTAAGCCCATTCTGAGGAAATACATACTTTGTCTCCACATGCTTCTAGGTCTTGTAACCAACTAATACCAAGTATCCTTTCATCTGATCTTTCCATGAACTATAATATGATTCGTCAAACAAAGGGATAGTCAATTTGTGTGTCATCAAATATGCCTCAAGCGGTTAAGCCCTTCACCGAGGAACCAAGCTTTGATACCAATTGTTGAACATGATGAATAAATAAGGGCGCAAGGGGGGGAGGGAGGTGAATATGTTATTCCCACACAACTTATAAAACTTTTCAACTATCGATCAATAGTATTAACAACTTTAGATTTGTCAGTTAAGCACATCAAACATCCACATAAATGTAAGTATTAAGAACATAGAAACACCGACATAGAGAATAACATAATTTTATGTGGAAACCCAAGATGGGAAAAACCATGGAGAAGCTAATTCTCATGAAATATAAAATACTTGTTAAGGTGACATTGGTATGGTGATTTTACAAGGGTTTACTGCTAGATACACAAAGGCTCACTATTGATACATAGGGGCCTCACTGTCAATACACACAGGCTCATTATTGATACACAAAGACTCACTACCAATACAATAAGGTTCACAACCAACAAATATGAAAAGAGATAAAATCTACCACCAAGATCAACACACTGTTGCACAAGAACACAAATTCTCTATCAATTCCTATATTACCATGCATGAGTCTTATGGGATACAAATATTGATCCACACACAGATTCTAATCCATGATACCCAACAATAGAACTCCTCACTCTTATATATGCAACATCATAAAAGCCACCAGGTCTACCAAACAAATTGAAATAGGTCGCACCAAAACAATCCCGCGGTGGTAAGGAATGAAATGAGGACCACCTCAAGAAAAACAACACGCCTCGCTCAAGACAACACACCACACCATCTATAAAGTATGCAGTTCCAATGGATATGATCATTACGTTACACATACACAGTTGGATCTGAAATATACAAGGGCTACACATCCAAATAGGATCGATCCAGTCAACCAAATGTTGCATCCAACAAATAACACTCACTAAAACTTATCGGTGACAACCTCAACCGAAACATACAAACTATCAGAGCACATCAACCGATACATAAACGATATGCCAAAGCCAATCGGTTTCACAACAACTGATACACCAAAAGGCTAGAATAAGGATATGTTGACATAAATGACAACAATATAGATCTCATCAACCTCACATTCTAACATGTATGACTATATAAACCTATATTGTCATACATGCAAATTGCTTTGTAGAGTATGCAACCCTTAAAAAAATTGTCATGATTTTTCTAATGTCTATTTTTGATGATTTGAAAAATAATTTTAGGGTCTTTGGGCATTTTGAGTGTGATGGTGATGTCTTTCTCTTTCCCTCTTATGGGGGGGCCATCGATTGGATCTTTGTGATGAATGTAGTTCTTGTGGGGTATTGATGAGACCTCAATATGTCACTTATTTTATCACTAGTGCATGATCTTATTTGCATTCTCTCTTTTACATAGGATTTTTATCATTTTCTCCATTTAAATGATAAGATAATTTGTACATTTGTGCCTAACATGGCCTAGTTGTTGGGACTCATATTGCATCTTCATTTATATTTTTCATTATCAATTAAGATCTTGCATCATTTGCATAATAATGTCATTCCCTAAGTTACACTTAAGGTGGGTTTTAGTGTGAATTATGTTATTTCCTATCTATTCATTAGTGGGAATGCATTCAGATCATGTTAGTTATCCTTGTATCCTAGGTGGCATTCCAGCAACCATGTATTTAATATATGCATTATTAATGCAAGTAATCTTGATGTTCTCTATTGTGGAAGTTATTTTGTCTAGTAGGGATCCTTGGGGGTAAAGAGGAGTCACCTATATCTACTCCTACAAAAAAGAGTGTCTTTAACATTATTCATTTGTAGATTTTATTAGAGATTACTAACATTATTTGCATTGTTGTATATATATTTCTTACCTTTCACCATGTGGTTTTTGTTAACATAAAAAATGTGTATGGTCCTAACAAATATGTGTGTCTTGTGAGAAATATTGAAAGACTTATTTCTTGATGTAATTAAATTTTTCAATGTCTAGGACCCCGTGAATGAATGAGAGAAACATTTTAGCAATGATCCCTTAAGTCCCCTCACTAATTCTATAACTCTTATTGTAGAAAAAACTTAATTGTGTAATATTTTTATAAATTATTTGAGGGCACATCCCTAGCTTTTTTTACATGTCCTAGCACTAAGGACATTTTGAGAATTCCTTAGAAGCATAAACTATCATCTTCTATCAAAATTATTTTTGCTTTGCACTATCCCATAAATGTCCCAAAGATGTGGGAATTTGCGGGGATGATCATTTGGCCCCTTTCAATAACACTTAAATATAAAAACGGGACCAAAAATGTTTTTTTGGGGCCCTTAGACCACTCTTATCCCTAAATGAGATTTTTTGGTCTACAAAATGATATATTTTAAAGCCCCTTCATGGTGTATTATAGTTACCTGTTGTTAAGGTTGACGTTACAAGATTTGAAAGAAATTTTAAGTCATTTTAATTGGTAAAATGACAAGGTAAAATCATGAGACAAGTGATATAGGTTCATTGTTTGCACAAGGTCTTTCCAAGTTCAAGGTCACCAACATAATTTTTATGTTTTTGACATTTTGTAGTTAGAACTTGTAGCTTTTGAATATTTTATTATAAATATTATGTATTAAAGATCTATAATATATATGGTGAATATCTTGTCAAAGTATCATATGAATATTTGGAATTTCCCCTTTTATCCTTTATTATCTTTTAAAATGATCTCAAAAAAATTGCCCTCCAATGTATCCTTGTGGAGCAACTGTCCATCAGAAATGTCTCACATAGGAAAAGGATGTCGGGAAAGTTTCACCAAAAAATATTTTGTGAGTTTTGGCCTCCACTTAGGTAACTACATGCTAAAAATTGATATGTGCGTGAACTTTTGAATATCATTTTGAGGCGAATGTCATCCTTTGACTTACTTGATGCATGAAATGGATTGTCTTGTTGTCAAATTTTTAAAATCGATTAAGGATAAACCACATTGTAATTTAGCTTAGATTTGTTTAGGTGTTTAAGTAATTCAGATAAATGCCCTCACACACAATACTCTATTTTAAATAAGTAAACCAAATTAAAGTGATCCTAATTTGTGTGTGTGTGTGTGTGTGTGTGTACCCACCCCTTAGTTTGCTTTTCTGTTTCAATTGCCAAACTCTTTTAGGCCTTTTTATGTATGTGTTGGTTATTTCATATGGTTTTGAGGATATTCATGTATTAATTTTCATTATATTATGGATCCATGGCTTAGTTGTGTTATATCTTCTATTTACATGTGATTTATAGTTATTTTATGATGGTTACGTATATGTTATGATGTCATTTTGATTATGATTTTCTAACAATATTGACCCTATATCTATATGCACATGGATCGTTGGTATGTTTTACATTACTATTTGATGTGTTTGGTATGGTATGGGACAAAGTCGTAGTTACTTGCTTCGGTGAGATCCACACGATAAACTAGTCTCAACCATTGTTTGTTATATTATATGTATGCATATGTTTGTCTTTATGATGACAGGTTTGTAGGTACAGGGCTACCTCCTCCCTAAATTGGAAAGAGTGAGCGTGCCCTATCACAATATCTCAATGGTAAGAGAGGGGAGATAGTATTCAAGCCTAAATCCTACCCTAAACCCTTATTTTGTCCTAGAACTAGACAAGAATCTAATTGACTATCCTATCTGAATTCGTCGAGTGACATGGATTCGTGAACCTTTCTGTGTGTGCTTGTGTGTCTGTTTTAGTTATTTTTCTATTTCAGTTGTTTTTCTATTTGGTTGGTTTTCAGTTTATTTAATGATGCTTTTGGCTTGCTTTATTTAATGATTATTTATGGTAAATATTAATGTTAATAATGGCACCTTTAATAAGGTTAAAACATTGATATATTAAATATATGGCTATTTAATAATTAAATATTAATTAAATGCCTATATTTAATTAATTGATTTAATTATTAAGTCTTGATTTAAATAATTGAGATTTAACAAATATTAAATCCAAATAATGGTAATTAAAATTGTGCAAAGTTGAATTATTAAGTATTACTTTAAGTTGCATGATTAATTGGTTTATTTAAATTGAAATATTCTCATGCATTTTCAATTATGACTTTGTTTTTATATTATAAAGATGAGTTGTGCATTGCTTTAAGTGAAAATTAAAAATAAAACATTTCTTTTAAATTTTAATTAGATAATTAATATTCCATTAGGGTTTCACTTTTTGAAAACCTAATTGCCTAGTTTTCTATATCTTTGAATTGAAAGTCATTTTGGAGGTTGTTCAATCAGGGAGAAGGAGAATTCAGGGGATTGGAGATTTGTGGAAAGCTTAGGAGTATTTTGGATTCTTCATTACTTTGGATTATAATTGTTTCCTCTCATCAGCTACTAAGGTAAGATCTTGATCTTGATAATTCTAGCTTCTAGATCCTTGTCTTATACGCATCTAGAATGCTAGGATCCTTTGTTTGAATCTTCTTTGTTTGTTATTATGTGTTTTTATTGCTTAAAATTGGAAGAATATGTTATTGGATCAATTCTATGAATTTTTTTTCATGAATGCATGCCAGATCTGTGTTTTGGGCATAAGGTTTTCATTTAAATGCTTTGGTTGTATATGGGCATCAGGGTTTTCATTTGGAATGATTTAGTTTTCAAAATTTGCCTTTAGGGTTTCAGATATGTGAGAAATGTCTTCTTTTGTGATAAATTTGATTAATTGTTTGAAAAAGGGTATTAGCCTTCATATCTATGAATCACTTACCTTGGAAGGAAGAAATTATACCCTCGCCAGGTTCTTGTCCAAACCCCGGGTCTAGATCTACAAGGAAACAGAACAATAGGGTTAATTTGCATAGTTGAAAAACTCTATTTGAAAATAGATTAATATTAAATTTAGATGTATTTTCCTTGTTTTCATCAATTTCATAGTTGGAGGAAACATTCCATCATTATTCTTTATTTGGAGTCATTTGTCTCTCTTTATGAAATATCATATACCTTGGCTTTTAAAAAGGATACCTATACATTTTCATTGTTAATTTTTTTTTAATGAAATCATAATTCTTGTTTTAAAAAATAAAAATAAAAAATTGGTGCTTGCTGGAAAAATACAGACTAGTGTAAAAAATATATATATTTAAAAAAATAGGATTTATTTTGGAATGCATGTTAAATTTAAACTAAATTTTAAAAAAGAAAAATTAAAAAGGACAAGTTAAAATAAATTATTAAAAAAAATAAATAAAGCAAAAGCTTTGGGAGGCGGGGACCACCAAACCCCCAACCTCCTATGGGCCCGTGGCTTGGCCAGGTGCGGTAGCCAAGCTATCAGCCATGGCATCCCGTGGCCCTTCCTTTAAGGAAGGGTAGCGCAGGGGAATGGGAGGGGGGGTGCGGGGCCCAACTCGCCCCCACTTGCTTTTTTTAAATACTTTTGTTAATTAAAGTTTTTTATTATTTTCAGTTTCAGTTTTAGTTAATATTATTTAAAAATGCCTTTTATTATTATTATATATTATTTTTAATTGTTAATTTAATTAAAGGTTTTAATAATAGTTTTTAAATTATTAATATTAGGTTTTTTATATATATGTTTAATCATGATTTTAGATATGTAGTATCATTATTATTGTTAATTCATTTGTTTTTAAATAGTTTTTTTTTATATATATACATGGGATTTTTATTAATTGATTAATAATAGTATTTACATTAGAAGGTTAAATATTGATATAGATGTTGCATTTAGAGCTTCTTTGCAAAGTTGTAATTATAGTTGAATTTTAGTAATTATTAAAATAGATTAATGTGTATATGCTAGATTTCATAAATTAATCTATAGGGGATTTAATTTGCATTTTCCTTGGAAAGTTAATTATAGTTTTGTTAGTAATTTTATTAAATAAATGAATTTGTATATTGTTATTATAAATTTGTTTATCTCTATGTTCTGATTGGTTCTTTCTGATATGTGTTTATCATGTCATGATGTATTTTGGGTGATTATTGAAATGAATAGTGTATTATGTTCTTGTAAGAAACTCTGTTATTTTGGGTATATGTTGGGGTGCTAGATTAACTTTTAGGATGTAAAACTAGAGGTTTTGGGATTTAATTCTTCATGGTATCTTGTGTGATTTTTAGTGCATGTCTCTATGATGTCATTTTTTTCTCGATTCTTTATACCCAACCTGGTTTGTTTAAGCTTGTCTTGTATGATCTTGTTAGAGTACTTTAAGTTGTTATGGTTATTTGAGAATCAGTGTGTTCCTGTATGGGTAGGAACAGTTAGAGATTTATGATATACCTTTTATGATTTTGTTACGAGCCTAGGTAGGTTAACTGAGTGTATAGAGGGAAAGTGGCTCACAATGGGGCCCAGGGCCCTAAGAGGCTACTAGGGTAACTCATTGGAAAGTTACTTAATAAGTGAAAATATGAAATATTAAAGGGGTTTTAAAATGAACTAATAAGATGTGTAAGTCTCTATCCATGCCTTGAGTCTTATTACAGGCTAGGATGGGAGTTAGGATCATTGTCTTCATGAAAGGATTACTAAGCCACATAGAGTCACTTGGGGGCCAGGGTCTAGGGAGGACTACTAGTGTAACTCAAGGGTAGACTTATGTGATGAAACTTCCCTATATACAACTTAGCTTATCCTACGTGTGTCAGGTTACCTCTGGTATTGTGTAGATTTTCTTACTGTGATTCAGAGAGCTTCTAGGATCTTCCTATACATCTATTTATGATGTCTTGTATACCTTTGATGTTGCCTTCTTGTTGTATACCTGTGTGTGTGGGCCTGATGTTATCTCCTCAGCACGGTGGGAGTGGACCTTTGGTTCCACAAGGTCGGGTGGTAGTGATTCTTGTTACTATTGAAATCTGACGGTTCTTCTTCATGCTTGGATGTTCCTTGTTGCATTTCTATCTTCTTATTCTTCTGGAGACTTGTTTAGTTTCATGAGTTGTGTACTTGTATCATATGTGCATATTGGTTAACATCCTTTCAGAGGATGTATTGTATTGTTATGTATTATTTCATACACTGTGACTTGTGCAGTGGATGATTGATTCGTTGGTATACCTTGGGTATCAGTTGTATATGTGGTCTTACTATATGAGATGTATATTATTGGATTCAATTGATGTATCTTTTATGCTAGTTCTTTATAGTTGTTCTTCGTAGATTATTTTACTTAAGTAATTCTACGTCAAGGAACCCTCAAGATTTGTAAGTTCCTTTGTTGAGTTGTATTTATGTGTATGTCATGTATCTCATTGTGTTGCTTCCGCGTTGTTATCATTATTATTTGTAAACATTAAAAAAAAAAATCCTGTTAACTTAGTGTATGTTTAGGTTAGTTCTCTTGGGTTCCCTGTCGGGACACACACACACACACACACACACACACACACATTCAAGAACATGGCAAGTGTTATAGCTAAACTCAGGTTAGTGTTAGGATTATAATTAGAATTGGATTTGGTACTCTTAAGATTTAAATTAAGGTTTGAAATAGTGTTAGGGTTCGACTTCAATTAATATTATGATTACAATTATTATTATGGTTAGAGTTAATGTGTGTTATATTATTCTTAGGATGTAATGAAGGTTATGATTATATCCACAATCCTAAGTACCCTAAACCTAACCATATTTCCAACCCTTGGACTTAATTCAAATTGTAAATTATTACCACTAGGGGAAGAGCACCAATAAATGAACGTGTTCAAATAAGTGTACACTCCACACACACTTGACCCCCCCAATTACTAATTTTAAAGGAGCCTAAAAAATGATAACATATGTACCAATAGCTTATCATTTTTTAGCTTTTTTGGTTCACAATTGGTCAATTTGTGCACCACTATTGGGACGTTTGTGCATGACTACTGAAACAATTTTCCATAAGTACTAACAATTTTGAGTGCATGATTATTGGGGCATATTTAAGTGGGTATTAGGCGACACTTCGAAATGAACACTTTTTGACCCTTCGATGCTTAACGATTTCTACAAGAAGCTCTGTTAATACCGAAAAACCAAAAAATATTTTTTAAGTTGTCAACTCACATACAAAGACAACAAAAAAAAGATTGAAATTTGATGTATAATTTAGACTCTACAAATGTAAAATGAACTATAACAACTATTGGTACACCTCCCCTATTCCCTTAATTTATGGTCTCCAATTTATTTTTAACTATATCTTACTACCCCATAATCAATTCACTCCCTTTCAACGCAAGTATATAATAATATAAAAATTGATTATAAAATTTCGGACTTACCATCCTGTTTTTGTGGCGAGAAATACACTTGCATTTTACGATTTCACGGGCGTTGTAAATGCCGCATAAATTAAGCCCATCGGGTATATACTGTGATCTCCACAGAGGAATCTGATGAGATAAATACGGAATTTAATATTGTACTTGGCACAGTTATGTTGCATAGGCTTACAACAGAGATATCGCAGTTGAGCAAAGCCAGCAGGAATGTTGAATCCAAAATCGACCTGAATAATTGGACATGTCGAATAATTTTGTAAATTTGTTGAAACACATGCTTTTCTCTCAAAAGATTCTTGACTGAAACCCCGACGAAAGCTCTCTCATATCATTGCACTAGAAAAATAATGGATTTTGCGTACGGCTTGTGGAGCTCTTCTGTATGTAGTTCGTGTGGGTGGACGTCGTCTCCTCTACGATGCGTCTTCTTCAATAGGCTCGCGATCGCCGAGACATTTGGAAAACAAAACCGTTTAAAACAGTCTTTGAGGCCATTTAAATTGCGCGCAAGCGTAGAACGGGATTCTTCCGACTCTGCAATACGTACCAATTGCTATCCTGCACCTTTTATCCAGTTATTGGTCTTCACTATATTATTTTCATCAATTTATCTGAAAATTAATGCGAAATTAGGTTTTTTTATATTATTATACTGCAATGGGAGTAATTGGAAGGATTCTTGGAAATATTAAATTTGAATTTATGATTGAAGAGTATGGCTGCCACTGCATACAAGTTGAATTGCTTACTAGTGAAACTCTTAAGTTGCACGTCAGCACATAGAAAATTTTAGTTTCATATGTCGTGGGCAAGCCAAAAAACATTTGGTCAAGCAAAACTACATTCAGCGCATATTTCAATATCTGGGAAAATCTATTACATAAATTGAAGTGAAAAATACTTGAATCCTTCTTACTGAGATTTCAATATGTGCAATCCAGTCTGTTTACCTTGCGTATTTTATGGTCCTTATGTTTCCTCAAAATCAATTAGTGGGGATTTTTGATAAAGGAGACGGACTGATGGCTTCCTTTAACTTAGTCCTAAAACAGGGTTTCTTTAACAAAAAGCAGTATGAATCCATCAAGAAATCTCATACAGTATATCGAGTTGATCTTAGCATATCTTGGGCGGTCGGAATCGCCCCCTGATCAACCAAACAGTGAAGCGCATCATGTACTTATGCTTAAAATTCATGTAAATAATCAGGCCGTCTCAAACAGTTTTGATTTCAATTGTAGAAGAAAGAATTTAGGAACGGAGAACAAACAGGACTGTATACGCCTTGATTGATTACAGGTTTCAGTTTAAAAGAACCTCTGCAAATATTCAGTTTTAAATTAGTTAAGACTTCACGTACATATACTTTAAAATGTCATGACGTAATTTTCAAATCAAGGATTTCTAGAATGAAAATTATACAGTTATAGATCGGGTTACATTTTTTGGTTTATTCTTGAGATAAGTCTTATTTCTGGACTGTCAAGTGTTCACTCATATTATACCATAGGTGTCAACGCCATGGGCAGATGCACTTGCCATTGCAGAGCCATGGGATCTATAAACTTGATCATCTTGTTGCGATTTTCTTTTGTTAAAAATAAGCTGTGTGGATTGGGTGCTGTTAGTTTTAAGTCGTGCTGTTAGTTTTAAGTCTGATCCTCCAGAGTTAAAATAGGCTGCAACTGCTTTATCCCCTTTTCAATTTTTCTTGCTGTAACTTTCAGTCAAATTGACTGTTTTTTTTTTCACTTATGGACATTGATACATTTTCTTTTAGTTTACTTTATGTAAGGGTGGAAATGTCTTATGAATTACATTTGATGTCTTTTTTACTATTTTATGTCAACCACGGACATCAATGCAAATTTCTTTTCTGAGTTTAGCTGTTTTCCTATATTTTTTACTATGATAAATTGACTCTATCCAGAAATACTTAGTAGTCTCAAATTTTCCCGATGCAAATTAAATAATGAAAACCTTGCAAAATGATTTAGCATTTTAAAATGTTAATCTCTTAGTTTTGTTTACCAGGTGCAGATGTCTGTGGGCATTTATTAGTCGAGTGGAAAATGTTCATCGAATGCATGAAATGAAGGACCTAGCAAGTCTTTTCATTCGAGTTAACTCCAACTTTTGTTTTTGATAATCAGATCAATTTGTCTTATTTTAATGCAGGCACATTGAATGTGCGGGCGGCTTCAATTGAAAACAAGCGTGTCAGTTCATCATCTCCAGTGATCCAGCCAAAAGAAAATGTTTCACTGACAGGTGGTGCATTTGATTTCAAAGGTGCTACGGAGCCTCTTACATCTACATCTTTATCTTTAAAGAAAAAGGTGGTTCTAGTACGGCATGGGCTTAGCTCCTGGAATGCAGAGAGTCGCATTCAGGTAGCTTATTCATTTTATTTTCCTTTTTGATCAAAGACCAGTTACCAAACATTGTACTTGTGATTTTCAGATAGGTATTTGTTTAATAGAAGATATGGCTGTTAGTATAGTTTATTAGATATTTCTTTTTGTTGGCGATTAAGCAAGACCCACAGTAACTATTGTAATTATTATAAACAAAGCCATAAGTACGAACCGTGCAAATTTCTAGGTGTGATATATGATAAGCTTGGCAGATCAAAGGCCATTCTTTCTGAATAATTGAAGATGCACATGAGCATCATTCGTGTCAAAACTATCAGAGATCTGGTCTGATTATATGTGTCTAGATTCTAGAATAAATTTTGCATCCACCATAGCAAAATACATATTTAACTACATTTGTAAAATATGTAATGTAGGTTGTGAATGCTCACATAGCAGCTGGTAGCCTTTCTGTCCACAATTGCCTTTTATTAGGTACGAATTTTTTTGAAACCTTGTTTTTGGTTTCTGTTTGACTACTTGCTTGTGGATAATGGGATAATAGGAGATTGATGTGGGATTGCAAGTTAATTTCTGTATGATCTTGTGGATAAAAAGGTCTGCTTGGTCAGTTGTGAGGTGCAGAGAATGCCAAATCTTGTAATGAGGTTGAGGAGCTAGTAGGAGCCTATATTATTGGAAGCACAAGACTAGGCCAAATCATGAAATGTGGAGCTACCTAGCATGAGATATGATGCAGGGGCAACCAGAAATCAAGTTGGTGGTTGCGATTCAGAAGATTGGATAACCTTCTAATCTTACGAACATCTAGTTGGACTGTTATAATTTGTATTTCTGATGAAAGAATTTGATTTAGCTATGGCAGAGGTCATCAGGGATTATTGTGCCAATTGATTGTCCAGATTTCTTGCTATAGCCATTATTATATAATTACATGTATTGTATTTGGTAAGAGATGGAACAAAATATTGGCCTGTTGGCAGAACTATAAGCGAATTTGAGTCTTTGTCTAGGGTTGATCACTGCGATAACATGATCATGTTGATGCACACATGGCTAGAAGTATGTCTTATTCAAACCCATGCAATGGTTATAATAGTTACACTCTGCGGATTTCCTTTCCCTCCATTGGATGAGAGCATAAATGCCTGCCCTACTACTTAGTCCCCAGAGTTTTCTCCATATGTGTTAGAGTTGGGTATAGAATGCTCTATACCATGCAAGATTGGTTGAAGATTATAGCCACCCAAGGTCAAGGCTGTCCATGAAAGCTCAAGAGAGATCAATGATGAAGAACAATTCTATTAAATTGATGATGTAATCAAGTGTCTCAATCTTATGACATGATACATCAAGTGATAACTTATCACCCACCTAAGGTGGAAAAGTGATAGTGTGATATGTCCACTAAAGGTGGATCGCCACCTAAGCTAGAAAAGTGATAATGTGACTAAAGGTGAAAGTTCCACTTAAAATGGAAAAGTGATATAGTGACAAGTCCACTAAAGGTAGAAATGTTCCTATGTGGTTCCTAAGTAAACTTAAGTAACATGTGCATTTAGGACCTAGGAGAAGAACTTACTAGGTACAACACTTAAACACACCAACACCCACCTTTAAATGCAGCTTAGGGAGAATGTATACAATGCAAAAAATGCAAAATGAGTCCCGGCTACTAGGCTATGTTAGGTACCCATGTAAAAATGCAATGCAATCTCTTACAAATGGAGAAAAGGAGAAAACCTAGTGAGACAAAACTCCTCCTTAAAAGAGAGATGAATACACAAAATGTTCTCAATAATGAATGAGATGGACAAAACCCCAAGTGAGGAAAAAGTCAGCCCCATAAGAGACTAGAAGAAGACAAACATGGCAATCCCCCCTCAATGTAGAGTCTCTTGCAATGCTGGTAGATGCTCAAAATCGAATGCTGAAGATAATCCAATGCTGTCAAACAATGTTACTCCGCTCAGGAAGAAACAAAACCAAGATGGTATGCAATGAAACATTTACATTGTTGAAGGCACATTGATTTAATTCTTCTTAAGAAGATGCTTCAACTCATCAGTGTGTTTCAAATAACATTGGTGTTCATCCTGCCTAGATTTCCTGCAATATGCACATTTAGGATTCTCCTTCTTAGATGATTCCCCTTGAGAGGGAGAGGATTCAGATTCTTTGCTTAGCTTGTTCCGTTTCTTTTTTCGCTTCTTATTAGGGTTCCCTGTTTCTTTCTTTACCTTAGGCTCAACTACCACCAATGCTTGGTGTTTAAAAGTCTTGATTAGACCTATGTGAATTAACTTTGCTTCCTCTTGGATTAGGAGATTTGAAAAATCATCAAATTTAGGATCAACATATGATGCTCCCATAGAAAGCCTGTGTAGAAAAGCTAGAAACAAACACTGAATGCTAAGGAATGAGCCTTTCATAACACATTAAGAACCAATCGTAAATCATTTAGTTGTGGTCTTAATTGCTTGAATTTGGAGATGTTGTCTTGGATGTGGTCAAAACTTCTTGGATCAAGATTCATCAAATCATTATCAATCTAATAACCCCTAATCTTATCAATTTTACCATAAAAAATTTCAAGAGTCCCGCATGACTCTTTAGGTGTTTTACATGATTCAATATGAAATTGCAAATAAAACAAGAGTAATGAACATATGCATCCAAGTGTCTTCTTTCTTTCAATCTCCCATTTTGTTAATGCATTAAGATTAATTGGTTGAAAAATTGTTTCCTTTAGATAGCCAAGATAACCCTTTCCCATGAGATAATCATATTGACTTCTGCCATAATACATAATTCTGTGATGTTAAGAGTTCAATTTGAGATTACTCCATCATTTGAACACAAAAACATGCAAAAAAATGCAATGAACAATTGCAAGATTACCTTCTCAAATTTATCAATCAGAGATCCCTCCCAGCAAAATATGATTTGGCCCTTTATGTTCAGTGCATTTACAAGTGCTAGATGCCAAAAACAACAAGCTAGACTTGATTTTAGTGCTTACAAATGTCAAATTTGATCGTATTCTCAGAGTACAATTTTTACACAGAATGAGATCAATCTGATCATACCACTGCAAAGTACAAGAAAAATCACGCACTTGAAAAAAAACTACACTAAAACATGTACTGTATGAGCCCAAATAGAGCACTGGAAGGTCTAAAAATGAAGACTGCTCAGCAACACCTATGAGAATCTGCAATTTCTGAAAAACCCAAGCGCCAAAACTAAAATCTGATTCCACTACTGTGAAGAGCGCAGGATTCTACCCCAAATAAAATAAAATGCACTAAAAAGGAGCTTGTATGACCAAGTTATGAGGCTTCAAAGTTGGACTGTGAAATCAAAAACTCAAATAGTGAAGGGGGCTGAAAAGGTGCTTATCCTGCTAACGTCAGCAGCTGTAGATGATGGATTATACCTTTGCATCGACAAAATATTCCTCTGGGTGGCTTGAGTGATTTTTGTTTTTTATTTTAAATAATAATAAAAAAGGAAGCAAGTGGGGGGACCACATGGGCCTCTTCCCGCCCCTCTTTCAAGAAGTTGTTACCATAAAAGTGCTGCACACTTTTTTAAGCTGTCGATTTTATAAATAAAAAGGTCGCACCCTTGTATGGGCCTTGACAAGCCCTATGCAGGGTACCTATCAAGGACCCATTGCAATATATTTTTTCTATTTAAAAAATCAACTCTACTCAATATAAAATCTGCGAATAATTTTTATTTTTCTTATTGAAATTTTAACTAGCAGAATTTTAAATAAAATAATTGTATTGTTCAACTGTAATTATGGCATCCATACGACTAATCAAGGCCAAAAAACTTCTTTAAGCTCCTAGTGACTTGCTTTGATTTTGATGAATTGATAGTTGATCTTGGGGTTTTTGGACCTTCTGAGCACGATGGTGAGGTTTGTTTGACCCAAAGTGCTCATAAATGGCAGCTACCTTCTAGATCTAGTAAGCACTTCCCAACTTCAACCCCTCTGTGGTAGGAAATAAAGTCATTTTGTATTAGACTTAGTTATGTTTTGTCGGGAGGGTAGTTAGGAGCGAGGAGATGCGTTCGTTGGTTTCCCCAACCAATCGACTATTATATATTTACTTTGCTTTATTGTATGGTGTTGTTGGTTTTTGGTAATAGAAATAGAAATAAACATTTCCTCGCCAATCTGGTATTCTGGTATGGTAATTTGTGCATCTCATTGGTATTGGTAATGAGTTGTTTATTGGTAATTGTATTGATGGTATCTTTGAATGCTTGCTGTATTGTCCTGTATATCTTGCATTGTTAACCATTCTACATTTTGGCGCCGCTGCCTAAGTTCTGACCTGGAGGTCATAGTACAAAGGAGGGAATACTAAGGAAAGATCAAGACACGAGGGGGGTAGCCTGGATAGTGCGGTACGTGGAAAGGGAAGCCAAGAGAGCGGCTCCATATTACCACGGTACAGACTAATTTCGGTACCACCAGTGTGTAGGATCTACGTTGCGGAGTTCCTAGACTCCTGGCTAGACATTTGGTCCACTTTATAAATTCATGCCCCTGCTTCCAAACAAACATCCTAAATGCAGGCCTGGGGAAGAAACTAAAGAAGAAGCGGGAGTGCGGATTCTTGGCCAACAACAACAGGAAGCAAGACGTTGCCGCTTGCGAGAATTGGGGAACCAATCTCTAAGCGAAAGACAACTTGAGGAAAGCTTGATCCAAAACGCCATAGAAGGAATAGCCAACTTGACCATTCCAGAAACATTGAAGGGAGGAGAGAATCCTGAAACACCTGCCCGCAGGGAGTACCGAGAGACGCCTCACTCCACCTAGACACAGGAGTCACAAGGAGAAGGGGAGAGCACTAGTTTTGGAGGAAGCATCCCACCAGGAGGGAGCGTCCTGGCAGGAGGAAGCATCCTACCAGGAGGGAGCGTCCCAGCAGGAGGGAGAAGAATGGCAGTAGTCAAGCAGAAACTTCCGAGATTTACTGGAGAAGGGTCCGATGACCTGGCCCGACACTGTAAAATGTGTATCACCATATGGCAGGCCAATGGAGAAAATGATACAGATGAATGGTTAAAAGCCTTCCCTGCCACACTAAGAGGGATCGCTATTGATTGGTACACAGATTTGGAGGCTGTTCAGAAAACCACA
>MU224150.1:677577-693772 GCA_018584345.1 Thuja plicata
ATTACAGTACCACTGAAAGAGAAGCACTAGGTATGGTTTATGCAGTTCAGAAATTTAGACATTACCTATTAGCTACTCCTTTTAAATTTTTTGTTGATCATCAAGCACTCATGTATCTCGTGAATAAACCTATAATCCAAGGGAGAGTCAATAGATGGCTAATCCTCCTGCAAGAATTTACTTTTAAAATCATAGTCCGGCCTGGAAAAAGTCATTTAATCGCAGATCAATTATCAAGAATCAAGTCGGGGCGAAGCTTCAGGAAGTGGAATAAATGAAGATTTACTTGATGCCCACCTCTTTCAAATTGCTATATTACCTCAATGGTATGAAGGGATAGGACAATACCTCTCAACAACCACATTTCCAAAAGAAATGCCAGTCGCGGAAAGGAGAAAGATTGCACTCAAAAGCGGGACATTTCAGTTAATAGAGGGACTACTATATAAGATGGGGGCAGACGGGATCTTGAGGAGATGTGTGATGGAGGAAGAAATCTCAGGAATCCTAAGGGAATCACATGAGGGGTTGGCGGGAGGCTATATGGGACCTGATGCAATAGCTCAGAAGGTACTATTGGCAGGACTCTAGTGGCCCACTGTGTATGCAGATGCTCGAGAATGGGTGCTCAGCTATGATATGTGCCAGAGAGCAGGGAAACCCCTGAAAAGAGACTTCATGCCATTGTTCCCATCCCAACCACAAGAATTGTTTGAGCGGTGGGGGTTGGACTTTGTAGGGGCCCTACCTACTAGCAATAATCATAGATGTAGATACATAGTGGTAGCAACTGAGTACCTTATGAAATGGGCCGAGGCACGAGCACTCCCAGACAACACAACTCTCAGTACTGCAAAATTCCTCTATGAACAAATAATAACAAGATTTGGCATACCACTACAGCTTACGAGTGACAGGGGGTGCGTTTTGTGAATCAAATAATCAGAACAATGACAAATGAGTACAAAAATTTTCACTCATTCTCCAGTCCCTACTATCCAAGGGTGAATGGCCAAGCCGAGGCCACAAACAAAATATTAGTATCAATCCTATATAAGACTTGCAGAGTAGAAAAAGGAGATTGGGGGGAAAGACTACCAGCAGTTTTGTGGGCGTACAGGACCACTTACAAGGCCACCACTGGGCACACACACTTCCACTTAATGTTTGGGCAAGAGGCTGTAATGCCTATGGAATATGGAGTATCGAGCTTGAGAATAGCAGTTGAGCACAGACTCGGAGATACAAAAATTCTAAAGGAAAGACTCAGTACTTTAATAAAATTGGATGAAAGGAGGACACTTGCCCAATGGGCCACCCAGGTGGCACAAGAGCGACAAAAATTTTGGCATGACAAACACTTGACGAAAATGAATTTTAAACTTGGCCAATTGGTACTCAAGTACAACGGGAAAAATGAAATTAAGCCAAGCAAGTTCAAGGTACACTGGTTGGGACCCTATAGAGTTATGGAGGTACGGGATAATGGAGCTATAAAATTATCCACATTGGATAATAATCCCTTAAAAGACTTAGTAAATGGATCCAAGCTAAGGCTTTATAATGAGAGAATGGAGATACATCCCATATGTCACTTAGACATAATTGAAGAAAGAAAAGAAAAAGCAAAGGGATAGGTTGAGGATTATAAGATGGAGATACATCCCATATGTCACTTAGACATACTTAGAAAAAGAAAAGAAAAAACAAAGGGAGGGGTTGAATGGGAAATAAGGAAACAACACCCTAACACCCACGAGTTTTATAAAAGGCTTGGCATTCTCACTAGAATACAAACTCAAAGCGAAGAAGCAAGACAAGGAGAACAGGAGATCACGTTTTATGGACGATAGGAGGGAAGCCACTGGCACAAAGAGGCCGTACACCGTACAGACCAAGGCAATAGGAATTCAACGTCGTACGGAGCAGGTGAGACCGTATGTCGTACGAACGTCAAGGAGCAGAGACCGTACGGACCTGTTCGTACTCAACAGTCCGTACACTGTACTGACCAAGGCCATCAGAAAGACAGGCCGTATGGGTTGGTGGAGACCGTAGGTCGTACGAACATCAAGGAGGGAAGAGAGTACGGACGTGGCCGTACACAGCAGGCCATACGCCGTACGGATCAGCAGAGGTCGTATGAGCCAGGGGAAATCCTACGCCATACAGACAAGGAGGAGAGTTGGTACGGACATGGCCATACGCAGCAGGCTGTACGCTGTATGGGTGAGCAGAGGCAAATATTGGACGGAAGGGTGGTACGTCGTACGTCGTACGCCAAGCAACCGTACACAAGCAATCCGCATAAGGTGACTGTACAAGAAGAATATATTGGAGGCTAGTACAGACAGTGTGGGTTTTATTTTCCAGCCAAGAAAGGAGACGACATACAAAACGGTTGGAGAAAAATAGTTATTAAGGGCAAGAGTCAGCCACAGGATATAAGATGCTAAAGATAAGTGTTGGAAACCCCAGCAAGGGAAAAATTATTGATTCCAAACAAAAAATCCAGCATTGCAGGTGCAAAAGGTGACAAAAATGACAAGCAAGAAGGATAAAGGAAAGAGCATGGAAAGAATTACGACTGCCAATATCAGCTTTGAGAGCGTAATTGGAAGTGGATGTGGCGCTTGGTGGGAGAATGCAGAAGACAAGCACACCCTGAAAGAAGCATTACAGAAAGCTGAGGTAGACAAAATCATTTTTATGCCTATTTTTTATTTAAAAGAATTTGAAACTATATTGCGAACTATGGTGGCTGGCTATGATAGACAGGGTCACAAATTTGTAATTCGGTATTCCCATCAACTTGTAACTATTTCCCACTATGCTAAGGAAATAAACAAGGTATTTGGAATACCTAATCGAGGACACAGACTCACAAAAACCCCAATGCCAGCGGAGGAAAAGAAGAAATGGTTGGACTTAATGTGTAGGAAGGACCTCACCAAACAGGAATGGGGAAGCATCCTCAACAAGAAGAAGAGTAGAGGCCTGGAGAAATTTTTTATAGCCAATGAAGAATGGCGTTGCATTGTGGACTTGGTGAAAAGTAAACTCACCGCTGGCAGCCGCACATCAGATATAGCCCTCTGGATGTTACCCGTAGTGTATGGGTTGAACAGGGGTCAGGTGTATAATTGGGCGCAGTTCCTTTCAGAACGATTATATGAATTCATGGAGCTAAAACATAAGGCATTTTATATGCCTCATCATGCCATAGCGTTATTTTTGGAAGCAGTTCGCACACAGGTGGTTGCTGATCATAGGGGAGGGTTGGTTCCAGCCAATAGGGTGGAACCTTACAAACCAACGATGACACTGGTTGCACTTAGACACCTTCGGAACAGGAGGTGGAGGAGAACCAAGGACAAAGAAACCAAGACAAGTAACAAAACAGCAACTAGCACATAGTGAGGGATCAAGCCAGGAGGAGGTTGGTGATGAGGTGGGTGATGACAGTTCAGAGGACGAGGTTAGTACGGACACCTCTTTAGACTCAGAGGATAAGGAAATCAGATTCAGCCACTTGAAGGGCAAACCCCGAGATGTCACCTTTCTACCACAAGGGGAAGGCCCACTGCCAGGAGGTGTACCAGAGTATGCCAAGTTTCACAGAGCCACGAGCACAAAGAAGGAAGGGGGCCGTACCATTCCTAGTATGGAAGGGGTCCGTACCATTCCAAGTACGAAAGGAGTCAGTTCCATTTCAAGGACAGATGCCAAGGAGGGCAACCATACAGAAAAAGGGAACTCAAGCATTGAAGAAGAGGGAAGCGGACAACAGAAGATCCCTAAATGGGGAGCCACGAGACTCTCTTTGCCTGGCGTAGCCAATCTCATTCCAACCGACCAGCAGGCGCGTACTAAGGTCATAGACCTAAGGGGCAGCAAACAGGTGGACACAAGATTAGACTCCACACACCCCAAGGCATAGAAGTGGCTCACCTAGTTGCCTTGGTGGTACAAGCTACGGAGAACAAAAAAGATATCCAGAGTGATGCTGGAGAAGACACCGTATTGGAAGAGGCAAATAGATTGCTAGAGGAAGTTGGGATTGCATCACCACCCTCACCAGTGCCAAGGAAAACAGAAGGAGAGAACATAATGGGAATACAACACACCACAAGGCAAGTTTCGGAAACGATCTCATTGGAGGATGAAGCAACAAGATTCCTCAAAGAGTTGCAAGATATGGAGCACACCACGAAGGAAATCATCAAGCAGGCCAAAAGTCAGAATATGGAAGCTGTAGTCAGAGCAACAGAGTCCTTGGCAATATTCATGAAGGGGGAGTGCCACACGGATTGGAGCCTACTCTACCAGAGTGGATACAAAAAAGAAGAGATAGCTGAAATCTGGACAGCCCCAGACATCATAGTGGAGGAATAGGAGCAGCCACCCCTTTTGTACACACTTCAAGAAATGGAGGTAGCCTTTAGGAGGACATACTTGCAACTGCAGCAAGAAAAAGATTTGACAAAGCAAATGAAGAAGGATTGGGAAGAGGAAAAAGCTATGTGGGAAACTAAATGGAAGACAGAACGAGCTGGACTAGAAGAGAAGTTAGCAGCAGCCGAAGCCAAAAAGATGGATGCATTACGGGTGCTCCAAGGAGTTCAGGCCAAGCAAAAGGTGGCTGAACGGGATCTCCTACGCATCCGAGAACGAGCTCCAAGCCCAGGGATGTCTTCACAACCCAATTTTGAAGTCTGATTTTCCTTTTGTATAGTCTTCTGGAAGACGACATTTTTTGGGGGGGGGATATATGTAGTAGGAAATAAAGTTATTTTGTATTAGACTTAGTTATGTTTTGTCAGGAGGGTAGTTAGGAGCGAGGAGATGCGTCCGTTGATTTCCCCAACCAACCGACTATTATATATTGACTTTGCTGTATTGTATGGTGTTGTTGGTTTTTGGTAATAGAAATAGAAATAAACATTTCCTCGCCAATCTGGTATTCTGGTATGGTAATCTGTGCATCTCATTGGTATTGGTAATTAGTTGTTTATTGGTAATTGTATTGATGGTATTTTTGAATGCTTTCTATATTGTCCTGTATATCTTGCATTGTTAACCATTCTACACCCTCATGGATTTAGCCTTCAGTGTCCAATTTGGACGAAACAAATGGCAAAATTGACTTTCTTGTACCTTTTGAATCCACTAGTGAACTTAGATTTGACCCAACAAGCTCTATTGTTTTTCCCGCAGTACAAAGCCACAAATACAAATCCCCCAAAATGCACCAAGATTTTTCAACATAGATCTCTCAAATAAGAGTAACAAGAAAAAATCCCACAAGCTTTGATACAATGTTAGAGCTGGGTATAGAATATTCTATACCATGCAAGATTTGTTGAAGAGTATAGCCACCCAAGATCAAGGCACTCCATGAAAGCACAAGAGAGATCAACAATGAAGAATAATGTTGTTCTATCAATGCTACAATAGAATGAATGAATTGAGATTACAAAGGAGAGACCCCTTGGTTAAGTAGTCCAAGATGACACATAGGGAGGCATAAGGTTCTAACTAGTGTCTTAATCTTATGATATGATACATCAAGTGATAACTTATCACCCACCTGAGGTGGAAAAGAGAGTGTGATATGTCCACTAAAGGTGGATCACCCACCTAAGGTGGAAAAAACAATAATGTGATATGTCCACTAACGATGGAAGTTCCACTTAAAGTGGAAAAGTGATAAAGTGATAAGTGTACTAAAGGTGTAAATGTTCTTATGTGGTCCCTAAGTAAACTTTAGTAACGTGTGTTTTTATGACCTAGGAGAACTTACTAGGTACAATACTTAACACACCAACAATCTATCGATGCATATTAGAACAAAGCACAACAAAGTGATAGAATAAATAATTGTCTAAATTATATAGATCTCAACATGGTTGGTTTGGACAGAAGCTTAGAACATACAGTTTTATTTACTTAATTTGGGTGTAGAATTGGACAAATTTGGTTTAATCTTGATACTACAAAATTACAAATGATTTGTACATCTCAAGGGCATGTTTGACTTCTACTAGGGTTGTATTTATTTGATAGACCTCAATGTTAAACCCTTGATTTGAACAAGATGGAAGAGAAACTTCCTCTAGTGGCATTGAGGAGAGGAGAAAGATGGCTAGGGAATGTTCACTTTGTATTTTCATTCCTTAGGCATTTTATTTCATTAAAGATTCATTTGAGATGGAACTGAAACTTCATCCAGTAGCAGTGAGCTGAGTACAACAAGAAAGATGGTGATGAAACATTTGCTTTATATTTTCATGCTCTAGGCATCCTATTCTGCTAGGAAAAGGCAGATGTTCATGGAACATTCACTTTGTATTTTAATGCTCTGAGCATCTTATTCTGCTGTCAAAATTCATCTTATATCTTTTAAATATTATTTTGTGGTTTTATATTCTTATTATTAAATAAAACTCACAAAATATTTCTTCCAATACTTGTCCTGGCATCTTCCCCTTATTTCCTTTTCTCATCTAGACACAAATCTTTGATAAACCGTGCAAAACATTACAAATCACTAAGCATTAGATAACTCTGAATTACAAGTCAAGGTAGTAGAAAAGTAGAGAACTGCAGGGTTAGATCTCTGAGACATTTTTTCAGAGAGTCAAAATAATTAAAAAGAAATTGCAGAGGAAAGAAACATGAACTTACAGTCATGTTGCATTATCCTTTAAATATTAGGACACAAACATCAAATTTTCATCATGATTTCCAAAAATCTCTGGAAAATGACTTACATTTCAGGTTTTGAGATCAAATAAGTACCCACCATCAAATAATGAAATATTCACATTTAATCGATAATATCTTCAAATGAGTCTCCTAACAGAGCAGAAACGAGTTTCAAGATCTGTTTCTTGGGCATATAATAATTATAACTTAATATGATGATCATATTTGTAGCAGTCTCTCATAACTGTATATCTATTAGTGGGTGCAGTTAGGTGTCTTTTTAAATAGAAGGTTAAGGAAATGTAATCGCATTATCAAGAAACATGGTACCATTCAAGCTCCGAATAAAACAAACTGTTGTTTAATGGACATAGATTTCAAAAATCCTAAATCCATAAATTTTGATAATTTCCTTTTTTTTTTCTTTTAGGTGCATAAATTATTGTGCCTTCACCTTTTTTGTGTATCATTATTGTCTAGGAAGACTGATGAGCACATACGTAGACTGGGAGGGGGGTGAATCAGTATAAGACAAAATATTACTCATTTAAAATTTAACAACCACAATAATAGCAAACACACAAGATTCACACAATTAAGAACACAAGATTTATGTGTAAACCCTTTCCGGGAAAAACCATGAAGGACTGCTTGGATCTACTGTCCTAATCCAGCAATAACAAAAATAATATGATCTTACAATATTTGTGGGCACCAACCCACTAGAGACACCAATTTCTTCTTTTAGTTGGCACAAACCTCTTTTGTGAAACTTCACCTTCTGGATTTTGCTTCTTCAATGGACGGTGAAGATATCTTTCTGCACTTTCAGACTTCACAAAATCTGCTCTGCATTAAACTTTCTCTGCTCTGTATCTAGCAATTAAACATTTTTTCCAGATCCTACTTACTAACACGTTTCACCATTTTATATCCCTTTGGGTGCCAAAATTAACAAAACAAACTTTGACATCAATGACAACATTTCCAACAAAGACACGGAAGCAATTTCTGCATTGCATTTACTTTTGAAATATGTCACAAGCTAATGTGAAATTGCCAATAACCAATAAAACACAAGGCTCAGCATGGGCCATTGATGTTACCGTTTTCTTGTTAATGTATTTCATCATGGTGGCATGATGTAAGTTCACCCTAGATCAAAAATTCATTAAAGGCAATAGAAGATTCCTTATAGAGACAAAGGTGTTTAGAATTATTATGCTAATCCTTTATGCAGAATACTTTTTATGACGTGTATATTCAAAACCGTCTTGGAGTAAGTTGTGTACAATGCACACTTTTATTGAGGATGGGCATTGTTTCATTGAACATGATTTGGGCACAAGTGGGATCTCTCAAGAGCTTTTACATAATTGTGGGACTAACAACAATTCTTGGTTAAAAGATTATTCATTGTCACATTTGTACAATTTGATAGGCATTCTCCATATTAGAATATAAGTGCAACACCATTTCATGTTGACTTGTGCCATCTAAATCTCCCAACCTAGATCATTGCCCCCACAATTGACTATCTCTAGCTAGACAATTCAGTCAATTATATCACCTTGAGGTGGCAAGCAACGCGAGGAACTAAAAAATATCATATACATTGTGCCACCTTAGTAGTCCACACTCCACACAAGCGCTTGCGTTTTTCTTGTACCAAAGTGCAAAAACAGCCCTTTGTACTCATGTCAAGCACCTGTGATGCTTCGTCCAACACTTGTCATTGAACACCTTCATGCATGACTGCTACACAATCCATTGTGTTGTTGAATATTGTCGCACATGATAGCATCACTTTGTGCACCCTTGGCATCATCAATAGTTCATTATACATGATGTCTTCAACATAATTCTCCTTCAACCATGGAATGGAATGTCAATTATTAAGAAGTTCAATTGGGAAGGAGTTGGAAGGTTGGTGGTTTAAGATCACGAACCACTACATCTTGTGCTCTTGTTTTGTAATTCTAATGTACATTGTATACATGCTCATTTTCACATTGGAGGAGAGTGAATAATGACATAGTTGTAGGCAAACCAGTTTGATCATCAAAAGAAACCTTCATCCTTACTGCACTATTAGTAGCATTTGTTGTACCCTAGTTGAGTTTTATTGTGAATGAAGAAACATACATATTTGCTAAACAATTCTGCTTATATTTTTTTAATTGTGTGGGTTTACTAATCTCTTTGGTTTTCCTTTCATAATCTATGAATCCATCTTCTTCGAGATATGTTCATATCCTAGACCACCTAAGAACTAGATCATTGGGTATTTAGACTTGAAAGTCTGTTAGATTTCCTATCGTTATTTAGAGAATCCGTATTAAACACACATCTATCTTCGTTGTTGTACTAATGAGTAAGGTGAGAAAGAAGACAAACAATTGGCATATAACAGAATCCCTTTCAATATCTTGGACAAGAACAAATCCCTACTCGAACAGGTAGTACATGTTCAATACGAGAACCAACAATTTAAGATGCTCTTCAAGTAAAGGAGAAAAGCTTTAATCTTATAGTGACTAACACATCACATGGAACATAAGCTCATTCCATTGAGCCTATCCTAGAAGGTCTTCCTCAAGTCAAGGATAGATGTACTCGCGCATTACGGAGCTATAGCAAGAGCTCTCCACAAAAGAAGAGGAACTTGCATGTCTTATTAAATTACTGAGCCTAGTTCAGATATAGATTCCAGTTTAGGTTCAGGTACGTGGCTTTAGCAAAAAAAATCCTTGGGTTTGGGTTCGGCATATACACACACATTGATATATTATAAATTTATATATACATCGTACATGTACAAAACTTCAAACATATAATAATAATAAGTTAGAAGCGTGACACTCATAAATCCATAATTACCAATAAAATTCTAAATAAAATACCTCCTATATCATATTCATAATTTGCAAAAGTCTCAAAATTTCACTACACAATGAAAATTCAGATAACAAGCCATATTTTGTATTTATTATCATATCCATCTTCATCATGATCATAGGCATCAAGGTTAGCATTTGGTTCAACTTCATTTGAACCACACTCCATTTCGGGTACCATTAGGCATGGAATGTGGTCACACCCATGTTACCATAATAATAAGTTAGAAGCATGATACTCATAAATCCACAATTACCAATAAAATTATAAATAAAATACCTCATGTATCATATTCATAATTTGCAAAAGTCTCAAAATGTATTTGCAAATGGATATTTTTGGGTGCAAAATAGTTAAGGCATGTGGGGCCCATTATTTTGGCACCCACAACCTTGAGTGTGTAATGTCCCCATTTTTTGGTTCTCTTGTTGTGCAGCTAGTGTTGGTTTTCTAGGTCGGTGCCAAGAGGATCAAAGGGATATTTCAATGTCGCCAGTTTGTTCAGACGAGTATCCTTTTCTGGAGTCTTTTCAGACACTTTCTCCTACACTTTCTATTTTAAGTAAGTCAACGATGAGCAGTGGCAAAGTCAGTTGCTATTTTTAGTAATATAGGTGGAGTTGGTTTTGATGTTTATCCTGAGATTTGATATAGTTTGGAGTTATTAAATTAAATAACGACAAGTTATTGATTTATAAAGTTAAATTAAATATTTAACTTTATCGTTATTTTAATTTATTTTATAGGGGACTATGGAAAGGCAAAATATTTAAAATAAAGTGTATAGTTTCAAAGTACTCTTTTATTTAAAAGTGACATGGGGGAATATTAAATAAAAGCATTCGCAAAAAAAGCAAAAAAGCATTGTAGAAAAATAGTGAAAAAGCATTCGCAAAAAAATAGCCGAAAAAACATTCACAAAAAAACAACAAAAAAAAATTCTAAAAAATAGGAAAAAGCAAAAAGAAGTGTTTTTTTTTCAAAAAAGTAGCTAAAAGCTATAAAAGGAGGACTGGGGCTCTCATTTGTTGTGGTTGGAAATTTGTTATCAATTATGCTTCCGTTCTTGAGGAACTTTATGCTTCTTCTTGCTGGTTTGTGAGGATGAAACCCCTTACAGACAACATTCTTCATGTTGTTGAAAGACACAATTTGAAGAATAACTTGTTGATTTCATAGGAAGATCATAGGTAAGCTTTAATGGTGTTTGATATCATCTTCTTCTTCAGTTTTCAGATCTGCAATGTTAGAGATTATTTTGAGAGTCGATTGAGAAGTTTTTCGAAGTTCTTTGCATATCTATTGGTCTATTTCTTGCTGGCCGTACTTGCTGGGAGTATTTGGTTTGGACAGCTAGGAACCCTCATTTGCTGAAATTTGTTGTGGCATGTCCATTATTTTCCAATATCAGCAACTAGGTATGTGAGTTTCATGTATGTAATTGGTTTTCACCATTTTGATATCTCTAGTTTTGCATTGTAATTTTCACACTAGCTACATATTACAAGTTTTATTTAAGCAATGGTGTTGGCAAACCCTCGCTCATTTAGATAGTTGAAAAACATTTTCTTATTGCACTGGTTAAGCAGCGATGGTGACAAACCCCCGCAAATCTAGATAGTTGCAATCTCATGTTATTTCATACCATTGTACTGAGTGAGTTGACGCAGACTTCCCCCACTCATCTAGTTAGTTTGTCCATGAGAGCATTTGCATATGTGAATTTAATGTGCATGCATGTAGTCTGAAGATAACATTCAGCATTAGTTATACCTTGTTTCATTTATTTCGAAAAGTGAAAAAAAGGGTGGTCCTTAGAGTGGTATCAAAGCTGGTTTTCCTGCCAACCTTTTGGGTTTATCAGTGCATGTTATATTTTGAGACTACCAATGTTTCATGCCATTTTGGAATCATGCATGATAGTAGACATTTGTTGCATGTCGAGTTTGAGCATTTTCTATGAGATCCAGTGATAGGTAAAAAAGATACCAAGAGAGAGTAGGGAAAAGAAAAGCTGAACAGTGGGAGCAATGACCTTCTAATATATCAGATCGACACATTGAGACTCATTCAGAGAAGGCTACAAGAGAAGTACACACCATGGGAGATAGGGATCCCATAGATAGACTTGACGAAAGACTTATGAATCTATTGGAGGTTCTAGCTACAGGTCAACAACAACAGGGCGAGCGGATGGATTTGTTGACTCAAATAATGACTCAACAGATGGGACGCAATGCTAATGCAGAAGGTAATAACAACGGGGGTAATGGAGACAGCAATGGTCATGGGGAGAGTTCAGTATGTGGGGAACACACTAATCAACGAACTAGAACCAATATTTCTAGGCCACTTATGCCCATTTTTTCCCCAAGGCAACCTGTCCAAGCGGATAATGAGCCAGACATCATTGATTTGCAGAACCAGTTTCGATAGGATTGGGAGAATGGAGGCTTAGAGTTTCAAGCGGCCATAAATTTTAGTTACTACATAGATGTCAAAATGAAGCATTGGTCTCGCACCAGTGGCAAAGCACAAAATCACAACCTACAACAGTAGGTAGGAAAGCTTACACTACCTTACTATGATGGGTCTAGAAAGACCACCGCCAGAGCATGGGTACAAAAGGTGGATAATTACTTTCAGCTCAATCCCATGCTGGAAGAGGAAGCTATCAAGTATGCAGCGCACTTAGATGGTATTGCATATAAGTGGTTGCACCACGTGATGGTTACTATGGTACATGATAGTATTTTACTTCTTACGAGGAGTTCACGAAGAGAGTGATCGAGAGATTTGACAAGAATCCTACACGGGATGAATTGTCTTTTGATTGTGATGATCTGATTTTTTAGCATAATTCATGTATAGAGGATAGCATTGATGATTGTGATGAAGATCTTAAAGCAAAATCTGATTTATCTTTGCACGGGGCTGTCTTTGAGCAGAAGTTTAGGAACTTTGATGATTTGGATCCATAGCAAGCTGCTAAAAAAGATAATGAGGATGCACGAGAGACTTGGAATAGCCTTGGAATCATTGATGAAAGATATACCAATTTTGATTTTGGTATTCATCATTGCAATGGTTCTCTTGATTTACATAAACATGATTGGAAGAATCAATTTGTGGTGTTCAATGATAACCCATTGTTTGAGGTGGGTGTAGAGAAGACATATGGCAATCCACTTTTGAGTGGGAAGATGGAACATCACTTGGTTCTAGCATAGCGCTTTGTGAAATTACTAAGGTGTGGGATCCAAGAGAAGATTGAGAACTTAAGTTGGAGTATGGTTTTCAACTTGGTGATGATCTAAGTTCACTTTATGAGGTGATTGGTTACCCTCATGGGAGACCATCAAATATGAACTATACAAAGGAGACAGGAAAATTGCATAGGGGGTGAGATGACGTTTGGAGGCATCATTATTCCTTACTACATGAGGAACTGGAAGGTAACTTCAGTATACAAATTAATGATTTCAATTGAGAGTTATTTCCTTGTTGGCATTCATTTTGAGTTGCTTCAATCTAGCATGAGTTTTTGTCTTGAGTTTTGGAATTGAAATTGACCAACAAGTGGGACATTTCATACTTTGTTTGAATTGATGAGTAGTAATGCATGCCTTGCATATGTAATTGGAGATGGAGTTTCTTCGTGGGATATATTGAGTCTTGGAGTCTTCTATATTTCATTTTTTGAAAGGTTTCTAGAACTTGTTCTTGAGCTTGCTAAAAATTTCAGAACAGCAATAAGTAAAGGAAGCTTCCAACTTGTTTCTTATGTAACTTTGGAGAAAGGAGGACATAAGTATGACATCTACATACTTGACAATCCATCTAATAAATTAAATGATGTTATAAATCATAATAATATTTCTTTGGGATTGGTTTTAGGAACAACCATTGTTCCTTGAACTTCAATTATAGATGCTTTCATGGATAGGCTACAAGGAATTAACAAAGAAGTCACAAAACTCCATGATATGTATTATGTTTTGGATGACACTTGGAGTTATGTTGTGCACATTTCTAGGAACACTGGAAACTATTATTGGTTGGGTATCCATGCTTGCGATTCTCAACAAGAAATGATGGAGCTTATTGTCGATGGTTGGAGTGAGTTTTGGGCGGATGATGATCTAAATTTCAGAATTGGTAGTGTTAATCTATTTCTTACCATCCATTTTGCGATTCTATTTGTTTATTTACAAATGGATTGGAGAGAGATTTTAAGCAGAGATTGGAGCATTGATAGTATGGCCACTCTTAGGAGTATTCTTTGGTAAATAATAGATCAGTTTTTCTGTTTGGAGCTTGCTGTTTGGTTGCAGATTAGTCACTTCACTTTGTGGTTTGCTCCAATTCAGGGGAGTTGGTACAATTTCTTTTGTCAAGGAAGTAATGGTTTTCAATTGAAGATCGTTTGGAGGTGTTTCCCAACCACTCCTAAGTTATTTTTTAGCATTTCAACACTCAACATTCATGCTTATACTTGGAGATTTCATTGGTCTTGTTGTTGTCCTTTATGTAGATTACTTAAATTGGATTGTAGTTCGTTGATTTTAGTCATGTACAACAGTAGTTATTGTTTATTTCAGACCTTCCAAACTCATGGAGTTCACCCTTTGAAGGTTTGTGATGTAAGCTTTGACAATTTACCTCCGAAGTTGGTCCGGGACAATGAACTTTTTTATGCTATGGTTCATCTTTCAAAGGGCTTTGGTGTTGTAACAAGGAGCATTAGTGTCGCTATCCACTTCCTGATCAACTTACATGAGTTTGAATTTTGATTCACAGAAGAGTTGGACGGTTTCTTGATCTAGTGAGATTTCAGATTGTATACTGCTGTCCTAACTTTTTCACATTGTTTATATTGACCTCAGTCTTGGGGCAGTTTGATTTTGAGCACTTGCAGACTTCAGTGTAGCCAGTTGTGGGAGATCCTCTAGGTATAGTTCAATTATTCTCCACTTCCAATTGGGGGAGTTTGGGTCACTGCAGTCACCTCATGATATTAATATGCATGCTTTCAGATGATGATTGGTTGATTTTAGTGAGTTGAGTTTGTTGGTGTACTCGAGTTTCCTACCTTGACACTTGGAGGTTATGTGTCAGTGATATTATTACAGTTGTTGATCAAAGATACACTGCTTGGTTAGCTAATTTCATGGTTAGTTATACAAACATTTTTCGTAATCCATTGTTTGTGATAAATCCATTTCTTGATATCTTTAATATTTCTTCTTGTTGCCCATGATCATGTTAGTTATTGGGATTGCATTTATGGATCTTATTGGCATGCCACAACAAGAAATCATTCATGTTGTGATCAAAGGCACAATGTCGACATGACAGTTCCTTTATGAGATTGATATGGAACCCTGGGATCACTTGGGTTTGCAGTTTAGCAGTTGAGGATGAGGAAGCCAATGTTGGCTTACTAGAGTTTACTCCTATGGTTTTCCAGTTAGTTCTTTTGAAGAGCAATTTCCTGAGGAGTTGGTAGAGTTGGTGCAGTATTTGATTGCTCTTCTTTCGAGAGGTTTTCAAGAGATCACTTGTTTGGGTACCTTGTAAGTGAGTGTTTTCAGAAGATGGTACTATAGATCTCCAAGGTTGACTTAGGACCATGGGATCATTCTTGCCTACATTCTTGATCAGTTTGATGATTGTGGAGTTTCTCTGACATTGCTTTAGGACAAACAATATTTGGGAAGGGCGAACTATAATGCCCCCATTTTTCTGGTTGTCTTTTAATGCAACTAGTGTTGGTTTTCTGGGTTGGTGCCAACAAGATTGAAGGGGTATTTTGATGTCGCTAGTTTGTTCAGATAGATATAATGAGTGTAATGCCCTTTTTTGAAGCCTTTTCGGACACACTCATATACTGACTATGTTTAGTAAGTCAGTGATGAGCACCGATAGAGTCAATTGTTATTTTTAGTAATATCGATGGAGTGGGTTTTGATGTTTATCTTGAGATTTGATATAGTCTAGAGTTATTAAATTAAATAACGATAAGTAGATTTATAAAGTTAAATTAAATATTTAACTTTATTATTATTTTAATTTATTTTTTAGGGGACTAGAAAGGCTATATATTTAAAATAAAGTATATAGTTTCAAAGTGGTCTTTTATTTAAGTGACATGGGGGAAATATTAAATGAAAACATTTGCGGAAAAATAGCAAAAACGCATTTGCGAAAAAATAGTGAAAAACATTCTCAAAAAAATAATGGAAACACATTTGCAAAAAATAGGAAAAAAGCATTCCCCAAAAAAAAAGGAAAAAAGCAGAAAAGTGTTTTTTTTTTTGAAAAATCATCTAAAAGCTATAAAAGGAGGACTAGAGCTCTCATTTGTTTAAGGTTAAAAATTTGTTATCATTTATGCTTCTGTTCTTAAGAAATTTTATGCTGCTTCTTACTGGTTTGTGAGGATGAAACCCCTTACAGGCGTGTAATGGACACCCTTAAATGCCCAAAAACTAAACAACTGCTGATAGGAATTTTGTCAAACAGTTTGCATCCAACTCCTTATTCCTCCATTTACAAATTTAACCCTTATGACTTCGGAAATGAGACG
>MU224150.1:713196-733922 GCA_018584345.1 Thuja plicata
AAGGTATATGTTACTCAAGGTGACCTACTCCTTCTGGATAATCCTATCTTCTCCCTCTAACAAGATCAAAACTCCCTCTCAAGGTATGTTTCTTGGTAGCTTGAATCTAACCAATAATGGAAGGACAATTTGAAAAATATGCCTTAAGAGAAGATAATATGCACTAGGAGGTCAATCGGTTAATTGGAACAACCAATAAATAGAAGACAACCAATTGAATTTGCACATGCAAATAAAAAAACCCTCATAATAAGAAGTAAAGTCAAATTACTATTTCCGGGCCAAACCCCGGTTGCCATTCTTAGCTTTGAAAGAGTTAGTTTGAATTCCTAGATCTGAAAATTGATCTTTTCCTCTACCTAGGCTCTGATACCATGTTAATATTTTCAGATTTAACAAGGAATGTTCAAACTATAGAGATCTTTCAATTAACTAAGCACATGATATAATTAAATAAACACAAAGAAGGAAAGGTAATACCTGGATTATTACTCTGAAATCTGTCCTTGGAGTCTTTAAATCTGATCCTTCGATTCCTTCTAGATATGTGCTATATATATGCCAAGTTGACCACCTAGGGCTTCTTTAATTTTTGCTTCAAAGTGTCTTGGATTGCTTCAGATTTGCCCTATGATCTGCTGCAATATTGCCACTAATCTAGAGCTGCTACAATTTGCCCTTCTAGGGCTGCTGCTATGAAATCGCAGATTAGCGATTCTTGGAGAAGTACATGTTATGTTTTTGATGGATCTTCTCCAAGAATCGATCTTGTATAAATATCTGCCTTAATAATTAACTCCTCTAGAGGATGGCCAACTTGGGCCCTTTAATTAATTATTACTTTTACTTATTTTATAATAGTAATTACCTTAATTATTATTATAAAATCACACATGTAGAAGGTAGGGTAGTAATAATAAATAACAACAAATTATTATTATTATCAAGTGTCTGATTTGATCTTAGCTGTAAAGGCTATAATATTAACAAATTTCCCGTCACATTGTACCTACTTTTTGGTGTGGTGAAGAGGCCATTCCAACCAGCAATTATGTGGAATTGGATTTGAACCCTAATACCAAAGCAGAGAACATTTCCTAGAATTTTACCACAATATCAGGACACTTCTGATTTTAGTATTAAAACAATCAGGTGCTTGCTCTAAAAGTCCTTATGACTTGAAGAGTTTACGGATGCTAACTTTAAGTCACCTTGTACAATTCTTTAACATTGTAACAGAGATTTTAGTGTTTTTTTTTTTCATAGAAGCTGTCTAATTTTTCTCTATTTTATTTATTATTTAGTTTGACAGTATCTGGTTTATAGAACATTAACAAAATTCTCATCAGTTAATTTGATTCTCAGGGGAGTTCTGATTTGTCCATATTGTCAGAAATTGGGGCTGCACAGGCTAAGAAATGTTGTGAAGCACTATCTAATTTTAACTTTGGTGGATGCTTTTCCAGTCCAATTGCACGGGCAAAGGTCAGAATTGCAAGACTGCTTTAAAGTTAGTAACCTCTAAATATGTGTTTGTGGTCCATTAGAAATGCTGATTGTTTCATTTGTACAGGTGTTGAAGATAGATATTTAAATTCACAATATAAAGTGAGATGGTAGCATCATTGTTTTTAAAATCTCCTGCCTATAATTAAACAGGAAGTGATGCTTAATTTTTATTTTTGGCTTTCAGTTGAGTGCAGAGATTATCTGGTCTGGAAGGGAAGAGCCACTAGTGTTCTTGGACACATTAAGAGAGGCAAATTTGCTCTTCCTAGAGGGAATGAAGAACGGTTTGGATTATCATTCTCATTTGCTCTCTGTTTGAAGTTCAATCATGGAATCTTTGAGAATTAAGGTAGTATTGGTTCCATTTATGTTTAAGTAAATTAATGTTGGATTTGTTTTTTGAGGCAGTGAGTGCCCAAAGACAATATCCTAAATTATACAAAGCATGGAGGGAAGATCCAATTAATTTCAATATTAATGGTATTTACCCAGTTGTGGAATTATGGAACCAGGCCAAGAAAGCTTGGGAGGAAATCTTGTCTGCACCTGTAAGTATTTAGATTTTAAATGTTAGAAGGATGCCATTTTTAAAGCTTTTGGATGGGCTATGACTAGAATCCTAGCTTTATTGTTTTTATTGGCAGGGTGAAGATTTCCTGGTTGTATCACACAAATCTATCTTACGTGCCTTGATCTGTACAGCTTTTGGCATGGGCCCTGATAGGTAATGCCATTGCATTCATAATCAGTTTCTAACACCCAAGAAATTCAAGATCGGGTATTTTGATTTCATGATTATAAAATTTTCTTGGAGAACATCATAGTGCTTGTGGCTATATTACACAGTACAAATCTCTATGATAAGGAACTTGTGCTCTCTTCCAAGCTAAGTTAAAAAAACTGTTCATTTATTTGACATCACTGCAATAAACTTGGTTAACAAAATATTCAGTTTCTACTTTTTGTTTCTGAAGTTATAAGTTCATATTGTCATAAAGTTTTGGTCACAGAAAACAGTATTTTGCTGTAGCTGGTAAAAAAGAAAGTAGTTATATATTGGTGCCCTGCTTCACAGTCGAAAACATATGCAATGAGAAGATCCTATCAAATTTTCAGATCTCTGCCTGCTGTAAACATTTATACCAAAACACTATAGGCAGTTTGAAGATATACATGCAGAGAGAAACTTGCTGTGAGAGAAGCAAAACCTGTGAAGGCAGCCACTTATATAGTCTTCATGCTGATTAAGATTAGTTTTAACCTCCTACAAGTTTATCATTCAAAACAGTAGCTAACAGTGTGTGCATAAACCAAGTAACAAAAAGTTGTAGGAATTTTATTTCTTCTTGTCTGGGAGAGGGTCATCTGGAATGTGACTTTCATAGTAACAATCCTCCTGGTCACTTGTAAATTTAAACTCATCAGGCAGCTGCACATTAGCTTTCTCTGCCAGAATTAGGATTATTTGATTCACATTTTCCATTCAATTTTGCACATCACATAAATTCACATGTGACTGTCATAGTAATAATCCTCCTGGTCACTTGTAAATTTAAACTCATGAGGCAGGTGCACATTACCTTTCTCTGCCAGAATTAGGATTATAACTGGCTAGCATAACCCAGTTATAATCCTCCTGCTCACTTGTAAATTTAAACTCACGAGGCAGTTTTCCACATAAAATAGTCATCATTTTCTTAAGAAATTGTAGAAAATCCAACCTCAAGTACGAGGAGCCACTCTAAAGTAAAGGTTAATACCTATCCTGCATGCTTACTTGGCTTACGAAACATTGTCATTTCGGTAGCAGGGAACTGTGCCTCATAATTTACTTTCCTCCACGTTATGTTACTGCACAAACTAGGGATATTCTTCTTGATCTTGGATGCCTTGCATGATTCTCCTTATTTGTGAAACCCAATCCTAAAATTCACTCACAACCATTGTCTCTTATATGTTCTTAAAGCTTCTGATATTTCTCGTGGAAAACAGCGCATGTAGTTTTATGTTAAGTAGTTCGCTTTCTTCCTTTTTAAATAGAATGCCATGTTAATGATACCTGCACACAGAAACAAAAAATACAAAAACATTTGTATAAACAAGTCTAACAGATAAATGCAGGGGCTAACCATATCTATAGACTGTACTTATAGAAATCTGTCTCATGGTGTTTGTTGCCAACTCTATTGAGATATATGGCTCTCACTAAGCTGGGGAACTTAACCAATCATTCTCTATTAAGCTGGCATTTTCCATTAATGTTGTTTAATGCAAAGCTTAGCCCAAAAACATAATTGATTCACTTAATTCATTTATATGAATACCCAATAGCAGGTAGCATCCACAAATATGGCTTAATACAAAGCTTGACCACAAAACAGAATTGATTCAATTAGTACTGTAATATGCTCAACACAATAACATGAAAGATTCAATCAATATGGCTCAACACATTGCTCAGCCGGCATAATGTGCCCTTTACACACCTGTGGTGTTGGGTGTCTGTTTCTCTAATCCACAGCCATCTATTGAATGGACTGTCAGTGTAAGAGTAGCATAGTTTGAATTATGGTCACTTTCAGTTAGGTCTGGAACAAGGTTGGAATTGTAGTTACTTTCAGTTAAGCTAGTTCTGGAATAAAGGTGGAATTGTAGTTACTTGCAGTTAATTGTTTGGGATTGCATCAATTGAGGAAAGGCCTTGACATTTAACTGTTTGGAACTGCCTTAATTTCAGGGACTGATTTGTTAGGTAACTGCCCAATTTGAGGAGCTAGATATGTCAGTTAACTTGCCCACGTACTATCAACATTTGAGAGATATCTTGCCTTTCCTTGAGGTGGTCTGGGAAAGGAGATCTTGAGTTAGCATACACTTGAAATCTGACAAAACAAAAATCATTTCTTTTACTGGGCTGAACATTGTGTTTTGGCAGATGTGGCTTGGAGAGTAAACCCTTCAGGCATAGAGATCAGGCTTCTTGAGGATGGAAACACTTAAGAAACAACTGACATCTCTAATACCTGCAGGGTTCATTTCTGCATATGGGTGTGTTAATAAGCTGTTTTAGTTTGATTAATCTCAATTTGCTTGTGTACTGTTTTGAAGAAACGTAAATATACAAAAATAATTATTTCTGTAGTATTCCTGTATTGTTTTATGTGCACTCAGGTTAGGTTATTACATTGGGCTCCTCCTACAATAGGACAAAGTCCATGCCTTCCGACAAAGCTTAGCCCAATAACAAATGTTCACCCAATAGCCAAAGTCAATATGGCTTGATATATAGCTTAGCCCAGTAACAGGATTCATCCAATAGAAAGACAAGTTTGGTAGAGATCTTACCTCCATGATAGAGCATGAGTGATGGTAGGACAAATTTGATATGTGATCCTAGAGATGCCTGGTGGTGGACAGTCTAAATTGCAGAAATTTAGATCTTTAATATGCAGCAGCAGATTACAAATATAAAAGAAAATTGAAATAACATCCATTCCTAAATCCAAAAGACAAACACAGAACCATCACAAATTTTTTGAATCTGAACATTTGGCATGTGATTGAGTTACTGTTTATCATCTTTTTCAATTGGTAATCACATTCTTATAGAACTATATTCAAACAATAAGAAATGAAGGGGCATCAATGTAAAACAGAATAACTTGAAAGGGATGAAACAGTTTGTGTAGTCGTCAAAAGTATAGTTATAGTTGGCTAAATAAATATTTTCAGATTTTGTAATTGAAGAGTGGTTTTTGACTACATGTGGATTGGTAGTTGGCAGTTACCGGCTGTTGGTAGTAACTTTACTGGAGTAAACATTTGGCATCGTTGCTGATACAAAGCCAGGAAATATCAGTCACAGACAGGCAAGATGTTATTGTAATGGGCTGACTCATGGAAGAACCTGAAGTAACTAAGACTGAAGAAGTGGAATGCATGATAGAAGACAAACTGACACGGAACTTGGTGTACTTGTGGAAAGCATCCATAAATTTGTACGTTCTAAGGGAGGCTCTCTAGCAAGAGGTCCTTGAAAGCGTCATCTAGGATAGACTAATAATGAACGATGAATTTGATCATCTCTTTTGGAGATTGTCAAGGTTTCTTGCATGTAACTTTATTATCCTTCGAGACCTTCAAGAGGAAAGGGTCTAAGAGAAATGAAGACAACAGATACTAAGTAGTACAAAGAAAGAAACAAGAGGGAGGAAGAAGAACGTGGCACTATCAAGAGATGTACCTTGGAAAATTCATGCCTGTGCAGCTAAACAAGGATAAAAGATGTACACCAAGCAATCAGGAAGTCACAAAAGGATCGATAAGATCCCTATGGCTAAGAGATTAAAGTGAGCGACGACGTCTGAGAAGAATCGCTGAAGTGGAAAGCCCAAGTCCAACAGGTAGCACAAGTAGAAGTGTCAATCACAGCCGTAGTCGGGAGGTGAGAAAGAATCTTTTCAATGGTAGACAAATGGAGAGTGAGTGGGTAGAACTTTGCAAACATCTACCTCTCCCCAACTAAGTGTACAAAGATCTTGTCGACCTAGTAGGCAACCTGTCCATAAAATCAGTATCAGACAAAGAGGACAAATAGGAGAATCTTGAGACCGAGTGCACAAAGATACTTGAGAGTAACATATAACATATCGAATAGCTACCATATTGGAAGAACCAAGGATTGGGGGCACTGAGCCGAAGGCCCTGGGGAAAAGAGAGTTCAGGAACGAAGAGGAAGGTAATTGGAGTGCAAGGGACGCAGAGGGTGGATATGTAGAGGACTCATACATAGCTATGAGTACAAGTGAAGCACTAGAACACTGAGAGAAAAATAGTACAACCAGATCCAAAGCATAGTGTATGTACTAATCGAGAAAGATGGTGATTCCCTTGGTGAGACCACATGTCAACAAGTGGAAACTCTCCAAATTTATAGGGAATGGGCTGGAGGCCCCGATACGACACTGCAAGATGTGTGAAACAATCTAGATAGAAAGTAGTCATGAGGACAAAGATTATTGGCTAAGAGCGTTTCCCATAACATTACGGGGAATAGCCATTGATTGGGTTACTAAGTTGGATGAAAAATCCACAGACTCTTGGGAAGCGCTGAAGATGGCATTTAAAGCAGAGATTAAGTTGTTAAAAGATGATAATAAAATTGTGGCCAAAATTTACAACACCAAACAAGGGAAGCATAAAAGCATAAGAGCTTACAATTGTAGGTTCAAAGAGTTACTGATCAAATTGCAGAATCAGCCAGCCAATGATCTAAAGAAAAGATGGTTCATTGAAGGATTGATTACCTTGCTACACAAGAAAATGAAGGTAGTACCCTTGTCATCGCATGTTGATGCATATAATTGGGCGATGTACATCGAGAGCGAAGCAAAAACATCCTCCTAGGGAAAATGAAAAACGGATGATGATGAAAGTTCTGAAGATAGTAGGGACGATGATTCCAAAATTATCCAAGCCCTATGTAGAGATATGATGCTCATGATGGAGGAGTTGAAGGCTAAGAAGGAGAATTCCAAGGAAAATCGAGAAATGCGGTGCACCAGTTGTAAAGTGGGTCACATAAAAACTATTTGTCCTTAAAAATTGTTTTGTCACATCTATCAGGTACTAAGACATTCCATCAAGGAATGCTCGTACAACCTAAAGACAAGAAGCACACAAGTGTTATTTACTCAGGGTGAACAATCAACCCCGCCAACCACACCTCCAAAACCACCTACAAACTCAAGCACATCGCTTGGTGGGTACCCCAATAGGCGAGGAAACAATAACCGGTACAACAACTATAACAACTATGGCCCAAGAAGCAAAATATAGTGCAATGCCAGAGGAAGACAAATGCTTCAGTGTGAAAAGTGCAACAAATGGGGTCACTTTGCCCAAGAGTGCCGAAGCGGTCAAATAACTCGAGAATGTTGTGCAAGTGGTGTGGAATAGGGAATCATGAAGACACCAATTATCCAAAGAAAAAAAGGGGTGAATATGCTGGTAGTGGNCACTTTGCCCAAGAGTGCCGAAGCGGTCAAATAACTCGAGAATGTTGTGCAAGTGGTGTGGAATAGGGAATCATGAAGACACCAATTATCCAAAGAAAAAAAGGGGTGAATATGCTGGTTGTGGAGGATCTAGACATGGAAGTTCTAACGATCACAAGGTTACAAACAAAGAAAGTAGCAAACCTAGGTCTAAAGATGATCTTTAAATGTTTTTGACATTAATATAGTGCAATGCCAGAGGGAGACAAATGCTTCAGTGTGAAAAGTGCAACAAATGGGGTCACTTTGCCCAAGAGTGCCGAAGTGGTCAAATAACTCAAGAATGTTGTGCAAGTGGTGTGGAATAGGGAATCATGAAGACACCAATTATCCAAAGAAATAAAGGGGTGAATATGCTGGTAGTGGAGGATCTAGACATGGAAGTTCTAGCGATCACTAGATTACAAACAAAGAAAGTAGTAAACCTAGGTCTAAAGATGATATATCAAGAGGATCCCCCTACTGAAAAAAGAGACTTCAAGGAGCCAAAGCTGATGTGGCACAGGTGATGGCAAATAAGAGAAGAACCTCTAGTGAAGTCGCTAGCATCCCATTACAATCTGAGTCTGAGAAGAATACAGTACGATAGGTGCTGCAAACAACAATACTAATAAAAGTAACAGACCTTTTGCAAACCATGCCAAAATAAAAAATGGAAATCACCAATGTTGTTGGTAACAACACAATCAGTTAGAATCAATGTAAGCCACAAGAAGAACCGTTAGTGAAACCACCACCTAAGGGTAATCAGGCTATTGATCCCATGTTGTTGATGATGAGCATCAAGAGAAAGTAAGCCGTAATTGAGATGAGAATAATGGGGAAGAATCTGACATACATTATCAACGATGGAGGCTCAAGAGTTGTGTGCCACTAGAAGATACTTGGAAATGCTCAAAAGACCAACTCTTTGGTTGTCGACCTTCCACTCAATAGGTGTCGACCAACATGGTGTTAAGCCATTGGGAACATTGATGGTGCAAAAAACCATTGGATACAACAATTCGTTTTGGACTTTGTGGTCATACCATTGCAAAAGAAGGCGTACAACACATTCCTTGGGAGGGGATGGCTAATTGTTGCCAAAGTGGATCACAATTGGAAGTGCAACACACTCTCAATTGAGAGTAAAGGAAGTACATCATCGACCTGAAAAACCAGGTGACGAGTGAGGAGTTGACATCCTTCGAATAAGAGTCCGAAGATAGAGAGTCGAGAATGGACAAATAGAGGAAATACATGGAACCAAATGACGAAGGGGTGCTCAACCTAGAGAACTGTTCTGAGGATGAGATGAGTTCCCTGAATGGACTATTCCACTAGCAAATGGGATTCTATGAAGTCTTCCACCACGAATGCAACATGCTATAGATTGGGTAAATCGAAGATAGCAACAAAGGTGCCAAGAGGAACATGTTCCCCTTGGAGTACAAAGAGTACAAGGAGGGAGTAGCATGAGTGGGTGATACACCGACTCATCACTTTGAAAGAGAGAAGATAATAAAATGTGAGGAGCTGAGTGTGAAGAAGGTGAATTTGGGTGATGAAGACAACCCAAAGGTCATCTTGGTCAATGATGACTAGGACCCTGTACTAAAGGCAGCTACATTAAAGATATTCATGGAATAATAAGACACCTTTTCTTGTGTGTACAGAATTTCCCCCATACCTAGTGCACAACTAGTACAAAAAAAATCCTACAAGATTAATAAAAATTATACCACCAAGGTACATGAGAAAATCGAGAAAATGTTAGATGCAGGCATATTTTATGAAGTAGAAACAAGAAAGTGGGTCTCACTAATTGTAATTTCCCTGAAGGAGGCAAATCAAATCATAATGTGTGGACTTCAAGTGTCTAATTGTAGTGACTATCAAGTATCCATTCTCGATCCCATTTGCCAACACCATCCTAGAAAAAGTTGTTGGTCATGAGATATACTCATTTGTGGACGAACTCTTCAAGTACAACCAAATAAGTATCAATGAAGAGGATGAATTGAAGACTACCTTCATTAAGGAGGATGGAGTAAATGCATACAACTGGATAACATTTGACCTATGCAACAATCCAGAAACATTCTCTCAGATAATTTTACATATATTTTACAAGATGTTGATGGGGAATTTCAAAGCCTTCTTGGACAATTGGTCATATACAGTGGACATGAGTTTCACTTGATAGCACTCAGAGAATGCATGGACAGGCACAAGAGGCCATGGTTGGCATTGAATCCATAAAGCTTGGGAGATTGATTGGTACATTGAAGTACAGATTCATGGTGTCCCAAAGCAAGCTACTTGGCTACATAGTTTGCAAGGCAAGATTGAAGACCAACCAAAACAAGGTAGGGTTCATCATATAGATAGAGTTACTCGAGAACGTGATAGTGGTAGAATCCTTCCTTGGGCATGTTGGCTTCTACAAAAGGTTTGTCAAGAAATTTATCCAGATTTCTTACCCACCGGATATGCTAACAAGGAAGGGACAACCATTCACATGGAGGGAAAAGAAAAAAAAGGCTTTTAGTGAACTCAAGTCAAGATTAGTCAACAAGCCTATCCTAGCATACCCATACTAGAACAAGGAGTTCCACATACATGTAGACACCTTAAATTATACCATTGGGGCTACACTTGAACAAGTGGGATCACAAGGGCTAGATCATCCAGTGTTCTTCGCCACTCGACTACTCTTGAAGGTATAGAAGAACTATAGTACGATTTAAAGGGAAGCATTGGGAATGATGTACTCTATGCAAAAGTTTTATCATTACCTACTGGCGATGACATTCACATTCTACGTAGATAATCAAGCCCTCATTTATCTAGTGAACAAGTTGATCATTCAATGAGGGGTAAGTAGTTGGTTGCTCTTGTTGCAAGAGTTCACATTTACAATCATTGTATGACTGGGGAAAAGGCATTGCATTGTTGTCCAGTTGTCAAGAATCAAGTCAAGAGAGTCGCCTGACAATGGGAATGGGAACCATTTGGATGCTCACGTATTTTAGATTGCAACACTACCGCCATGGTACGAGAGCATCAGGGTGTACCTATCTACCTCTACTTTCCCAAAGAAGATACCGCCAAAAAAAAGAAGGAAACTAGCTCTGAAGAGTCAAACTTTTCAGCTTATAAATGGTTTGTTGTATAAAGTGGGTCTTGACCATGTGCTACAAAGATGTGTCATACAGGAAGATATACATGGAGTACTGATGGAAGCACATGAAGGCCTAGTTGGAGTCCACATGGGACCAAATGCTACAAATCGTAAATTTCTACTGGTAGGGTCATGATGGTCGATGGTACACACAAATGCTCGCTAGTGGGTGGTTGGATGTGATACCTGCCAGAGAATCGACAAACCTCTCAAGAGGGAGTACATGCCACTATTTCTCTCCCAACCACAAATACTCTCCAAGAGGTGGATCCTAGACTTCTTTGGTCCATTAAAGGTCATTTAAGTGCGCAAAATTTGATACATTGTGGTAGCCATCGAATAGCTAACAAAGTGGGCAGAGGCAAGGGCACTACCAAACAACACATCCATTAGTACAACGAGGTTCATCTATGAGAAGATAGTTATGTGGCACGATATTCCTATTAAAATAACAAGTGACCAGGGAATATACTTCATCAATCATGTCATTCGGTTGATGCTAACAAAATTCAAAAAATTTCACAATCTGTCTAGTTCAACTCCATACTACTCAAGAGCAAATGGCCAGGCAAAGTCAACAAACAAGGTGCTAATTTCGGTCCATTTACAAGTCATGTGGTGTTGAGGGCGAGGATTATGAAGATAGATTTCCAGTAGTACTATAAGCCTACCATACGACATACAAGGTAACAATGGGACACACCATTCTAGTTGATGTACGGGTAAAAAGCAGTGGTCCCCGTCGACTACATGGTTACTAGCTTGGGAATTATTGTCAAGAACCACCTTGGCAACATTGAGAGCTTGAAGGAACGACTCCTTACCTTGAAAAAGTTTGACAAAAGGAGGGTTATGGCACAATGGACCACCAAAACAAGGCAATGGTGATGGAAGTTTTAGCACAACAAACATTTTTTGGAGAATGAATTTCCAGCCAAGGAGATTGACCCAAAAGAGGAGATTGATCTTGATGAATATAGGGACGAGAATGGACCATGTTTTAAAAGCCATTGTAAAGGTGGATCATTGGTTCATTCGTGAGCGAGATGGACATAACAAAGACATCATCAAGTATTGCCTCAAAAATGACATGGAACCCGCGCCACTACAAGCTTCATATTCACTTTGGCGAGTCATACCAAATCCAAAGGGGACACCAGAGATTAATTTTGAAGAGGCTACATGATACCAATAGTATGGTTCACGATATGTTGATGGAAGCCAAAAAGGTATGGGGCCCATTAATTTGACACCCTTTTTGAATAAAAATGGTTTCTAGTTGCATAAAACTCACTTTTTACAGTTAGAGGGACTTACTAACCTTATTTATGGCATTCTAGGTTGTCCAAGGAGGATAGGTAAGAATGACAATAAAAAGAATTGGAGCTTCAGACTTCATAGGTTTGGAATGCCTCTTAATTCATGTCCATGGTCTAAGTGTGAGGGATCAAGGGTGATAAGAAACTCCTACCATTAAGGTGTGTGGAATGGGGGAAGTCCAAACAAAGAACTCCAAAAAGGTTAGAGTGTTGGAATATCTAGGATCCAGAGTCAGGCATACCTCATGACAAGTACCTTGGGGGAGGGAGGGCTGAAAATTTGATGTTGAAGAAGATTCGGGAGTTGAGGGTTGGAGTTGCAATGGAGGCATGATAGGAAGGAAAAGTTTGAAAGAGGAAATCCCGCCATTAAGGGGCGTGGACAGGGGGAAGTCCCAACAAACAACTCCAAAAAGGTTAGAGTGTTGGAATATCTAGGTTCCATAGTCAAGCATACTTCATGACAAGCACCTAGGGGGAGGGAAGGCCGAAAATTTGACTTTGATGAAGATTTGAGAGTTGAGGGTTGGAGCTGTGATGGAGGCATGATAGGAAGGAAATGTTCCAAGTCCGAAAAATAAACTTAGGAAGCTTTCAAAGAGTGAAGGATCAAGATGTTGGGGATGATATGGAAAGAGTCCTCTAGTAGAAGGAAGCCCACAATTTCAACTCCAATAAAGTATTTTATGAAAAAATTGTGTTGGGAATTGAGAAATTGGGGGAGATCCAAATGAGGTACACAGTTAAGGGATGGTCCAATGCTCTGTTCCTAAAACAAAAGAAAAAGATTAGTTGCAAAGGATTGGGAGGTCGAGGGTGAGGGAAAAGGTATGCTAAGAAGATGAAGTTTGATAGGCTAATAAGAACAGAGGAGGAGATGAGTGGGATGGCATACCTAGATGGACAACTCCAAAAGCCCAAAGCTTTGACAAATTTTAGAAACTTAAGAAAATGACCTAGTAGATTCTTAGGCTCTGATACCACTATAATGCCCCCTTTTGTGTTTTCTTGGAGTTCTGGCTAATCTATTGTGATTCAAGTTTCAAGGGACTTCTTTTTGTACACAATTCTTTTATTTGATAGTAATGTATACTTAAGTTCTTAAACATATAATATCACTGTCCTTATTTATGAATTAGGTAATGGAGAAATCAATCAAAGCAATTGTCTGCTGCCTTATATTAATTAAGACTAATTTGCATAGAATCTATAATAATTCTGTTTTATTCTCCAATCTGAATTAGATGGACCAACTCAATGATATAAATCGATCAACCAATAGGATTGATGATTTATTGTATCGGGTTGATGATGATATCACTATATAGACCTTATGTCAAGAATACTTCAGATAATGGACATGGAGTATTCTCAGATTAGTCACTGCAGATGGTCCTGAAAATATGGATATATCTCTTTATCGATCACTTAGGATTTTGGTTTAGTCTTTATGCCCTTGTTATAATGATCGCTGTGTCTGAACTCTCAACCCTGTATTCATGTGATTATTGCCTTGTGAATTGGAAGCTTGATGCCTCTGTATTAAAGGATCTGCTACTGCTGTTTTGAATGAATGAGTAACTTCTTTGATGTCCCTGGATGATGCCTTCTTTCCTCTTAAATATTTATCAACATTTGTTGGAGGGTTGTGACCCTTAAGGGGTTCCTTCTTATTCAATGAGTGATAACCGTCCCACGTGCCTCTTCATTTATTTAATTTGTGTTCTTTAATTAAATCTTAACTCTTTAAAAATTGCTGCATTAACTGAGCTGTTAACTCTCAATTAATTCTTATCATTTTCGCCATCTTAAGATTGCTGTTTTATCCTAATGTCTTTGTTTATTATTGTCAAAGCCTTGATCGCCATTGGTATTAATAAGACTGCAGCGGGGCATAATACTATTATTTTTGTTTATTATTATCAATGTCTTTGATCGCCACTGGAGTTAGCAATAAGACCCCACGATGCTAGATGATTGATTTCTCCTTATTTATTGTCAGCCTAGGCCTGATTGGTTTTGGTAGAAAATTGGGAAGTCTTAGAACAAGCCAATTTTCTAATTCAGTAGTTTCCTTGTGAGCAGTGGAGTAAATAAAGGGGTTTTTATTCAGGGGCATGCAATGAAAGACAGGGACACGCTCCCCGCCGCAGAGCCCCCTGTTTCCAAGCTGGGGACATCTCCAAGGCTTGGAGACGGACAGGGAGTCCTCACGCCATCTTGCCATGGCCACCAGGACGTCCGGAGACGACGAAGATGGCCAGGATCTCCAGGACATCTAGGAGTCCCTTTAGCATCTCGGGGACTTATGGAAATCTCCTGTCCCCAGACGTCTCAAAAGTGTATTTTTTTTAATTTCTTTTTTTAATATTTGCAAGTGAATTGGATATGTGTGTGTGTGTGTGGCTGATTGAAGTACATTTTCAGATCTATTGCAAATTTAATATGGGCAATATATGAGGGTTTGTAGCTGCTATTGCATACATTATTGCTGATTAAACTGGCTACCCTTAATAAAAATCAGAACTGGGGTTTCTATGTTTGTGTTTCCATGTTTGTTGCTACTGTCATATTTATCCAACAATTCATTATCCGATTCCATTTTCATATATGGTTAATTTCAATGTATAAGTGTTTCATATAATCAGTGATGAATTATAGTATCACTGTTCATAAAACATCAGTCATTATCAGTAGTCATATTTGACATATTTGGCACATACAATTCATATGTTAGTATTTAGTATTTGCAATTTTTCTATTTTTCTTATTTGTCAAAGTTAAATTTGAAATGTAATTCTTATAATGTTTTCATAACTAGTTTCTCAAGTACCATATGTATATCAGGACTGCCCCCTGCCACCCCCTCCACCTTCCCCCCACCATCCCCTGACTTGGGCCCTTTGTCCCCCCATCCCCGAAACCCATCCCCCCATCCCCAATTGGCAGTGGAATACTAGGGGCAGGACAATTTTTGGTTTTTTTGTAATACTTAACACTAGAATGGAACACAGAAGATAACACTTTGGTATTATACACAAACAAAGACCCTACAAAGATTTCTCAAATTGGTTATAAACTAAGGGTAAGATGAGCCTTAAGTGCACAAGGACATTGGAATTCAAGAAAAGAATTGAATTGTGGAATCAAGTACCAAAAAATATCACGTGCACACACTTGGTTTCTTGGATACATAAGATTGTGTTAACATCAATCTCGATTTGTGGTTGTACCTTTATGCATTTGGTTTGGTCTGCAAAACTAGAGATTTGGGATCTTAAATTTTTTTATCTTTGAAATGCTTTGGAGAATTTCCCTAGTAGAGTCACTATTTGTTGTGCCTTGCATGCATGCCCCATTTTCTCTTTGCAAAATGTGGAACCTCTTTTCTTAGTTTTTGTTTTTGTTTTGTTCCTTTTCCCTAGTTTCTTTTTTTCTTGCCCATGGAGAAATGTGCTTTAAGGTTAAATGATGGCCCAATTCCATGTGCTTTAATCCCAAGTTTTTTGCAATTTGTTTGGGCCATTTTCCTTAGAGATTTTTTACAAGTTTATAATTTTCAAAGTTTCCCATCTATTCATGCCTCTTGCCTTATCCTTGATTCTTTGACTCCTAGCACTTGGCCATTAGGTCTTTTTTGGGATTAGAGTTTCAAATCTATTGCCATTTGAGTACTTGTTAAGAGTTCTTCCCAATCTCTAAACTTGATCCTTTTATTGCTAAGTCTTTCAAAGTCAAAATTTTAGGCTTATCATGTTTTGGCTACTTCTAGTATGTGTTCATCATCTTCCTCAATTCTCTGACAAAGCATTGGAGATCATCCATTTCTTTTGCCTTTTGATTCTCTAACAAAGCATTAAAGGTATTCGTTTTCTTTGCCTCCCAACTCTCTGTCAAAGCATCAAAGACCATTTGTTTTCTTTGCCTCTAGACTTTTTGGAAAAGCATCATTCTTCTACTTCCCAAAAACTTGACAAAGCATTGGAATTTTCCGATTTCCTCTAATCCTTGATGCCCTCATCAAGGTATCGGAGGTCACCCCATTCCTCTGATCCCTAACTTTTGGCAAGGTGTTAGATATCGTCCATTTCTTCTAACCTCCAAAATTGTTGTCAAGAGTTTTAAATGCTTAGAATTGTTGAAAATATTTGGATCTCTTGCAAATTCCCATGAATGGTATTAAATGCACATAAAATGTGATAGGGATTTTATTTGGGTTATTGTAGGGTATGAGTGGGAGAAAGTCATCTACGATAGACAGAGTTGTCGTTAATACAGAAGCTACGGAGGTCATATCCAAGGATACAAAATACATTTGTTGTTGAGGTCAACCCCTACAACTACCAAAGGGATGTTTCTTGACTACAAAAGTCATCATCTCGAGGCATGGATTTTGTAGAATGTCACACCAAAATGAAGAGGAAACCCATGACACCACGAATGTGGTGGAGGATTTCAGATGCTAGATTGTCATATTGCTCCAAGTCCTCAATGTGTGGATTTTGTGGGATTGCCCATGCCTTTGCATGTGGCTAGATGTGTTTTCCATGACTTCTACCTTGCTGTATTTGGGCCATTTGTTGCGGAGGACCAATCTGATCCAATCTTACGATTGTTGGACGTGCATTTTCCCATAAAGGGCATTTTGTTTCTCTTTGTAAAGGTTGGATATTTTCTGCAAGGAAGCATTGGATATTTTCTTCAAGCTTCAACTGGATATTTCATACCAAACTGTAGATGGAATTTCTTGAAACCAAGAGCACCAACATATTGTACCTTATGTATTGTTTTATTTCATATTTTCCACCCTGATAGATTGAATTTGTTGAACTTGAGAAACATTCATGTAGCTGAATATACTATGTTTTATTTCATTGCATTAAATGAACTACTATTGTAGTTATTTGTGTGTGGTGGGTAAGTTGGGGATTTGTCTACGTATAGATTTAGATGTTATGATCAAAGTTCAAACTTATGATTCTCTCTAACCTTACTCTTCCTCCCCTCCTTTTGATTTTTTCTTTTACAAACTTTGGTTGGTTTAGGATCAACATCGCTACAATGAATATGTGCTGAACATGATTGCTTCCAGCAGTGAAGGCATTTATAGATTGGTGCCAAGAAGGCAGTTTAATGTTATGTATTCCACTAACAAACCAGCACTAGAAGTTTAGGAAACAATAAGCTTAAGGTAATGAACATTGTGAATGTGTTTATCTTCCGATCTAATCCTCTTTTTAGGATTCTAGCAACTGCATAAGTCATTTTATGTGTTACGAGCAAAACACAATAATCGACTGAGCTGTCTCATAGGCCAAGACCTGGTCACTAGGAACCTTGAGACAATCATTTTCCATCACAAAACTCGATTTCCTTTTAAGAGAGGTAAGTTCCTCCAATATTTCATCTAAGCTGGCAACTGTGTCAAAAGAGCCATCAACAAGTAGTATTGCCATCTGATGAGCTGCTCTTCCTCCTAACCTATGGCTTAGAACTGTGACTTGATCCATTCCATGAAACACAACTATTTAGTCAATATTGGTTACTTCCTTATCTGTAAGCAAACAATTTAAAATGAGAAAAGGAAATATATTTTATGTTCCTTTCTAACTTTATGTATGCTGAAATATATCTTAAATTGATAATTCAACTATCAACTTGCTTCTTATCATCAGATATTCTCTCATAGGCTGAATCTATTATCATGCCTCTATTTCAAATTGTAGCTTTACTGTTGTCACATTCATACCCTCTCCTTCTTTGGAGATTTTTTTGTTATCCTCTTCCAATTGGAAATCTTGATGTAATGCAAATTTATGAGGGTTGTGACACATCTATGAATAGGATTAGTTAGGCACACAATTCTTGCTTCCAATAGGTCAATATGGACTTCACAAAATCATTGATGATATCTGCCACAGCTCTACCTTGAGCATTCTACTTCCTTGTCCCAATTCAGGCTCCTTGGGATTCACAACTCCACATCTTGATTTCTTCGGTTGGTATAGCAGCTGATACTGGTATATGTTGATGTTTTGGCCTTTACGGCAAAGATCAACGCATTAGACAAAGAGGTAACAATAATAATAATATATTGGATATATATTTTATTATTATTGATATATTTAATTATGAGAAGATCGATTATATAATGAATAAATATAAAAGGATATATTTATTATTATATGCACGGATCGATTTTGGTAATTAAATAATGAGGCAAATAAATAAGTATAATAATTTAAATGGGTTATATTATTGCAAGGTGGGTAAAATATGGGCCCAAGTCGGCTGACTTGGAGGTCCACTTTACACCTTACAAGCTCATATAAATGAGCGACTTTGATGAAGGACAAAATCATCAAAAACATAACATGGGAGTAGTCCTTTAGCAAAGTCTTGGAAGAGCAACTGTGTTCAGTGAAATCTTGCCTTGTGTGAGTGAATGAAATCAGCAATATCGAACATTATAGTTCTGCAAAGCCTGTTTGAAGGAGCGTACTTATCCCCTGTCTAAATTCATGGAATGAATTAGATCAGCGAATCAAGGATAAAGAGCGAATTCAAACAGTAACCTCCTCCATTATTAAGTGTGAATTCCACCAGCGAATTCGACCATCAAAGAACATTGGAGAGGATTATTATTGGAAGTCTAAGTATCAATTTCTTGGTAAATCCTAGCAGCGAATTCAAGACTATTCAATCAAGCAATATGGGCTTCACATCCTTGTATAGGCGAGTTACATGGATCAGGGTTTTCGAAGCACATGAATGTGCAAATTGGATCAGTATTGAGGTTTGCGATTTGTAGCACTAGGTGCAGATCGGAATTCAGAGTTAAAGGCTGCATTAAGTCAGATCAAAGACATCTTAAAGACAACTTAGAAGTAACCAAAGGAAGGAGAACTTAGACCCTATACACAAATTTGAGAGACTCAAATTTGAAGACCATACAAGGACTGTTTCAAAGTAACAAATCCGGGTAATATCTCTCCTTTCTTTGTGATTACTTCTTTATATCCTGTGCTTAGTAATTGAAAGACTTCTATAGATTGTACATTCCTTGTGATAATCTGAAAACATTAACATGGTATTAGAGCCCGGTTGAGGGAAGATCTTTTTCAGATTTAGGATGTCAGTCTAACTCTTTCAAAACTAATAAACTCTATGGCAACCAGGGTTTGGTCCGAAAATAGTAATTTGACCTTACATCTTATGAGGGTTTTGATTTGCATCAAGATCTAGGATTCTGAATATGCAAATTCATTGGTCTTTGAACCTTCTATGCCTTCTTTGGAAATTTATTGGTTCCTATGATTATCATAGTTGTGAAACCGTCTCATGATCTTATAATTGGCTGGAAAGATATGAATAGACTTCAAGTTGTGTCAATTAACCGATTGACCTCCTAGTGTATATTATCTCCTCATAAGGCATATTACAAATTGCCCTTCCTTTATTTGTTAGGTACTAGTTATCTGGGAACATACATTGAGAGGGAGTCTAACCTTGTGGACATTAAAAGGTAGACAAACCTATGCTTCAGAGGGAGAAGATAGGAAACATATAAACCTTTCACTATTTTAATCCAGAGGGAGTAGATTACCATGAATGGCACAGGCCCCATTGATCATAACCTGGTGTGACTTAAAACATTCATGGATAAAATGAATTATGGGTATACTAACAACTTATCCCTATATGGTTCCATGGAGGGGACCACATTGAATATGTGGATTGAAGAAACCCACCTTAGTGCATGGCATGCACTTACATAAGAGGGAGTTCAATCATGGGCTCACTTAGTTTTGCGTTATATAACTCCTTCCTTATATTTTGCATTCTGGTTATATGAGTAGGCTCATACCTTTTTTTTAGCTTGGTTGTTTGACATAGCTGGTTAATTGGCATGCTTTACTTTGACATATTTTTGGTATATATGTTATGTATGTGTAGGAATATACGCAGCTGATTGGCACAGCCAATTGGCATATCTGATTAGCATAGCTGATTATCTGTTTAACTGATTGGCTTAACTGATATTTTATTTGTTATGTATGAGGAACATACTGTACATTATGTTGCAGCATTACGTGTTTGTATGAGGAGCATACTCCACGTTTTTTTTGTCATAGCTTACCTTACATTATGTTATGGCTGCATACTGTGATGTATGTATGGGAACATACATTAGCATGACTGATAAATTGTTTTTACATTGATTTTATGTAAGCGTGAGTACATATGGGAGCAAACTTTTTGTTGCCTTGACATATTTTGGGAGCATACTTTACATTGGTATATGTTATACTTTACATTGGCACATTGGCTTATGATATACTTTGGCATGATATACTTCCTTTTATAGCAGAGTCTATATTCATGGTTATTATATATATGTGAGAACACATTTTTGTAATAGAAACTATATTGCATACATGCTTATGTGGATTCATAAGATAAGATTTATGTTGGTTATTATTATGCTTATATGGATTCATTGGATATGCTTATTCATTTTGGTTACACTTATGCTTATGGCTAAGATGTTATTATGAATTGGATGAATATCATGGACTTGATATTCTCCTTATGAGTCTAAGAGACTCATGGATCAAGGATCCACACTTGAGTATATGGTGGACATCATGGACTTGATGTCTGGTGACCATTGCTCTG
>MU224150.1:734443-754961 GCA_018584345.1 Thuja plicata
TCTATGCTTTGGGAATGATGATAAACATATGTGACTTATGTTCTCGTCATATTTGGTAGATAGGGATCTACCTTCATAGATGTGAAATCTATGACAACATTGGATATGGAATCCATTATAGTTATGTCTTTGACACCTCTATCAGTGGATGATAGATAGGATGAAGGAAAATGATTTGGTTGATCTTTTCCTCAAGTCCAAGAGGGAGTGTTGATGTTTTGGCCTTTATGGCAAAGATCAACGCATTAGACAAAGAGGTAAAATTATTTAATAATAATATATTGGATATATATTTTATTATTATTGATATATTTAATTATGAGAAGATCGATTATATAATGAAAAAATATAAAAGGATATATTTATTATTATATGCAAGGATCGATTTTGGTAATTAAATAATGAGGCAAATAAACAAGTATAATAATATAAATGGGTTATATTATTGCAAGTTGGGTAAATCACGGGCCCAAGTCGGCTGACTTGGAGGTCCACTTTACACCTTATAAGCTCATATAAATGAGCAACTTTGATGAAGGACAAAATCATCAAAAACATAACATGGGAGTAGTCCTTTAGCAAAGTCTTGGAAGAGCAATTGTGTTCAGTGAAATCTTGCCTTGTGTGAGTGAATGAAATCAGCAATATTGAACATTATAGTTCTGAAAAGCCTGTTTGAAGGAGCGTATTTATCCCCTGTCTAAATTCATGGAATGAATTAGATCAGCGAATCAAAGATAATGAAGAAGCGAATTCAAACAGTAACCTCCTCCATTATTAAGTGTGAATTCCACCAACGAATTTGACCATCAAAGAACATTGGAGCAAATTATTATTGGAAGTCTAAGGATCGATTTCTTGGAAATCCTAGCAGCGAATTCAAGATTATTCGATCAAGCAATATGGGCTTCACATCCTTGCATAGGCGAGTTACAAGGATCAGGGTTTTTGAAGCACATGAATGTGCGAATTGGATCAGTATTGAGGTTTGGGATTTGTAGCACTAGGTGCAGATCGGAAGTCAGAGTTAAAGGCTGCATTAATTCAGATCAAAGACATCTTAAAGACAACTTAGAAGTAACCAAAGGAAGGAGAACTTAGACCCTCTACACAAATTTGAGACTCAGATTTGAAAACCATACAAGGACTGTTTCAAAGTAACAAATCCGGGTAATATCTCTCCTTTCTTTGTGATTACTTCTTTATATCCTGTGCTTAGTAATTGAAAGACTTCTATAGATTGTACATTCCTTGTGATAATCTGAAAACATTAACAGTATAATCTGTAATTACATTGGATATACAAGTTGACAATCGACCAACACAGATATTATGCGATGAACAGGCATGATATCTTAAACATGTTCCTGGTAAAATAAAACCATGCCACGTAAACTGAAATTCATGTTACAACAAAGGAATAAAGTATCTAAAAAGAGTTGAAATGCAGAACTCAACAAAAAGCATCCATCAGACACCAAGATTATCTTGGATAAAAATGAAAATTCAATTTGGTAAAAAAAAATCAGACACAAATGGTTGACAGAAGTATTGAGCACTTTCAGAGCTCAAAACCTACTTACTCTTTTCCAGCCTGTCTAAGGTTGCTTCTGTTGATTCAAGCTGCTTTACAGGGGATTTCTCACTCTTGGTGCTCAAATCCTTCTCGTTCTTCTCCAACCTTTATGCAAGAAAACAAATATGGAGCTGTGGAACAAAGAATGAAACTCAATCCTCCTTAGCCATATATTCAAAGTTTTGGGTGATGCTTAACTTTCCCTTGTCTTTGCACATCTGCCATATGTGCTGGGTTGAAGGTGTAACTGTGAATTGAGAATACATAGGGCCCATATGCCCTATATGCCACTTGCTCAAGTTGATTCTGAATCAACAGTGTCTCTATGACGAGTCTGGACTATTTTTATCTGTTTCAATAAATAATGCCATACAACTTAAAAGGGTGTCCGATACCCTCAAGGATTCAATTTGGAATAAAATCTGCAATTGCACATTGTGCTTAACCATTTTTCAGCAAGAACAACTCTTCAAGCTTGTAAATTGGGATTTCCTAACCAGGTTTAATTCCCTGGCAAGGTGCAGAAATATCAAGACACGAAGAGGACCCCTTTCACCTCAGCACATTTATCAAAAATAAAGTTTATGAGCTATGTTACCCCAAGTTTCCGGGACGGGGGACGGGGGGATGGGGAAACGGCTGTGTGTATATATATATATATATATATATATATATATATATATATATATATATATATCTGAAATTTCAAATATATTCATGAGTTATATAACATTGTAACCTTCATCATAGCAACATAATAACATTTATAAATCTAAAATCAAAGATCATTCATCGAATTATCATATAACATAGCATCAAATAAATCAAATCGAATCATCATACAATAAGAACATAGGATAGCATTAAATGAATCAAATGAGAGTTCAAATTCCAATTTTATACATTCATAGATATATTCATTGAAACAATGAAAAGTATCAAATCATATATCAAAATGTGCAAAGGTTGCAAGTGTCAACAAAATGAGAAGTTAAAGACTTAAAGTATCATATCATATATCAAGATTCAATTACCATTGCATCAATGCTCATATAATGTCAAAAGACTCAAAGTATCAAAATTCAAAGTCAAAATGAAAACAAAGATAGTATGTTGCTGCCCTTAACATTTGGTCTGAGAATACTAAATATTGCTCAGATTTACACTCTCAATCTGCAGATTTTCACCAAAGACAGAACTCACAGATAACTCTGTTCATAGTCTAACAGCAGCAAGAGCAAATGATTATTCACTCGGGCATAACTCTATTCACTCGGGCCAATCTATACGCAACTTGCAAGGAATGCACAATTTGATATTTTCGATCATATGCTTAAGATTTGACATTAATAATATGTTTTAATATTTAGGGTTGCTTTGAGGCGTGGGGCCCACACGAGATTAAAAAAGTTGCAAATATTTTATAAAATTATCTTACTTTTTGCCTCTTTCTGCTGGAAACGGCTAGAAGTCCCCGGGACGGTTGGGGACGGCCAAGCCGTCTCGGGGACGGTCAAAGGTTTCCAAAACTTCCGTTGACCGTCCCCGAGTTTCTGAAACTTCCATTTACCGTCCCCGAGTTTCCGGGACGGTTCCCAAAAATTTTCCTTCATCGGGGACAGCTTGGAAATGTTTCCGGCCGTCCCCCCGGCCTCGAAACCATTTCCCGGGGTTTAGGGGTGGAAACTTGTTTCCAGGTAACATAGCTTATGAGCACCTTTGGCATTTTATAAGTTGGTTTAAGAGTTGAAAGAGGATGACTAGTAGATGTACCCCATTGAAAGAGCTTTTTCAACATTCGTATCTTTCTTAGTAAAAGGGAGGTGAGGAGTATCCAAGCATGATTCACACAAATTTCAAATGCATGTGTTTGCAGACCTCTAAAATTTTACCCTTTATAAGTCTAACTCAATATAATGCTGTTATGAAACTCATAAAGGATCTTTTATTTGAGAAAGACTTGTTCTGCATTATTATTGCAAGTGAGCACTAGTTTCTTGTTTAAGTTATTTGACTGTTATCTTGTTTCTTCTTATTTCACCCATTAGACATTTTCATATTGAGATTGTGACGAGGATTTATCACTGCTTTTCCTTTTATTGGTATATTCGATTACTGGGTAGCTCTTCCTTTGGAATAAGAGTTTGAGACATTGTTTCTGCATTTTGATTATTGAAAGTTCTTGGTCAGGCACACTTTTGTGGGTTGGTATTTGTTATTGTTCAATCATTGAACTGCATTGTGTGGATGCTTCGTATTTTAGAGGTTTTATTTTCATTTTAGGAAGTGAAAGGATTTTATCATTTATATTTGCTGGATTAATAAGCTCTTTTGGTCTTTCTCATTAGTATTTTAGGAGTTGGCCTATCAGATCTTATGAGGTTTAAAGAGGTTGTAATTTCTTGCATGCTTCTTGGTGTTTTTTAATCAGGAATAAATTGTATTCAGTTTCTATAGTCAGTTGATACTGTTTGTTCTAGGTATTGCATTTCTTACATTACTTACATTACTACATATTTAACATGCAACATTTGTTGTCTCAAAACTATGTAACATTTTTTTGTAAATTGCTAAGACTTGGGACCATTCAGGACTTTTAGTAATTTTCCTTGTCCTAATACAATTCTGAACCAAAACTTCAATTTGAACAGATGCTCCCAGATCTGAAACTCAGAAACAAAATGATTTGCAAATTTAAACTTCCGTGTAAATATCTGTTTATAAACACTTGCTCAAACTTCTATCAATGCTACTTTGAAGGAAAAAGAAAATTGACCAGAATGCAGATAAGAAAGTTGGTTTACAGAGGCATGGTTCTGTTATGCCAATCCTTAGATCTGAACATTATTTAGAAAAAAGTTCAATGCATAACAGTCTTACAGCATCATCAGGAGTAAACCCAGACTGGAACTTCAAGCATACCCAAATCTTAATACACTCTGATCATATTTTCGCCCCCACAGTCCAGATGTAGTGGTGTATAGATATAGTTGATAGGCGCCTTTGAAGTGACACAATATGGTGATTGCAATCTTCAGAAAATTTGTCTGTTGAGGAAGATCAATCAGGTCTGCTGTCTGACTCTTATATAGGTAGATGATATGGCTCTTGACTAGCAGTCTGGAGCTACCTTCCTGTCCTCAGTGCACATCACCTGCAATCTTTTGTGAAATTTAATCTTTGCCTATACTGATGTTTTATGAAAGGCTACAATGACTGGGATAGGGGATCCATCCTACCCAAGTTTCTCTACTGAGATTTTCATCCCACAGACGTGCATAACCATTCTCTGATTCCTTCATTTCATGCCTTCTTTGAACTGTGCTAGCCATCTAAATACCCGACTCCAGTAATAACATAGGTCGACCCAAACCAGAAAAATTCAAAAACATTATTTGTTAAAATATTTATTATTAACAATATATTTAATATTATTATTACATTAGTGTTTAAAAACACTATTATTAGTTAAATTCCTAAAATATTATCTCTTGAAAAGAAGGGACATGACAGTCCTCCCATCCTAGATATTGCTTGTCCTCGAGTAATGGTAAACTAGGGAGCTCCATCTGCGCCATGTTACATCATGAGTAATTTCATCCAAGGATTCTTTGGCTTTCAATGCATGATCAGGGACCCGATCGCTTGCCTAATATGTTTAAGTTCATCCCAGGCTGGTCCTACACTCTCTTGTGTTGCACCATAGCACCAATGCTCTAACTCAGTAAGGCTTGCCTTAAGATATTCCCCGTTGCTAAATGAGCAGCACTCACGTGGCAGGAGAATGTTGATGAATGAAAGAATCTACCTGAATACCTTATATTTCAAAAGGGGAGGCACATTATTCACACATAATGTTTTCCGAAGGTTGTGCAAGCTCTTTCTAATGCTTTGTCGGCGACCACTCAATGTTTGTTGCGCTACTGCATTGACACGAGGCCTAGAGACCCTTTGATCAAAACTGCTCTACCTTTGATCAAAACTGCTCTAGATGTTCTTGGTGTGTGAATGTATGATCCAAGCAAGGGTGAAATGTCCTTCTTCAGATTATCACGGATCAGTCCATATATGTTTCTACATAGGCTGTGGCTTGTTGCTTAGAAAGCAAAGCTCTATATTTTGCTTCTACTTTCTGTGAACCACCAATCATCACACCACTACCCAATAAGAAGCTTGTGTTTGATGGTCATGTTCAGAAACCACTAGCTATTCCTCCAAATATACAGGATGAAGATGTTGTATGGTGTTGAGGGGTCACACTAGGTGCACCTCTCTCCTTTAGTGCGCGTTGTAGGAACCACAGTAAGTTGGATGCAGTCAATAACACCAATTAGCCAAAACATTGTTGCTGTCTTGAGTTTCGAATGCAATCGTTTGAAAAATATGGTCAAAATACATGTGCTTTCAACTTCAAATGAACGCCACTAGAGAATTGATTTATAGATGATACATGCAGCTACAGGTCTTCCCTTTCTAAGGCCAATGTCTTCTTTGATACAATTGATCAAGGTATCTTGATTGTCTTGCCACCTGTCAGTGAGAGCCTTATGTGGCCTCTGCTCTCCATCAGTGAGTTTTTTCCACAAAGACATAGGAGTCTGAAAATTTCCTGCAGGGGTAACTTCACCATCTAGCAACTAGCCACTCTCTTGGGTCCCCAGAATAATAGGAGTCTGGTACCACCTTGAAGGACTTCTTGTTGGTGACATGACTAAGGGTTGATTCTCAGATTTTAAGTTAGAATTCTCCTCTTCAAGCCTTCGTGGATTTTCCTGAGGTTGGGTTATTTTTTACTCAGCTTCCTCAGCCCTTTCCTCACTCACTCTTTGGGCTTCTGAACACTTCCTCTCAACCTCATCTGCTCTATTCTCTTGCAATTTTAGTAAAGCCTTTAGCCCCTCATTCTCTTTTTTAAGCAGGCCAACCTTGGCAATATCCTCAACAAGGATAGGAGTCTCCTTTATCATAGTTGGACCAAATGAGGATTTCCAAAACAGCAAATGACGATTTTCAAAACCCTAGCCAATCCCTTTGTGTCCAAATAAACCACTCTTTATGCAGTGCAGCCTCCTCAAGACAGTACGGCCAGCAAGAAAGTGACTCAAGATATGCAATGAATTCTGAAAAATCTTCTCAATCAGTCCTTGTGAATGATCCCAAATATCTGCGACGCTGAAAACTGAATTTGTTAAACACCTTTGAAGCTCAGTTGTGATCTCTATGTGAAATCACAATGATATTCTCCAGATCGTGTCTTTCAACAAAGTGAAGAATGTTGCATGTAAAGGGTTTCGTCCTCACAAACCAACAAGAAGTAGCATAAACTTCCTTAGAACAAAAGCATAATTGATAACAAATTTCCAACAACTCAAAATGAGAGTCTCAGTCCTTTTATAGCTTTTAGTTGTTTTTGCAAAAAAAAAAACACTTTTTGCTTTTTCCCTATTTTTTCACTAATTTTCTGTGAATGTGTTTCTGTTATTTTTCTGCGAATGCTTTCATTTATTATTTCCCCCATGTCACTTTTAAATAAAAGAACACTTTGAAACTATATGTTTATTTTAAATATTTGGTCTTTCCATAGTCCCCCTATAAAATAAATTAAAATAATGATAAAGTGAAATATTTGATTTAACATTATAAATCAGTAACTTATCGTTATTTAATTTAATAAATCCAATAAATATCAAAACCAACTCCACCAATATTACTAAAAATAGCAACTGACTCTACCAGTTCTCATCACTAACTTACAAAAAATAGTAAGTATAGGAACAAGTGTTTGAAAAGGCTCTAGAAAAGGGTGTTACACTCATTGTACCCATCTGAATAAATTGGCGACATCGCATGAAGATTCTAGCAATCCCCATACTCAAAAGATTCAACATGGTGATGCTAATGGAAAGGTCCTTCAAGAGTATGAACTCTTGAAATTGGAGGAGAAAATTTAACAAAAAGGGCTGATTGCAGCTATGAAGTTGAAGTTTTGACAGGTAATGCATATAATTTCAGCATGTTACACGTCTTCGATCAGCACATTAAGGATGAGTATTCACCAAGTGAACAAGTTGAACACACCTTAGCTTGTTTGATAGCATAGATAAATCCATTGAATACCTCAACTGAATAGTTCACTTTGAAGAGGGACAAAAGAGTCCCCGGGTTGGAGTCTCAGCATCAAGCTTGCAAGTAATTAAATATGCACTTAAAAAGATAAAATCACATTACTTGCATTTGCTTTCAAATAGAGATCATGCCATCGCATTTGCAAGGAAGTATTATAGAGCATTGTCAGAGAAATATGAACAAAGAGCTTTTACAAGGACTATACAGATTGAACAAATCATTGATGAAATTAATGAGACTATGAATGTTGAAGAATTACCCAGTGACAGAAGCAACTCTACTATGACAGAGATTGAACATGAAGATAATACTTGGGTAGAACATAATGAGTGCAACTTAGTTAGGCTTGATAAGAAGATTTTTCATGGTGATGCAAACTGAACTCTCCATGATCGACATTGTGAGGCTCTTGATTGATGCAGTGTGAATGATGAGGTATGGAATCCTAGTGTGGGTTCAGGACTTCCATTAGAGCTTGTTGATGCATTCCACCGTGATTACACTGTGAGGTATGCATATTGTTTTTCTTTCAGCCCATTTGCAAATGACTCCACTATGTTTCGAATGACATGCAAGACTAGGATGGATTGGTGGTATGAGATGCATCCTTCTATGGAAGGAGTCAAATCATGCTGGCCTTCCAGTTTTCTCCCATGGGATGGTCTTTATATTGGGATACAGGATAAGGAGGCAGTATTGTGGCAGCTTGTTATTGCACTTGTAGCTAGAGTAGAGCAGCAAGAGTTTTTAGATATCGGGGAAGGTGGACGACAAATTTGTCTATGGGATTCAGGAGGAGTGTACCCATTGGAAGTTATGACACAGGAAACTTTAGCAGCATGAAGATACCCCCTTTCATTGATCTATTCAATAATATCAGAGTGGCACAACGGATTGGCTGAGCAATATCTTTGAGATTGGTATGGGATCCTAGTATTCAGAGGGTGTACAGGTGCAGATAGCAGTTGATTTGGTATGTAGATGTAGATTGCTTGAGGGCAAGCAATCTTTGGGAAGGGCGGACTGTAATTTCCCCACTTTCAGGGTCTATGTTAGCCGGTTCAGAGAGGGTTTTTGGTGTCACCAATGAGCTCAGAGGATGTATTGGAGTTGAATGACACTAGAGTGATTTTGGATAACTCATCTGAGACTTGCTATTTTCAGAAAGTTACTATTTTTAGTAAGTGTCAGTTTCGACATTGTTCGGTCAATTGGGAGTCTGGGCTAACTTACTATTTTTAGTAGTTACTATTTATAGCATAGTTGAAAAACTTGTAATCAGCAACTTATCACCAAGGGCAAAAAAAAATCGGTGATTACTCAACTTATTGGCAAAAAATTCGGCAACTTAAAAAATTGCTTAAATTTAATTAGAAATGCATTTTTAAAAAAAAATTCAATGAGATGAATCTAATGAGTCAATAAATGAGTAAACAAAAGAAACAAGCTGAGTCTAGATATATATAAATGCAAATGGGATACAAAATGGCATCCTTGTGTGGAATGTTGATGGCTAGTAGCCTGATAGTCTGAAGCAAAATTAAAAGCGTAAATTGTCTTTGTAAAACAATAAGTAATTACAAGTACACCATCAAAATAGTCTACGTCTTCCTCTTCCTCTTCCCAGCAACTCTAGTAAAAACTATGGGAGGGGTAGGGGGTCTAGTCCTAGAAGTCTGCTATGGCTGTGCCTCCTCTCTCTACACAACTGGTTGTGACTCGACCTCCATCCTGGATGTAGTTGGTGTTGGCTTTGGCAATGACTCCTCGTCATCCTCAATCTTCTCATCCTCCTCAATGTCGTCCAATCCCACTGCGAATCCACCCTCCATAGCCTGCCTCTCCAAATCATAGATCTCATCCTCTGTAAATAATGGAGGTTGCTCTTGTGATGTCCAATCACAGTAAGGATCTTTGTCATCCAAATCAAGTGGACCACCTAGTGTTTGCTCTACTTTCCTTGTGCACAACCGAAGGTTATATTGCACAAAGACAAGGTCATTGGGGCGTTTCTGTGCTAACTTGTTACTCTTCTTCGTGTGGATGGCATCGAACAAGCTCCAATTGTGCTCACAACTAGATATTTGATAAACCACAAGGCTGACATAAGATTCGAAGGGCAAGCGTTTGCAAATTTTGGACATCTCCACCCCAATTTCGCCACCAAGCATTTGCAAAATAAAATATTGAAGAGTTAGAAAGCAAGGTGAAAACATATTTTAATTTCTATCTACTTATCATGCATGTGAAAGACTCCAAAATTCCAAAATATTACACCTAGGGTTTAAGTGCTTCTTCCTCTCTTCGCCATGTCCGAAGAAAATAGCTTGCCCCTTGCATTCTCGTACATGTCCAACTCGGAATAAATGAGGTCGCTCACCTCAACCTCGAGTATCATCCTCTGCATGCATTTAGTGAGGCCCTCCATGACCTCTCCATTGGGATCTGAGTAGGATGGAGAGAAGCGAAAAGGAGGGTTGAGGAAGTACCCTACAGCATGAATGGGTTGGTGGAGCTGGTTGTTCCACCTCCTATCAACAATTTCCCATATGGGGTCAAATTTGAGGTTCCCTTGTAAAAAAATTTGATAGCCTCCTTGGCCCTATCCATGGCCTGATAGAGATATCCCATTGGATTTTGAACCCCATCAACCAAGTGGAGAAATCTAACCAAGGGCTCCGACACCTACAATTAAAAAGTACAAAAAGATTAATGATTAAAGTTACAAATTAATAATAAAAGATTTGAATACAAAAAAATTAAATATTCAAGTTTTGAAGTTTCCAAGTCACCTTCACAATCTTAGTAGCTTTTTGTGCAAATTGGTTGTCGAAGACCATAGATGCAACACTTTTTTCATCATGATCCTTCGAATAACTTTAGTCTAGCCATGCTTGACTCACAAACATTTGCTTCAAAGAAGTCAAAGAAGCAAAAATACTTTGCAACGTTAAGAAAATCGTTGCAAACCTTGTGACTCCCACTCTCACCAACTCCTTCCCTTAGGTGTGTTCTCTCATCAAGCGAAGAACTCAAGGGTGATTGTAGATGTATTTTGTGATCTTTCTTGCATCCTCTACAACTGGTCTCACCCAATCTAGTTTTACTAGGTCCTCCAAAAGAAGGTCAAGGACATGCGCTACGCAAGGAGTCCAAACAAGTATACTATATTTGTCTTCGAGGATCTTACCCGCTACCATATATGCCATTGCATTATCGGTTATGATTTGCACCACATTATCAATTCCCACCCCCATTACAACTTGCTCTAACATTAGAGCCAAAGTTTCAGCAATTTTCACCTTATTGGAGGCATCCACAGATTTCAAAAACACATCATCCTTGCAAGAAATAAAAAAATTAATGATGGTGCAGTTTTTGCCATTCGTCCATCCATCTGAAAAAATGGTGCAGCCACATTGTTTCCATTGTATTTTTTGTTCTTCCACCACTTTTTTTGCCCTAGAAACTCCATTTGTGAGCAACGTACAAGTACGAAATAAAATTAACGTTAACTTTAAGTACAAAATTTTGATTAAAAAAATAGCTTACATTCAACAAAAATAAGTTATTACCATAAATAAAAAATGAACATAAATTAAGTTGACACTCTATAAATCAAAACTCAACACAAGATATCAAGATTCAAAACTAACTTAAAACATTTAAAAACTAAAACAAGTGAACTAACCTCCCACTCAAGTCTGCACGAGAAGGCACCTTGCAGCCTTTTCCCGCCACAGTTATTGTTGTAACCAAATTCAGCCAATATGGACTTTCTGCAACATTGAAAGGGATGTTGTTGAAGTACCAGAAATCGGCACAAACAATGTCCACTTGCCGATGCACATCCCTATTCCACCCAGTTCCCTTCAATGATAGTTGTTGTCCAGGTGTGTTGTTGTGCACAAAAAAATCTATAGAAGACGACTGCAATACCGATGATGGTACTCTACTAGAAGTGGCAGAAGTGGTGGCCGAGGGGATGCTGGATTTGAGGATTGAGGATACATGGGCCACGAAGAGAGCCCACTATGCTCTCAAGTGTTGCTTCTTCGTCAAGGTTGAGTGAAACACCTTGAGATTTGGCAATGGCTACCCTCATAGCTAGTTTTTTCTTTTCCCTTTGCAATTTTTTCTCTTCTTGGGCAGCAAGCAAGGCATTCATTTCTTTTTTTATTTCTTCTTTGGTTTTGGCACAAACCCTCGTATCATGCTTCATGATGCGTGCAAGGTTGTATTTCAAGTAGTATATGCCTCTACTAATTAATTTTTCACACTATGCAAATTTCAGAATTAGGTTTGGGTCCTTCAAAGGCATACTTTCAAGCTATATCTCTAGCCCCTTTAGGACGCATGCCTATGTATATCCAGATGCACATGCATCTACTAAGGCACTCGCAGACCCTGAAGCTGACTCGGTTGTGGAAGACTCTCTATTTGTCATTTCATTCAAATTTCAACCTACACATACAAATTGAAACCACAAATTAATATATTATATTTTAATAAAAAAATTAGTAAACAACCTAAATTAGTTTAAATAATTTTAAACGTAGTTGAAACTTGAAAAAAAAAGAAAAAAGTGTCAGGGTTTGAAATTTTTAGGAAAAAATGAGATTCTTGTGAAAACAATGAAAAAATCTGAGAAAAATTGTTAAAAATTGGTGTTAAATCTTGTTCATTACTCTCTAAAACAATTTAGAGCACTTAGGAAATGCTATTATAGAGTTTCAAAAAACCTAGTTGCAACAAAGTGAAGATAAAATGATTTTTAAAAAAACAGAAAAAGAAATTTGAAAACTTACCTGTGAATCCGATTTTGCTTCAAAAACCTCTTCAAATCTGTTTCAAATCCACTAAAACTCGATCAAAATCCTTGCAAATCACCTTTCAAAACCTTGGAAGTTTTTTTTTGGACCAGACAACAAAATACAATTAATAAAATGCAAAATGAGCTTTTGCCTGGACACGGAGCTGTATATACAGCCGTGGGCGATATTTAAAGTACTCATCACTAATTTATCGGCGATAAGTTGCTGAAAAATCGGCAATAAGTCACCAACTTATCGGCGATAAGTGTCGGTGAGTAAGTGTAGCAATTACTCGCCGGCCCAAACTTATCGCAATAAGTTTACTTATCACAGATAAGTTGGCAATATTTGCATCTATGATCTATAGTAACTGCTTTTTCCAATAGTAGGTCATAGTTCGGTCTCCCCTTAGCTTCAATATGCATTGTCTTCACATTTGGGATTTGTATAGTCTGATATTCATTGGCCATACTTTATATTTTTAGAAAGTCGCAAGAAGAATGTCGGCAGGGGCAATGTATGGATTTCTATTTTTAGTTTTTCTCATTAGGCGCCTAGATATTATTATTTGATAGTTAATTATAGTCCAAAGCTTTATATTAAAATAACGTTATTATTAAAGTTAAATATAATGTTTAACTTTAATGTTACTTAAATTAAATTAAAGAAGACATTATATGGATGCCTAAATGAGAATTATAAAGTGATTTTATTTTGGCGCCTAGGGAGTCATAAGGTTTTTAATAATTTAATAAAGTGTTTTATGGAGATAGGCACCAATATAGGGAGATAAAAGGAGAATATAAAAATAAATTCATAGTCACTTTATGTTAATCAAAAATTATTTAAGGGGTTACTTTATTAATATTCCCAATCGCAAGTAAATATGAAAATTAAAGAGGGAAAATTAAATGGGTGTTCCGGAAGCTTTCTTCGAGAATTATAAAAGGGCTCATTTGGTGCTCATTTGGACATGCTTGGTTGGAGATTTTAAGAGTTTGTTTCTGGAGATTATTTCTCAAAGGTTTGTGAGGACGAAAACTCTCATGAGCAACATTCTTCACGCTATTGAAAAATACAGTCTGAAGAATCACTTGGTGCTTTCACATAGGAAGTACAACTACACTTATTGACCATTCAGGGTTCAAATTTAGAGGGGTTTGTACTGCGTATCAGCCAAGGAGGTCAACTTGAGATATTTCACAAAGATTGTTAATTGATGTTATTACATTGCTGTCCATCCCATTTTGGCTTGGTCGTACCATGCTTGGTTGTTGATTACATGGCCGAAACTGGACATCTGAGTTTAGAAGCGGTCGACTAGGGTTTGGGAGACAAAAATAACTCTCACAAAGATTAATATTTGTTGTTTGAAGACTATCCTAGCCAGCCATACCATCTTGAAGACATTGGAGAAAACACCTAGAGTTTGGAGCTTGTAAATGCAGATTTTATGAACAAGGACATTTTCATTGCTGCATTTTGTGGGTATGTGTTATTTAGATAATAAATGATATTTAATGATCTGGGTTATTATTTCGAAGAAAAAATAAATATTGATTTCTGAGTTTAAATCTGAAATTTTCAGCAGTATTGTTTATGAAGTTTATTGTATATTTCTTTCAATTGAAATGTAGCAAAGTTCTATATATATTTGCACTATATTTGTGATTGAAAAATCATTGCCAAAAATACAACAAACTAAGTTCAAAACCAAAAAAAAACCAGACAAACAGGGCAGCATATTACAGTGGTATCAGAGCTGCAGTCCTAGTCACTCTTTGGAGTCCTCAAATGTAATGTCCTCATTTTGTGATTCTCTTGTAGCGCAACTAGTGTTAGTTTTCTGGGTTAGTGCCAGCAGGATCAAAGGGGTATTTTGATGTCTTCAGTTTGTTCAAACGGGTATAATGAGTGTAATGCCCTTTTCTAGAGCCTTTTCAAACACTTCTCCTATATTTACTATTTTTAGTATGTTAGTGATGAGCACTAGTAGAGTCAGTTGCTTTTTTTACCTTCCGTAATAACGATAGAATTGGTTTTGATGTTTATCATGAGATTTGATATAGTTTGCAATTATTGAATTAAATAACGATAAGTTATTGATTTATAAAGTTAAATTAAATATTTAAAATAAGGTGTATAGTTTCAAAGTGGTTTTTTATTTAAAAGTGATATGGGGGGTTATCAAATGAAAGTAGTCACGGAAAAGTAGCAGAAAAACATTCACTAAAAAAAGTGGAAAAAGCATTCCCGAAAAAATATGGAAAACATTCCCAAAAATTAGGAAAAAGAAAAAGGTGTTTTAAAAGCTATAAAAGGACTGGGGCTCTCATTTATTGTGGTTAGAAATTTGTTATCACGTATGCTTCTGTTCTTGAAGAAGTTTGTGCTTTTTCTTGCTGGTTTGTGAGGACGGAACCCCTTACAGGGGACATTCTTCATGTTGTTGAAAGATACAATCTGAAGAATAACTGGGTGATTTCATACAGAGATCACACTGAGCTTCAATGGTGTTTGATATCATTTTCTTCTTCTTCATTTCTCAAAGCTGCGGTGTTAGAGATTATTTTGAGAGCCAATTGAGAAGTTTTTCAGAGTTCTTTGCATATCTATTGGTCGATTTCTTGTTGGGACTGTTTGGTTTGGGCGGCTTGGGTTAGAAAACCCTCATTTTCTGGAATTTGTTGTTGCATGTCCATTATTTTCCAATATCAGCAACTGGGTATGTGAGTTTCATGTTTGTAATTGGTTTTCACCATCTGGGTATCTCTAGTTTTAATTTTGCATTGTAATTTTCACACTAGCTGCATATAACAAATTTTATTTAAGCGGCAAACTCCCTCACATTTAGATAGTTGCAAATCATTTTCTTATTGTACTAGTTAAGTGGCGATGGTGACAAACTCCTACAAATCTAGATAATTGCAATCTCATGTTATCTCATATTATTGTAGTGAATGAGTTGGCTCGGACATCCCCCACTCATCCAGTTAATTTGTTCATGAGAGCATTTGCATATGTGGGTTTAATGTGCATGCATATAATCTAAAGCTAACATTCAGCATCAGCTATATCTTATTTCATTTATTTCAAAAAGCAAAAAAAATGGGTGGTCATTACAATTTTAAATAAACTTGAAGCAATAAGCAAAGAAATTGAAAAGTAAATTGCAGTAGCATGTCACCATGACACCATGTTTGTCTTTGAGAAATTCACTGTGAGAGAAAACTGCAGGAAATTATTTATGGGATATGCCTCCTCAAATAATCAAGATGTAGATTACAACAAATGGTTCAACTATGGAACATCATGAGATGGCCATGTGATGACAACTTCCCTACAATAGCATCCATAACTTGCTCTGCAAAATTATGCAAATCAAACAGGGTTATTATGCTGTGCATGTTACACACTTGCAACTGTGTGTCATTACGTAAATCCAATATCCCTATTTATGCATACAAGGAGTAAACAGATCTTTAGAAACTCCTCCCAGTTAGCCAAAACTAAATATTTTCCTATTTGGATTGGTTATGCTTGCATTTGCGTTGTTTCTTCTTTCCTCTGTCATATTCCAAAATGTTCAAAACCCAGTCAAAGATATCAAAGATGTTTGGCACAAACAGAACTAGTTACCATCTGACGGACCATTTCAAACCCTGTTGATTGCATGCTGATGAATTTGGCCTGGGGCTGAAAATGTCATTTTCTTCTAAATACAGGCTGATGAGTTTGGCAGGGACTGAACTCGTTAAGAGAACCTTGTTCTAAAATGCCAAACTCACTCTGGGTTTTTGTGGGGTTTGAAAACTCCCCAGAACCTTTTTGTGGTTCTATTCAATTTCTGCACATAAATTTATCAACCTTATGTTCCTTAGATTTTTCTGTTTTATGATTTGGACAATTTGGTTTGACTAGGTAGTCTGTTCTGTTTTACTGTGAAGATTTTGAACTGATTTCAATGAACTCATTCAGAACTTGTAGACGACCAGTAAGTATTAACGCCCATCTTATTACTCCTGAGAGATCTTCAACCTCCGATGTTAGGAGAGTGTATGGTAATCTCAAATCTCAAGGATAGTTTCATCATCCCCTCTTAGCCCAAGAATTCTCCTGGTTGGCCACATTATCAGACAACATTTTAGGTTTTTTTGAATGGTAAATGACCATACAAATCTTAATTTATTGTAAAATCTAGATACTTATACCACTAGTGCTGACACTGTTCTCTAAAGTTTTAATCTTCCAGAGACATGTGGATTCAGTCCTTTTCATAAGGCTGGAATTCCATAGAGGGGGTCTTCCTAAATCAGTGGGTGCTGTTGAGATTTTTTCAGATTATTTTAAAACAGGTGGTCACATGAATTTTGCAGTGCAGTCCAGACTTAAAAAGTTTAAGCTCCAAAATTAATGGAAGCTGGTGGTCTGATTCATTTTGTTATTTATCATCACTTCAAGTAAAGAAATATATATAAAAAATTAAAAAATAATTGATTAAATTTAAAAAACTTCTGATGCTTGAAAAGAGGCAAGAAAAAAGTCTCAGCTGGTGGGGTAATTAGTAGTCCCCTACCTTTTCCACCCTTCAAATCTGCAGCTCTAAAAAGTCGAGACTGCTATTTTTTAGGGAAAGATTCCAATTATTACATACCAATTTTTTTTCACTTCATAGAACCTCCAGCTCCTTTAAAATAGATCTAGAAGTCATTTTCTGCTTCTTAGAATTGTTAACTATATTTACCTATTTCTATTAGGACCAATGCTTAGATATTTGTTTACTTGTGCCATATTGGCACATTGCATTGCATTCTTAGTCCTATTGAGCAATTCTAGTTATCAATGCAAATTAATATAATTTTTCTTTTTAGAAGTCAGGACAGCTAAAAGTGCTTCGGAGAAATTATGTATAAATTTATGATATTAAAATACTGATCTCCTTATTATGTTTAAATGTATTTGTGATATTACGTCTCCCTATGAAAATGCTCACTCTTTTCTTTAGATTAGCATATAAAAATAAATCTAAGTCCTTTATCCATAGAAACAAGAACATGGCTTCTAAATATATATTTCTAATACAAATGTCTACTGTATTCCTTTGTCTTATTATGATTTTATGTGAGCAGCTCATGGAGTATGTTGTGTGAAAAATGTATAATTTGGGTAGTGAGCATGGTATGTGGACCACGCTCATAGTCATAAATACTGAGCCTCGTGTATTAATCAATATTAAACACGTGATTTTCAAAAGAATGATATTTTAATAATGGTAAGTTGTCAAATATGTATGTTTTGAAGCATTTCCTACAACCTGTAAAATTTTGCACTATTGGCTCAAGAAACCCTAAAAAAAAGTAGGCTTGCCATTCAATTACGTACTCGTGTTATGGATGTTAGATGAAAATCGAAAGATAGCTTTTCACTTTTTTTTGGGCCATGTTTACAGGTTTCGCGCTATAGACATCAACAATGGTGGGATTTCAACTTTTGTCTTTAACAAACGTGGAGAACCTATGCTTCAATGTTTAAATTTGACGACTCATTTGCATATTGACAATGTGCACTACTAAACCCTGGTAATAGTTTTGTTTTTAAATAAAAGAATGAAAAAAAATTATATATAATAATTTCAAGTGCAGAAATGTTGGGACATAAAAATATGCAAAGTGCCATCTGCCTAGACAAATTTCCTAGACCTTTGTGCATATAATCTTATGAAAGTAACACGTCTTAGAGGAGAAATAACATACCCATGTATTGTAGTGGAGTTAAAAGTGCCTAATTCCTCTAGCATACATACAAATATAAAATAGCAATTATCATTGAATATACTTCCTGGCCTTTTTATTACAATAGTATCGGCATGAAAATAATGATTATATCTATCCAAAGGTAGGAAAGAGAAGAACAATATAATTGTGCTTTGTAGTGGAGTTATAATATAAGCATGTAGATGTAGAAGTAATAAGTACAATTCTTCTAATAGATTCTTATTTGCTCGATGTAAATAAATTTGTTTGGTAACAAGTAGGCATTGACTTTTAATATATTGAAGCATATCATATGACACTTTAGAAATTGACTGTGTGCATCTAGTGAATTCCTTTATTTCTATGCTCAACTATTCCTCCTTTATTTTGCTTGGATAACTCTTAATGTTGTTTTCGATTCTTACTACCAATCTCTTGGTGTTTCCAATCATGGATAATGCACATTATCAAAACTTATTCCTTGGTAACAAATACTGAAGACAACAAACACCTTTATGAAACTAGTGTGTAGTGTCTTGTGTATACCCCTAAATTTGTTTATTTATCAATGAAAATTGATGTGGATAAAGCTTGACAATACAATCTTCTAATTTTGTATTAATCATCTAACCACTTGGCTTCTATCTCACAACCCATCCTAAAAGTGAATATCCCTTGATCCTCTAGAGGCATGCTATTGACATAAGATCAATTATTGCCTCCTAACGCACAAGCAATACAAAATTCCATAGAAATAAACTTTGAACAAGTAACACATGTTTTGTATATCTTAAATATTGGAAACAATATCTATAATATACATACAATCACATTTTGTCGGCAAATCAATAGTCAATTGTGTGTTGCAATTTATTTTGGTTTATGTCCATTTTAAACACAAACGTCAACATTATACTAATGATCTTGTTTGCTTATATGATAATTGATCTAGACACTTCTAACCTGTTAAAATCACTTTGAATAAGAAAAACACAACTCAAACTAAAAATGAAATAAGCCAGAAGGAATATCCGAGTATTAATAAACATGCACTGAAAAGCAAAACAATTACAATAGATCTCCTTTACAATGTGACAACGTAATTCTATATATCTTAACTCAAAATATCCAATGATATGTTTCCCTATAGTCTACAATCAATATGTAACAATTACTACTTGTTCTTAGGGGGGGAAATCTCCCTAAACGATGTCACCAACCATATATCTTGTGAATGGAGAGAATAGGAAACTTTAAAGAACTATGAAAGACTATTATTAGCCTAAAGACTCAACTTGAAGAGGAAAAATTGAGAAGGGAATTAGATAAAGCAATTATCGAGGTGAATAGAAGCGTGAAATTTGTAAAGAGCGTCAAAATATTGGATCATATTATCAATTCCCAAAGGCCACCATTCATCAAGATTAGTGTTGTCTTTCAGAAAAATCAAAAGACTACCAATGAAGATTCAAGTTCTAAGGCTACAAAGTTACCAAATAAGACAAATGATGAAAAGCCTAAAGACTATGTAAATGCACTTAAGAGCTCCATCAATAATGATAGCAATAAGAAGGAAGAAAGTGATATCCCTCATAAAATCATCATCCTTCACAAGGAAAACAAGGATAAATTTAGAAAATTGTTGCCTCCAAAGTAGTCTCACATAACCAATTTCCAAAACTATTTTTTTGGGTATTCCTTTAGGCCCTGTTTGGTTGGGGAATTGGAATTTGACTCAAAACCTGATTATCTCAAAATCAAGTTTTGAAATTCCGGTTTTGCATCTTCCGAGACCGTTTGGTTGACCTAGAAGATGGATTAGTCAATCCATCTTCTGCGTTTGGTTGCCAATTTCGAAATCGGAATTGGAACTGACAAATTCTAACTTCTGCGTTCGATTCAACAATTTCGAATTGGAATTGGAATTAGACACTCCATGTTCTATGTTTGGTTCTACATTTTGAATTGGAATTGGAATTCGACAAAGAATATAATTTTTTTATTATTATTTAATAATGTTTAATTTAATGTTGTGATTTATTTTGTCCATTTTTTTATTTGTTTTATTTTGAGTTTTTTTAATTGTTAATGTTTAATTTAATGTTGTGATTTATTTTGTCCATTTTTTTATTTGTTTTTTTTTTTAGTTTTTTTAATTGTTATTTTTTTTAACTTTTTCTAATTTAAGATCATTGATTGCTTTATTTTCTAGAAAATACGCAACTACACAGTCATAGACAAAGTAAAAA
>MU224150.1:769707-790789 GCA_018584345.1 Thuja plicata
AGGCAATAGGTCGCCTTAGAGGGTTTTATGTGTTTTTATGCTTTTACTAACCCTAAGTTACTAAAACAATGATCTATTGAAGTGTTGGTGGTTTTCTAACAGGTACCCATTATCCCACGCACAACTGCTACATAAGAAGAGATCACGAGTATTAGGAAAATGACTCCAGATTTGATGAAGGTTTCTTTCTTAGTTATTCTTCAAGAAGTGGGGCTTATAGGTGCTACAATAAAAGACTACAAAAGATTGTAGAAGTACTAATGTAAAATTCGATGGAGCAAGGCATCAAAAGGAGAGAACATACAACCAAATGATCAACTAGAAGACTCCAACTACAAGGAAGAAGAAAATGCAAACTCAACTTGCAAGGAATAACAAGCTGGAAAAGAAGAAATGGGTTGAGTATATACAAAGACACCATCTACATTTGTTTGGAAGAGTCATTTAGGAAATCTAATGTGATTATTGTAGGGATTTGAGTTGGTCATTTCTCTCAAAAGATGCATCTATTCAGGAAGCTGCTACCATCCTAGTCAAGGATCTCATGGGAGGTTGTTAGACCATGTCACGAATCTTGACACAATACGTTAGACACGTTCCAACAATCTCCCCCTTAGCATTACCCAAGGGGATGCAAACCTATGACAATATTATCATCTAGATTAATCAAAATAGAATCTTTAATGCAAAAAAAAAACAATTATCATGCTTAGACAACTTTATCATTTTAAGATTTCTTCCTCCCTTGGGGTATTCAAAGTTTGGTCAAATGGGATCAAAGCATCATTAGGTGTTTTAGAGGAGAACATATTTTGGGAAGCAAGTTCACGAGCCTTGGCACGACATTTTCGGCATCGGTCCCTAGCAATGTGGTTTCTCTTGGTTCGACTTTAAATTTGGGAAGGTTTGGGATCAGTCAACATCGGCTCCTTTTCTTCCTTTATAGTAGGAAGAATGGAAGGAACCTTACTAGGTTAAGAGATGACAAAATTTGGATGTTTGTAAGATGTAGAAGGTGGAATTGAAGCATACATAGGAAGAATGGAAGGTGTAGGAAGGAGTCCAAGTCCAGGACGAGGAAGTGGAAATTCCTTAGGTTTGCTCAATTTTGACATCATGTCAGTTTTGAAGTTTGGATAAGATATGAACATAATATCTTGTCAGGGTTTTTATGGTTGACGTGTTTCAGGCCAAAAGAATTCAAGGGTGGAGTTTCCATGACTTGCTAATAGCTTATAGAGACTTTCTCCATTATGAGGGAACTTTAAACAATTATGGATAGTAGAAGGAATAACATTCATAGAAGTAAGCAAAGAATGTCCTACTCTCACTTGGAATTGATTAGACGTATGAATAACAACAAAGGTGACATCTAAACACTTATGGGAAGGGTAATAGAACCTATGATAGGACAAGAAAAACCGTCGTGTACCTTAATCATTGCACCAAATTTTTCCTAAGTTTCTTGATGAAATTGTCTTGTAAAGAGATGTTCCTTAGTAATAATATTCACCATACATAGAGGATCAATAAGCACTCCTTGGGAGAGTTCACCATTTATCTAACCAGTAATGTAAAGAGCTCCATCATGTTCTTTAATAGTTTCCTTAGGATGTAAGGTAGTGCAAGGTTCAAGCTTAGGATTGATTTTAGGTTTATATTTCTCAATGAGGTTAACAACATTATTTAGGTTTATGTTTCTCAATGAGGTTAACAACATTATTTTTTACTTCACATGTATTTTCAATGCTCATGGTTATAGGCTCAATGATATTGGTGGAATGTGTAGGCTCAATACACTTTTGGTAGAATAAGAAGGTAAAGGATTGGTATATATGTGCAAGTTTTGATTAAGGGCTACTAGGGATTTTTTCCCATATCATTAACACCCTCAATAGTTATGTTATTAGAATAAATGAGGTCTTGGATAAGATCATTTCAACCAATAACACTTTTCAACATCATGGCATGGTTGACAATGATACTAACAAAATGCTTTGGGATCATAAGAAGCTAGCAATGGTTTTGAAGGCTCAATAGGTTTGACAGAAGGGAGTTTCAAAATATTATCATTAATCAACTTAAGCATAACATTATGTAAAGGTTCAGAAAGTGAATTAAAATTACGACTTGGTTTAAAAATTGATGAAAAAGGAGCCACACCTGAAATTGCAACTATCACTTATGTATCAACATGATTTGAAGAATTGTTGGTAATCCTTATGAATCCTTTATTTAGATTTTTGAACTTTTGGAATGCTTGTTGAGCGGCATCATTCTTATAAATTAGAGCCATTGATGTGGATGAATCAAATAGGCTCACATGAAACTGATAATTGTGAAGCACTACACACAATTGGGTAAAGGAAGTGAACTCAAAAAATAATAATTGTCTTTAATATCTTTTTATAAATTAGAAATGAAAATTCTTTGACCATCTATATCATGAGCATGCAAATATTTGTATATACCAATAAAATCAATCACTTTCTTTTTAATTCCTTTTTTGCAATGAATGAAATTAGTGAAATAAATTTAAAAACCAATATTATTTTGAAATTTTGTATAAATGCATTAGCCAATTTTTTTAAACAAACAATAGAATAAGGAGGCAAAGATCAAAATTGTTGCAAGGTCCTAACTCTAAATGTTCTAGCCAACAATTTAGCCGTGTGCCTATGATCATTTGAGAAGTCACTAGATAAGGTTTGAAATATTTTCACGAGTCATCGGATCACCTTTTTCATTGTATGTCTCCAATTGAGGAATTCCCATGTATTGAGGGATAATGGCACAATTAATAGTGGCTTGGGAAAGTGGGCTAGCAATGTCACAAGTTGAATTGTTGAATTTGAATTGGGTTATGGAAGTCAATTGTTCTTGCAAGGATGAAACACTTTGAGCTAGGTTATTGATGGTTGCTTCGTTAGATAGGTTGGTATTGGACATGTTTGATAGTGAAGGATGTGGAACATTGTGGGAAATGGATGGAGCATTGGAATATGAAAGTGGAAAATTGTGGTAAGTGGGTATAGGACAAGGATGGGAAATACATGGAACACTCACTAAACGAGGTATAAAGGAATTTTGATTGATAGGGATTCCTCTAAGACTAACATGTGTAGGATTGATGTTTTGTGTAGGCGTATCCATGATAGGTGGAGTATAAGTGGGCACATTAGGTAACGATGTAGGAATAAGAATTGAATGATCAACATGATTGGTAGGATTAGAGAGATTAAGTGCTTCAACAAAAAATTTCATAGACATGGTATTATTATTCACAATATGAGATATGTCGTGCAACACATCCACACAAATTCATTATTTTGAATCATCCTCCTCAACCCTTCAAGCAAGGGAACTGTCTCACTGTCTAAGTATTCTTGACCCGTCCAATGTTCAAGATTTTCTAGTCATTGACAATTTTTCCCAACTAATTAGGAGATACTTGTGTCAAGGTTTCATCCTCATCATGAGAAGTGTGGGAAGAATCGCTCTTTATAATGTTAGGTATTCATTTGTAGGCATAGAGTTTTCACCTAAATTTCCATGGAAAATGGTAGTTGAACCGACCTCTAAACCCTTAGTATTTAAAATTTGGGAATCTATAATCCTATAGATTCTTCGCATAGAGTAATTAGATGTAGGGCTTAAGGTCACCAAAATCATGCACAAAGCTAGGGAAGAAAGGAATGTCTAAAAAATGAAAATCCTCAACAGATTGACCATATTTACATTGCATAAAATGAAATTGCATAAGGTGAAACAATAAAACATGTCGTACACACACACACACACACACACACGCACACCAGAATTAAGCATAACAATCATATCTAAAATGAAAAGATGAAGATCATGCAAGCATATGTCAATTTTACCTAAATGAGATGTTATAAACAAGACCTAATATGAATGCAATAATGATATACTTTAGAAATTATTGCATAAAATTTAATGAAATGCATACAACTCATATATAGACATGCAAGAAGAAGTAAAATGTAAGGAGTCGGTTCACCAAAATCGAATTGTTGGTGAAATAAGGTTGTCTTTAGTATATGCATACAAACTAGGACTCTTACACCTATTTCACTAACTCACATTACATTGGAAGGAGAATGATCCACTTGATCATTATCCTTGGGCATAAGGCAAATTGAATGGTCCTTCCTAAATATAGTTGAAAGATGACTATGCAATTGGGGAAGATGAATGCTAATTCTAGGGGAAAATGGGATAAAATTATGACTTTTAGCATTCATAAGAAAATAGAAAATTGGTATGTAGATTCTAATAAATAATATAGAAAGTATCGATGATGACTGACCTTTGATCTGAATTTCAAGCAAAATCAAGAGGACTTAATCACATTGAACAACCCACTCCCAGGATTTAGTCACATAGAGTGACCCACTCCCAGTAGTTTCAAATCTAATGACAAGCATTCTACAATTGTCCTAATGCTTAGTCTGGAGCCTTCTTCATGCATGTGACACCTGTTTCTGAACACAAAAAAGAGAGAAAATATTGGGTAGAAAGTGGTTTGCCTAGGTCGAACCCCAATTTTGGAATTAACCTCAAAATTGAAATGAATTGAAATGTAATTGAAAGCCTGATGTTAGGTAGAAAAAGCTAGATCTAAAAATGAACCCTTATACCTTCATAGGCCTTCTTTATGTTGAAATGCTCATGAAGATGGTTGTGTTGACTTTGTAGAGTCGACTTCAGGAAATGTAGATTGTGGATGCAATCATGAATGCATAGATCTAAAGATTACTCCTTGTCTTCAATGCCTTGGATGCTTGATCTCTTGCTCTTGAAGAATTGAGTGCTTGATTTGAGAATGCAATTGAATGATTGAGTGTGGTTTGAATCGGATGTCAAGATGAGGGAAGGTAACTTGATTTTATACCTTTCTCTATCATTTTAGGGTGTTAATTTTGGAGCAAGCATACACGGTTTTAAATTTCGCACTCCCGCAAGCTAACATTTGTGCAATATGAATTTGGACCCTTATTGCGAGGAGTGGGTTGCCCAAGGCAACCTGCACTCCCAATGCTGGCCCAAATTGTGACATGGAGTCTAAAATGTCTAGGAGAAGCTAGAATTTAATTTAGAATAGATTCAAATCAGGAATATCATGCATGGGATGCCAAAAACACTAAAATGGGGCCTAAATGAGCAATAAATTGAATAGTAATGCAATTTATGACTCTATAGATGTATCTTGGATGTTCATGATTATTTAAATGAATTGAAATAATGCTCTTATATAGGGCTATGAAGGTATCTCATAAATTGGGCCAACCTTTAATGATCATACTGAGACATTGAGATCAAAGACCAAGTGGCAACCTGATCTTAACTCATACAATCACTTGCAACCTGACACACAAAATTGTTGGGAAATAAGTGTTGTACACCTTCCATAGTTATGTTTATTACTGTATTTTTTTATTTATTATATAATGTTACACCTAGGAGCACCTAGATGCACACTAAGACATTTGGGCACATTTTTTGACGACCGATCGTCAGTTTTCCAACGATACTTTTTCTAAAGTGTGACGAAAAGGCACCGAGAAATTTAGTTGTACCTTTTCATCGGACACTCCGACGCTGAACTATCTATCGCACTACCGATGAAGATACGTCGGAAGCCAGTTTGGTTTGAAAGCGTAATACTCTGACAAGTAAGTTGTGCCTCCAAAAAGACTTGACGCCGGACAATTAACATTTTTGACGACATTTTTTGGGGGTACTCATCAGAATTCTGACGATGATCCCAAATTATGCGACGATGAGGATGTTGTATCTCTGATGCAAAAGGTCGTCAGATGTTCGCCATTTTTGATGATATTTTTTAGGGGTAGTCATCAAAATTCTGACGACTATCCCAAACTATGGGTCGACGAGGATGTTGTACCTTTGATGCAAAATGTTGTCGAACGTTCACCATTACCATTGGTCATTACTAGGAAAAATATCAAAATTGTGACGAGCGCCCCCATTTTACTTCGATGGTAACATTGTACCTCCAACACAAACTTTTGTTAGAGGTACAACATTATCGTCAAAGCATTTTGATGGATTACGTCGCAATTGAGACAAAAGTTGAACATTTAAAAAAAATGTATGCCTTGGCAGGCTGTAGCAGTGATTCAATGTAACAGTCAATACTCTCACGAATGCCCTCTATAGGCCTTAGTACATCATTATTTTTCAATCTTGAAAGAATATAAACTATTAATTACAAAGCACAATGGAAAACACATCATTTTATGCAAACAATTTGGAAAACACAATGTTCTTAATCATGATTACAAAATTAAATTACATCAGTATATAAAGTTAGTGTATCTAACCCTATCTGAAAACAATCATGTTATCCTACCCATGGAAAAGTATCCAACAATATGACATCAAGAGGTTATAATAGCTCTTGAAAATTAAAGAGAGGAAAGAAAACTTGAAAAATATATAGATTTATACCTTCCCACACAGGTTGTATTGATCCGTCTTAAGGAAAATATGAACATAAATGGATTCAGCCCCTGGTAACAAAATGAATGAGAAATGGTGAATTATTTCCATGCAAACCATACTAAAAGTAAGTCATCAATGAGTCTTTGAAGGGTAAGCATACCTGAACTGTTTCTCGCCTATTTTGTAACCAACATTTATCAACAATTACATGTTATCTTATGTTGTAGAAAGTGAAAAATTTAACCAAACAATTTAAAAGAATATAAACTTAATTTAGTCAAATTACATGGCTTCAAATATAGCAAAACCGCTCACGAATCCCTTCTTTTGGCAATTTTGTTGAACAAAATACTAAATTTGTTAACTGATCTAATGATGTCCAGTATGAGTTGAAGCTTTGGATGCCTGAGAGAGAGAGAGAGAGAGAGAGAGAGAGAGAGAGAGAGAGAGAATCTCTCTCTCTCTCTCTCTCTTCATGTCTTTGGGAATCCAATGCTTCAAGTCATTGGAGGATGTTCATTTGTATCTCTCTCTTCCTTTCTTAGGGCATTTGATGCTTCAAGTGATTGGAGGATACAAACACAACTATTGATGCAAACACTAATATGACAACATCAGAACTCAATGCAAATAAATACATAGAGTGCATGTGTATATCATGTGATATATGCATACATAAAAAGAAAAATCCTACTCTATAATAGTTGCATATTTGAAGAAAAAAACAAAACATGAGGTAAGTTGTCCATTGGAAGGGCAAGAGTGCAAAGAGCAGCAGATGGATGATGAAGAAGAAGAGGAACCTAATGGTGAAGAGGTTCTAGATGTTGAGGTAGAGATGGAAGACAAAGATGCTAATGAAGACAGCCAAGGAGGGCTTGAGTATGCTGAAGAAGTTGTGATTAGGACTATGTTATGTCCTTTGTGTTGACTTTGGCAGTGACGTTTGTCATTGATGTCAAAAGGTTGTCAGTTGGTTAAGGTTGAAATTGTCATTTGGTTAAGGTTACATAATATATTGAGAATTGTAGAACATATTGGAATATAGACGTATGGTGTTTATCAGTTAATCAACTTACAAGTAATGGTCTAAATTTGTCTCAAGTTGATCTTCACTTCCTGTCATCCAAGTGACAAGAACTCTTTTTTGAAAGTGAACAACTATAGGAATTTAGTATCAGTGGAAATTCAATATCATAGTCTTCCAAAGATTGGTAAAGATCATTATAATTGGTTTTGTATGATAGTGTTCCTTTCACAGGTTTCATTAAACTATGAACAACAATATATTTAATAGTTGAGAAGCTATGTCTATTTGTTCATACAAGAACAAATGAGAACAGAGAATTGGTTTGGTAGCCGACTTGGACTAGTTGTGTTAAGAAATTAATCAATTCAACAATGAAGTAATCGATTACTTGCAAAGAAAATATAGAATCATTATTTATTGTTTTGGATTTTATTAAAATCGGTTCAACATTGGTGTGAAGACAGTCTTAACAATACATAGTTTAAGATTTTGATGCTATTGAAGAAAATCGGTTTTAAGAAGGTTTGAAAAACTTGCAGAAAACAATATCATTTCTTTGATATTATATTAAGATTTTAAACTAGTTGTAATCTATTTCTTTAAAGACTGATTTGTTTGACTTTATTAAAGAAAACTAATTCATCCTCTAAATTGGTTCATAGTCGATTTTGAAAGGAAAGGTTTTGATAAAAAGTAAACATAGAATGGCAAACCAATGTGTCACTAAAGTAATCGATTTTTATTGAATTACAATTGTTATCAAATTTGGAAGGTTAAGTCATTGGTTTGTTTAAAAGAAGACTAGATTGTTGTTAATTTGATTTGCAAATATGATAAATTTCTTGATCATATTTCAACTAAAACTGATTTGGGTGAAAGACTATAATCTTTCTTAATGGACCGATTTGATTTAAAAGCCATCGGATTTGTCAAAGAGTAAAAATTTTAAAGAGTGATTGTTTTATGGATCAAATCTTAAAATATTAAAAGGTGGTTTTGAAAGTTAATTCAGACCCGATTCAGTGGGAAAACAATAAGACTTTGTAAAGAGTTGTTACGCAATAAAAAGATGATCGACTGCTTCCAGGAAATGGTTCTTGGTTTTTGTTTAATACCAAACTACTGCATATTAGAATGATTACAAATATGAGTTGGTTTTACAGTTACCAGTTGAATAGAAACCGATTTATACAGTTTGTAATGAAGATCATCTTCTGTGTATAAAAGAAGTCGACATTTAGAAAATGTGTGCAAATTGTGGAAACATAGATTGGTGTTGTTGTCGATCCATTTAAAACATGAATGGGATTGAATAGGTGGTTGAAGAAAACCTACAGTGAACAAAATGATTTAAAATTTTACAGAATACTGACTTATGAAGAAGGGTGTTCGTGTCACACAGAAAGAAATTTGATAAACAAAGAAGATGCAGTTTTTTTATTTTTACAGTTGAAGTTTTGATTGCCAACAAGAGGAATAATGCAGACAGTATTATTCTGAATCTTTTTGACGATGCTTGATAGATTGCAATTATTTATTTGTGAAGAAGATATTCAAGAGAAGATTGTTGATTATATCACAGTGATAGTAAGATGTGTTCTTCTATATTCTGGTTTTATTTGTGAAGAAGATATTCAAGAGAAGATTGTTGATTATATCACAGTGATAGTAAGATGTATTCTTCTATATTCTGATTTAGTTTTTACAAATGTTTTACTATTGGTGTACTTCAAATATTTATAACGAATATACATAAACATGTTGAATCAGAATTAAATGAATAAGCAATGTCAGACTATGTTTGACTCTTTCACAAGTATATCAGAAGACTTTGTACTGTAGTGTGGATGCAAATTAGTTGACAAAGATATGTACTCATTGTTTGGTTTAGATTTGAGAATATGAAAAATATGCAGTTTTGAAATTACTGATGATTGTAAAAGGTAGCAGTTTGTGAAAGTGATCTAATTATAAGTCAGATTGTGTTATAGACATATTATATTCAGAAGTTTTGTATTGTAATAGGGTTTCATTGCAAGTTTGAATAACTTTTTCTTTGAACTAATGTTGACATGGTCTATCATTGATTGTTACAAGCTGAGGATTGTTGATACACATGGACAAGAATAATATGAACATGACTAGAAGAAATGTATCATGTGTTTCTATTTTTGCAGGTCATGTGAAAGGTTAGAGACACATAAACAGTTGATGTATATGTAGACATATTTGTGAAATGGTGAATTGGTATGTTTGTCATTGATGAAAGAGACAATTGGTTTTATGATTGATTATCTTTCTTGACTTGAAGACTGCAGGGGCAGTAATGTTAAAGACATAACAATGACTGGTTTGTGTAAAGAGTGTTCTAACAAAGGCAAGATAAATGTAGTTTGAGTTAATTCATATGCAATGTATTGTAACAGAGAGTCCCTCTGATTCAAACTTTCTTTCGTATTCAAACAAGAAGTGGGTGCTTCATAATTGTAAGGGATGGGTGTTCCTTGAAGTGGGTGCTTCAGAATTGTAAGGGATGGGTGTTCCTTGAAGTGGGTGCTTCTAAAGCAAGTAGGGTGTTGGTTCTCCTTGGGATGGATGTTCCTAAAATGTAATGGGGTTGGTGCTTCCTAGAGTAAGTGCTCTAAACAGTTGCCTATAAGGCTTAATGAAAGAAAATTTGAAAGTGGTTTCTCACCCTTTTGGATTTTCCACTATAAACAAAGTGTCAAAGATCCTAGTGTGTGCACATGACTTATTGTTTATGTTGTCTTGCATCTAAAGAACATACACTTAATGATGTTGAAACAATCATTGTATATATTATTTATTTAAAGTTAAAAATCTCTAATTGTTTTATAAATCGCTGATTCACCCCCCTCTCAATGGCTTCAGTATTCCAACACTTTGAATGAGGAGAAGGGTACAAGAGAGAAATGTACTCTTGTGGCAATAGATGGTGAGGCTAATGAAGTATCCAAGGACTTGAGTGATGAGTTGGAATGCCAAAAGGAATGACATGAAGAAAAGGATCCGTTGATAGAGGATCAGTTGGTTTCAATGGAAGAGGAGACCAATAGTGAGTTGGTAATGGTGGTAGGACATGAGAAGGCCAAGGAGTTTGTGTACTCTCCAAGCATGGAGATAGAGTATGACGAGATGTGTCCTTGGGAAGAGGTTTTAATCAAGTTGCAGGTGTATACAACAGGGTTAGAGATGTTGATCATGATGAAGATGATGGACAATTGGGAGCAGAAGATGGTGTACATTTTGCCAAGGGGAGGCAAGCCTAAAGTGAAGATAAAAGATATAAGGCAGATCCAAGAGGTAGAAAGATGAACCAAGACAAGATTGAAGAAAGAGGACACGTATAAGCCAAATGTTAAAATGAAGGTTATGTTTTCTACTACTTTGTTTTTCAGGTGTTTCCAAGGGACTTGGAAACTTTTTAAAGTCTGGGAGTATGGTGCAGGAGCACCTATGATATAAGGGGTCACCATAAGGCCATAGGAAGAATCTTGAATAATATTGAGTCCAAAAGGTCAAAAAGACCATTTTATATTCTAATCATGGCTAATAAGGCCATTTGGGGTCATATTGAGTCATTGTAATCATTTTGACAAAAAATTGCTATATTGAGAAAACTAGACCTAATGGGCTATGTAAGGACTCAAGAGGGTAGAATAGGAGTTTGGATTAATATTTTATGTATATGAGATCTCATAAGACCATATAATTATAATTGAGAAGTTGATTAAGTCCATGGTTGGAAAAAAAAAAGGGTCAAAAAGTTGTTAAAACAACATCCATGTAATAGGACTTGTTAAGGGATTAACCAATCTAAGTTAGTTGTGAGGGTAGTTAAGGGAGTTGCTACCGATTTCCCATGATGGAATGGTTTTATAAATTTTTTAATGATCCAAAACAGGTAATGGTGGTCGAGATCCAATGTTGATATGAATAAAGAGTGAACTGTTACATTTCATGTGTTGATTGTTAGTTAAAACAATTTGATTTTCATGTTTTTCATGGTGAGAATGATGTCCTTTTCATAACCCACTTATTCTAGACAATAGAGCATTAAATCTTCTTCATTTTGGTTTTTGTGGCACTCGTTTTCATGCAGTATTGATAAAGATATAAGATTTTTCCTTTAGACTGTTATAACCCTCATCTAGGGTATCCAGTCAACAGTAGTTCCCTTGTATTGTACGTTGATCAAAGCCCCATAATTTGTCAAATAAAGGGGAGAAAGGCATATTATGTATCTATATTGTATGTAGGGACCATGCAACAAAGGGCACGTGGATCCAATAAGTGGAATGTTTGATTTTTGTCTCAAACTGGACAAAATTATAGGAAGCCAACATGTTTAAGGAGTTTGACCAATGCATGTCAATGGTAAGAGGGATGTTAGTCTAAGAATGTGTGAAGGAGAGTTTTAAAAGTGTCTAAGTGATTTGTGAATAAACGGCACTTCATTTGTGTTTAAATTGTGATTGTCTCTGTAGAATGGGATAGACGGTCATAGTTGACAGAGTTGAGGATTATATATTTGATAGTTGGACAGTGTTAGACCTAGGGGTTTCTTAGGGCGTCATGTGCATTGAGAGAAGAGCCTTTAAAAGGGTGAACCAGTTAGAATACCAAGGTCAAGAGCTGGTCCAAGATAAGGATCTATGGGTAGATGTAGTGTAAGGGTTTTGTTGAGAGTTTGTGAAAGGGGATAGTCACACTAGATGTCTATCTGTTGACAGAATTGGTGGGCATTGTGGAAGCCTAATTTGTGAGTGGAGAATGTCATTTGCAGAATTAGTGAGTTGATGGAACCTATAAGCAGTTGAGTAGATGCATAAAGGATTGGTGAGCAGTTATGAAGAACAATGAAATCAGTAATGATATGATTAGAGTTTGGTGAACCAGTGGGTAGGTATTGGTTGGATTGGAGAAGAGTGTTGTGAGGGTTAGTATGTTGTAAAGGCCTAATGTTTGAGGCTTGACCAATGTGGGTCATTAGAAGAAAAAAATGAGTTGTGATTGATGATGTGAGAATTTGTATCTGTCACAAAAAAAGTGGGGATTTATCTTGGAAGACATTGTTTTGTTGAATGTAAATGAAGGAAACATAAGAGTTTTAGTGTGATTTTGGAAGGGCCAATGATGCTCTTTGCACTCTTTCCCTTCCAATGGACAACTTACCTCTTCCTTTACTAGGATCTAAATATTTTATATGTTGTCTCCATATATCCAAATGAAGGACTTAGGTGCAGAGATAAAGTTGGTTTCAAGCATTGGAGGTTATGTTTTTGGTTATGAATAGAATGAAGGTATTGGAGGCTCATTAGCTATAGTAAGGTGTTTAGTCTTTTGCATAGTCTTAAAGGGCATTAGGTGTTGTATTATTTACCTTATTGTTTCAATGTAAAGGTGAGTGATTGGAACCTTGTGATCAAATGGATGCTTATTGTCCTTAAAGATGATTGAAGTTAAAACATGGATCTTAGACAGGTGTTGTTACAAAACAAAGTTAAAATATTGAAGGAAGAAAGTTGATCCTTATGCCTTGAGGTCAAGAATGACATGTTCCTAATCAACTTATCTAGGTTTGGGCCAAAATTCAACAACCAATATTTCTTCATGATAACCAATCATGGGAACACTAACCTAAGATGTTGGTCCAAAATGTCTTAGTGGAGTGGTCCTAATAGGAGCAGTCATAGGGGTTCAGCTTGGATTATGGAATGTGAGCATGGAATCGAGTTTGGGATGATGTGACTGTCCTTTTAAAAAGCTGAATGAAAATTTTCCTATGTAATCAGCAATGTGAATATAAACAACAAAATCTAAATCAAGGACCTTACCTATGATGGTCTCCACTAAGTAACTTCTTGTGTTGTTGTTCATGTTGGCTCTGTTGGACCCTGCAATTAAGATTCAATACATATTATTCAATAACATTAACAGTGGAGCATAATGAAACTGAAAAATGTGTTACCTTATTGATCTTCTCTTAGTTTCAAGAATAATTTAATATTCTCTACGTAACAGGGCCAACCATGTGAAGGTGGAAGCTCATTTGGCCCCTCTTCCCCTAAGATCATTCTAAATTCCACGTGTACATATAACATTCATTCATTCTTTCATCCATTAATAAAATATAACATTCATTCGTTATCACATAACATTCAATAACATTCATTACCACATATCCTTCAGTAACATTCATTAACACAATTGCGTCCATTAAAACATAAAATTCATTCTTTAACACATAATATGGTTAAACTCGTTTCTTTTTTGTTTTTTTAGCTAATAAAAGACTAAGTGGAGCATCAACTTCTTCATCATTTTTCCCCTCTTTAGGTGTTGTGCCCTCTGGTCATGACCTATGCCTAGTCAAGTAATCGTGGCATGGAGGCCTCTGCAAAGGGGGGTCTGCTACAATAACAAAGAAATGGGTTGAATTCATAAGATTTTTAATTGTTGTTGCAAGTATTTCATTAATTAAAATAATATTACAAGGGTGTTCTTTACCTTATGGGGCCACATCATCTTCCTGATCATGTCACCTAGCCTCATCCCCTTTACCTGATGGGGGCACATCATTTTCTTGATGTTGTGTAGCCTAATCATGCTCCACTTGTTCGTCATGTTGTACATGCTCTAAAATAAAAACATAAAAGGTTACATTAATTACTACACCAATTGCAATTAAAGATGTTTAATTGTATTAATAATTACATTAAAAAAATTGTATAGCACATGAGTACCTCCAGTACTGGGATGCACACCACGACCTTCACTATGTGCACGTTGTGCTCCAACCTCAGTAGGATGCATTCCAATGTCATGTGCATTGTTATCATTGCTTTCTTATTTAGAAAAAATATAGTCACTTTATGGTCAAAATTAATATCGAATAGATTATTGCTCAAGTATTCAATTTTAAATAATCTTCGTTTAGGTTATTTACCTGCGTGGGGGATGCACTAGAAGCTTTTGTTTTCCCACTCAATTCTCTTAGGCGTTCAACCCCGGCTCCATAGCCTTGGTGGAAGGAAAGCTTCATTTCATCTTCTATGTGAGCTCTGTTGAATTCAGAGCTCTGCATTTTTGCATAATATCATGAATTTTGCTTCTATTGTGTGATCAAAAAATAATTGCTTGTAATATATTATTTTGGTGCGATATTTCATTTATTGATACTTACAATTCATGCAAAAACTTTCTTATAACCACCAGAGCCAAGTTCGTGATGCCCGTGAATTTCTAGTCTACCCTTCATTGCCTTTGATGTGTCGGGAAGCCTATGAAAACTTTGAAATGTGTTAGGTTATGTAAAAATAAAAAGTAATCAGTACATAATTACATTGTTGATAGTATTAGATACCTTCTTTCGCCCGATGGTGTATGTCCATTTTTCTTTTCTTCTTTCTCCTTTCCATCAAAAATCAGGTCCTTCCACTCGCTCTCTAGAATCATGGGGGACACTCATACTTTTTTTTCTTCTCTAAATGTGTCCTATATTGGTCCCTCACGTACTTTATATATATGTCATCTTTCTAAAGGACCTTGGTTTTGTTGAATGCATTTTCGAACAATAGAACTAAATGGCTTATGAGTTCATCTTTTAATTGTTCATTTTGGGCATTCTACTATGTACGTATGGTGGGCCCAAATATCTCCAATGCATGGTCATTTAGATGTTTATAAAAAATAACATTTCCTTCAAAAAACATCATGGGATCATTAGTCCAAACAGAGTGATCAATAAGTAAATTACAATTAGACTATATATAATAATAATTTTGAAGTGCCTGGAACCTTCTCTATCTTTGTGGGAACAAAATCATCGGTCACCACTAATGTGACTGACAATGTTCTCGTACTAGAAATACGGGAAGATCCATGAAATGTTGCTAAAACATTACCACTAGTGGCCTCTACATCCCCAGGTACATGTTTTGTTGCACAGGTCGATGCCTCGATGTTGTGTGTTGCGGATGATGGGGTCGATTGAGGTTGTGTATGCACAGGATCAACATGGACAACACCTAAAGTAAATTAAACAATACATTAAATATATGTGCAATAACACATTAACGAAACGACAAGAACATGTAAAAATATGAGGTGGTGTATGCACAGCAACATGGCCAACACCTGAACTACATGGAGCACTCTTATCATAACCAGCAACATCATGAGGACACATTTTTTTTTGTAAAAATAACACATACATATTTTAGTTAATGACATAAAACGGTATAAAATATAAACCATGAATGAACTTATGTTATAATTAAAAATTTTATTATGACTTACTTCCAAGTTTTGTAAATTTTTTTCAAATGTTTCGCCCTCTCTTGTATCTGATCAGTTTGAGGCTCCATGAGGAACAATTTAACCATTTCTTGAAAAAAAAATTGCAACCTTTTTATCATTTTAACAAAGTTTGGGGAATATGTGATGTCATCATTGCATATTAGTGTGTCTAGAACTGTTTGGAGGTTGTTAGGTATTGCAGGTTTCTTTCCCTGAGCATCCACCTATGACAAGAATATTAGTAACCAAAAATAAAATTACAATTACAATGAGGTTTACCTACTGGGAAGAAGTGTCTGGAGGTGCATCCACCTGTGATGAGAATATTAGTAACATTATCAAAATTAATCCAAAACCATTAAGAAAATAAAATAATATAACATTTTTCTTGTATCTAATTTGTACAATTAAAATGAGGTTTACCTATTGTGAAGAAGTGCCTGGAGGTGCATCCTGATTTGTGGTATGGCTCAGATTGTCCCCCCTATGATCAATGTCGCTCTATGACAAAAAATGTATATAAAAAATCATTAGCGATATGAAACCAATAGACTTACGAAAAAATCTTAATAGTCAAATGGTATATTGGAGTCATTAATTGGAGGTTTGATGCAATGGTATATATTAAATACCACCCCCATGATAGTAACTTTGTTTATATCTATGTGATTCAAATTGTAATCGATTAGCAGCTCCTCCCCTACACTTATTGATTTTATCGCACATATGAACACATAGTTTCCCTCGCATGCCTTGAATATGCAATTGGGTTTCCCATTAGTTGACACAGGTCATGTACTATTTATAAACCATGCACTATTCCCTATTTATTTTGTCCTTCTATCAATGTACATAGCCTCTCTTTTACTTTGATCATTATATTTCAGTTGTATATAATTTTCTAACAGTGCATACCTACGCATACTTCGTGTATATCGAACAAGTTGCATCTAATCTTTGTAAATGTAACAGGGTCTGACATACTCCATCAATTCAGAAACTTTATTGTAACAAACATTTATGGCATCCATGGAAAATATGCCTAAACCATGTAATGAGGATGATGTTATGTGATATATTCTCTCATCAACACAAAAATTTGTGTTTATTGGAGGAAGTTCCTTGGGTACCCATTATTTCTGTAGATGTTTGTACCTCAAGGGTACCTCGATGTTGCCTATGCTCTCATCACATTAAGAACATGACCCCCCTTGAAAAAGAAAAAATTTCATGTGTTTATCAAATTTTAGTCTAATCTTTTGACCTTTAGTTGATCTCCCTCTTTTAGACCTACTACATGTCTTGCTTTCCTCTTCTCTTCCTAAATTTCCCTTGCTCGAGGAAGACACATCTGAAAAATACCTATTTGGTGGTACCTGCACTCCATCAAATGAGAGAGATAATTGGTAGAGGGTCAATTATTATTGTGAGAGGAAATAAATTTTAGAATTCCATGGAAATAAATTTGAGGGCGTCTTGTCAAAGGTCCATTGCATGGATTGATAAGAATGGCTCATGCTTTTTCCCCAGATTCATCATTGAGGTTAATGTTGATGAAGAAGTCGGCCCTCAAGTTGAGGTTGACATTTAAATTTGAATAAGCTCAACTCGGGCCATAGGTGTTGATAATTATAATTGAATAAGCCCAACTTAAAGCATATCAGATGGTCGAGAAAGTGGAATGAGCTATACCATGTTGATGTCAAGGTGGTTTACGTGAGAGAAAATTCAAAGTTTCGACAAAATATAGTTTCTAAAACTTGGCTTATTATTAACCCACTCCAAGATGGGTGTAAAGAGAAAGAAAGCAAATAATAAATGTTTTCTATAGGGTGTACTATCTTATACCTTCCATTTCATGAGAAGAATCATCACCTTGCTTTTATGTAGACTGCGCAGGATCCTCGCCAAAGGGGGTTCAGGTTCTTGCATATGAAATTGATTTATCCAATGTTAGCTTACATCTTATATGAAGGTCAATCATAATTAGATTTATATTTCACATGATACATATGCTACAAATTACATAGTATAAAATAAACAATTAAAGGTAGGTAAAAGTTGTTGGTTTACTGAGGGGGAGGGGGGGGGTGAATAAGAAAATATTGAATAATATAACTTAAAACTCAGATCTCTAATTCAACTCGGTAACTTAAATAATAACATTAATCGAAATTAAGATAACTCTACTTATCTCAATCAATAACATATACCATATGCAACTAACATCCACAATTATCCATGAAACACACATAACACCATATTTAATGAGGAAACCCAATTAGGGAAAAACCTTTGTGGGAATTGTCACCCTCAAAAAAGAAATACTCCTCTAAAGTATGCTCAGTTAGGAGTCAATCCTGTTAAAGATTACAATGCACATTTATTAGATGTGACATTGTTAGGGGGTTTACCTTAGATCTGTTAAGATCTTCACCCTGTTAGGAGTGGCCTGGTCAGAGGGCTTAAACATTCATCCTAGAATGTTACCTTTCTCAAGGATTTACAAAAGGACTTATTAGGTCCACTCAGTTAAGAGATTTTTCAGTTACAAAGGTTAATAAGCAACAATGTAATGATTTGATATGTATAATTGCAACTACCTCTTGCTTGATCAGATCCCTTATGTGCTCTCTAACACTACTGGCATCAATAATTCATTAGTCTCTTCTCTGGACTGGATCTTCACCTATTCTCTCTTCTTCTGCTTCACTTGGTAGGTTGACCAGACTTCAACCTTTCAACTTGCTAGCATCTCTCCTGTAAAAATACAAGCTCATCTATATATAGGCCTTAGTTTTTGCCTCTTAATCTCCTTGATTAGGTTTTCCTTTATTTTCTCTAAGCCTTCAAATCATCATTTTGAACTAATTTAATATATTTGCAACTCAGTTAAATGGTTACTTTTACCTCGAGACTTGCACTATCCTTGGAACTCACAACTTTCCTTCTTCCACTTCATCTTCATCCCATATTTTGAACTTAAATTTTTGTGACCGTAGATCTCTACAACAAACTTTACCTTCATCCTTAGCATCTTCTTGATCTCTATGCCTTCACATTTAATGTGTTCCCGATCCTTGAATTCAAACTTTGTTCCACGCTTGGTGACTCGGTGACTGACCTCACTCGGTGTCTGACTTTTCTTAGTTACCAACCTTTCTCGGTGACTAACCTCTACTCAGTTGTCAACTTCGCTCAGTGACTAACTTGCTTGCTCGACTGACTAACACTTCACTTCAGCAACAAAATTCTCTCTACTCGGTAACTAGGCTTGTTCCCTTTACCAACTTGACCTTTCTTGCTTTACCGACTTAACAACATTAAATATTAAGTAGAAAACAATTATACCAATAGTACCTTATCATTGTCAAAGCTTTATTATCTGCCTAATTAAGTTCCTTCTCTGAATGATATGGAAAATTCATATAAACCAAAAATCAATTGCTTGACATCAATGAAAAAATAACAAGTGATCTAACCATTCAACTTTCTTTTATTCCTCTAAACGCGGTCTTCATAATTATTACCATCAGTTAGTTAACAACCTCCCTCTTTGGCATTGATGGAAACACTATCAATTGATGATGGTATACTTTGATATTTCTGATTTGTCTTGTGCTCCCTCTTATCTTGTTCATCCTCTTTGCGGTGTCCATCAACATTCTCCATTCACATTCTCCCTCTTACATGAAGTCTCTCTACTTATGTATTCATCAATTACTTACTTCTCCCTCTTTGACATAAATGCCAAAGATTCATACTCCTAAAATCTTGTTCAGACATTGAATCATACTTTGCATGTACTGATATCTCTTTTCATATGAAATCCCCTTCACAACTTCAGGCATCACTTAAAGTGCGATCACTAGCATCAACTCACAAAATGGATATTCTAATGAATCCTATAATTGATGCAACATTCCTCTTGCACTAATGAATGTTGGATAGGGTAGGACCCCTAATTTACCTCTAAGATACTCAAAAGCATCCTTCGGTAGTGGCTTGGTGAATATGTGAGCTAGCTGTTCCTTTGAGTTCACATATTCCAACATTACATGCTTGTCTTGAACTTTCTCTCTCAAGTAGTGATACTTGATAGATATGTGATTGGTCTTTGAATCCATTACTAGATTTTTTAATATGTTTATAGCACTTGTGTTGTCACAATAAATAGTGACTGGATCGGTAATTTCCTTTTGCATACCTTTAAGTAATTGTTTGATCCATACAATATTTGTACAATTCATAGTTGCAGAAACATACTCAGCCTTGGCAGTAAACTGTGAAATACATCTTTGTTTCTTGCTTATCCATGTAACTAGTCTTTCTCCTAAGTGTTATGCCCTGCATCCCCGTCCCTACATTTTGTGTGCAAAATGTTGGGTCCCCCTTTTTTTCGGGTTTTTCTTTTGTGGTGGGTTTGCCTTGTCTTTCTTTCCCTTTTTGCTTTCTTTCTCCGGGGTTTTCTTCCCCGGAGTGTGTCGTTTCCTTGGTTCATTTTCCTCTCCGGGATCCTGGATCCCGGAGGTTGCCTTTTGGTGGGAAGTTCGATTCCGGACTCCGGTATTGTTTGTGAGGATGTTCCTAGTCCCTAGAAACATCACCACAAGGAATCCCCAGGCCCAGAGTCCGGGTGTTTTTCTTAGCTTGGAAGTTCCAAAGTGCGGAGGATTATCTTTTTACCACGGGTATAAATAGACCTGCCTGTCATTTTCACACTTACCGCGTTTAAAATCTTTGAGCACTAAGAGCGAAATTGAGCGATTTTCAAAGCAATTAGCAGAGCAGTTACAGAAATATTTGCAATAATCAAGGTTAACGCCTACTGTTCTCAGACGTGTGCTAGTGCTCCGAGGTGGTGATCTTGACGGGCTCGACAATTTAGAGCTATTGCAGAGCTCTTCTGGTAATCTACCTATCCTCCGCCTTCTGCGTTTCTAGGTTGGTTTTCTCCTTTCCTTCCTCTTCGCTCTGCTCTTGTTTTCCTGGTTTTCTGTGTTTCGCTTGTCCTTGTTTTGCGCCCGTTTCGTTCTATTTTCGGTTGGCTTGTTTCCATTTTTCGTCTGTTTGGTCTCTCGGGTGTTTCTCTGGTTTTGCCACCCGTTGGCGGGTCGGCTCTGCCAGAAGGTTGTCCGCCTTCTGTGCAGGTGTGAATACCTTGTGAATATCCTGTAGAAAGTCTGTAAATGCTTTGTAGATAATCTGTGCATATTTGTAGATAGTCCGTAAATGTTT
>MU224151.1:0-13381 GCA_018584345.1 Thuja plicata
CATGTATGATCAGAAGCGCAATTAAAAAAAAAAAAAATTTGAAAAAAAATTAAAAAATGGACAAAATAAATTAAACATTATTCAATAATAATAAAAAATAAAAAATAAAAAAGAATAAAAAAATGGACAAAATCAATCACAATATAAATTAAACATTATTCAATAATAATAAAAAATTATAAAGTCTCTATCAAATTCCAATTCCAATTCGAAATGTAGAACCAAACGCGGAAGTTGGAATTTGTCAATTCTAATTCCAATTTCAAAATTGGCAACCAAACGCAGAAGATGGATTGACTAATCCATCTTCCAGGTCAACCAAACGGTCCAAATTATAACCCGAAGATGCAAAACCAGGATTTCAAAACCTGATTTTGTGATAATAAGGTTTTGACTCAATTCCAATTCTTGCAAACAAACGGGGCCTAATTTTCCAGCAAGTCAAAATAAGCATTGGTCAGTCGTAGACTTTGATAAAGCTTTCTTTCTCTATACTTTCATATCTTCTGAAATGTCCTTTCACCAAATAATTACCATAAATTTCCACATTTAAATATTATATTTATCAGATAAAACATTATCACTACTGTCCTTGCAAACTCAGTGTAAATTTGGGTTTGCTCAATGTGTTTGACAGTAATTCTTAGTGCAGATGACAGATTGGATATGATCATAGAAATGGTGCAACACAGAAAATACCCACTATTTCAGAATATAAGGATATGGACCTGACCTTTTATCAGACAGGGGACATACATTAAAGGCGTCCTTGCCAACAAGGTACAATCATATCGTAGAAACGAAGGAGATAACTATTTTTGTGTATTATAAACTTGTAACCCATTGCGTATTCAATGACACTGCTTGACATACAATCGGCTAACTCCTTGCACCCGTATGGTGCAAGTGCTAGTGGTAATTACGGTGCCAACACTCTTTTCTTACTTTTTCTCTTATTTCATACACTTGATTTACAAATGGTTCGTATTCAGCAACAAATTTTTCATCTTGTGAACCGAATCATTCTATATAAATTTAACGTTCCTTCCATTTCATTTTTCACAAGGTCCTATTTCTTATTGACAATTTCAATGTTCTCGTATCATCTATAGAAAATAAAAATTCTCTCCCCTCTAAGTAGGTGGAATCCCACATAAGAGGAGCTCTTTAGCAAAAGGTTTCCTCGGTTATATAGGGAGTAGAGTTGGGCATTTCAAATAAAATATGTATCTATTCAAGAAACCACAACCATTAGGGTTAAGGATCTCACATAAGACTATTAAACCATGTCACAAATATCAAAAAATATACTAGACACTCACAATATGATATCAAGACACTTACCAATAGGATATAAAGCCTCTCCCTTTCATAAATTGATATGCTAATTATAATTTGATTGTCAGATTCGCTACATAAGATAACCTACTTTTTACACTAAATTTGTGTGTTTGTTAGAACTACAACTAACATGGTTCCAAAACATTTTGTAACTTCAACGTTTAAAGGTGCTAAGTAACTTAATTATAGGCAATCTATTTTTTTGCATTTAATATTATTGTCTGCAAAATGCCCTCATATGCCACAACATGATTTGGGTGGTACTGGTATATACCTCCTTTCAAATAAAGAAATCCTTAATCATCTCTCACACCTTATGAGAGTGAAGTCTGGAGGCATGATCACATGGTCCACCTCTTTTATCTTTATGTTTGCTTTAGAGAGAGGTTTTAACAACTTTAATACCTTTTGTAAACAAATCGGTGTTAATATTTTGGAATTCAAATTGAGAATATTGTGAATATGGCAAAGAAAGAACTTCAAGGTTCTTCAAACAATGTGAGAGCCACTGCCTTTGATTTCTCAACGATTAAGGGTTTTTCTTCTGCGAGGGAGTTAATTAAGGGTTTTAGAGAACTTTATTTTTGCAAAAGAAGAGATGAGGTAACCGAGCTCCAAGCTATGTTACTACCAAATCTCACATTGCTGTTGAAACACGACTTCGGCAAATACATTAATTGCCACCCAAGAGATGTCAGTAATTGAGAGTATCTATGACATGCACGCTAGAATCACTTTGGAACACATGACCCTCAAGGACCTCAAGGAGCAATGGGAGAAGCAAATGGCAGACATTCAAAAATCCTATGCCCACATATTTGAAAAGCTGTAAGTACTACACCTTCGTCATTATTTTCAAAAAAAGGGGGAAAATATATGTATACATTAAAAAGGGGGAAAATGTATATACCTTACAAAGGGGGAAAACATGTCAAAGGGGAAAACGTACCAAAGAGGAAAATACACAAAGGAGGAAACATGTACATACACTGTACCGAGGCATGCACAGAGGAGGATTTATTGACAAGGTAAACACTTGGTGTATATAATGAACATATCAGTTTGCACATATCAGTTTTTGACACTAATGCCAAAAGGGGAGATTGATAATCCTTAAAGGATCATAAGTTGTCATTAGTATACAAGGAAACAATTTTTGGACCATTGGTTACATGATCACCAAGTGACAACATTAAGTTAAGCGCAAAGGTCACCAAAATAGTCAAGTGCAGAGGTCACCAAAAATGTCTTAGCACAATGATCACCGAAATCAGTGGACATCAATAGTACTATCACTGATAGAACAATTCACATAGTAACCCAAGAGCATAGTCTACAGAGTAACCCGAGCACCAGTCTACCGAGAGAGAGTTTTATTCCTGAGAAAAGCGGATCTCAAACTACACGTCAGCTAAAGCACTTTAGTCTTTAAAATAGATTTATGCTTAGCTGGACAACTATTTTTGTGGATCAAGAACACCGTAATATGTGGATTTAATTAGTTTAACTAATTATATTAATGCAAATTAGGAGATCAAGGTCAAGTTGTAAAACTTTGATCATAGAGTTTTTCTTGTAAAACGCGAAACCTAATTAGGTCAAAACCTTTGTATATATAGATGTATAATCAATCAAGAACATGATTATTGTAGTCGGAGAAGACATCTATTGATCAGACAAAGAGTTTCATGCAAGACACAAAAGGAAGAATTCAGTTATGAAGAACTAGATTCAAGGCTACTGAGCATAACATAGGTATTATTCATCACTATAGGTGATACATATATTTTGTGATCTTAATGGATCTTTAATCAACAATTCAAGATTGCAAGCTATCAGGTCATAAGTACTTTTGTCTACTCTCTAACAATTGTAGCAAATAGACGAAATCCTTCAAGAAGGTGGACTTAACAGTCTTATTGTAAATCTCTTAACCGAGTGCACACATACATTGTGTTGCTAAAATCTCTTAACCGAGTAGACTTAACAAGTCTAACATGTTACTCCTAAAAGGGTAAGATCATCAGAAGTGATCACAACTTGTAACCTTAACCAACACCTTCCATTCTATAAATAGTGAAGCTTTGTGGGTTTCATCCCCACCACAGTTTTTACCTCTTGGTTCAAGGGAGCCTAGTTGTCAGTACTGGTTTGAACCACATTACAGTATTGGAATGGATTTGGATCTCCCTCAATAATGATTTCTTCCCCCTAGGAACTTGATGCACTGATGATATGTGGAGGGTATATCTTTCATCTCATGTATCTATGGTCTCCCTAGTAACATGTTGTATCCCAAATCTAGGTCTAGGATTTGGAAGGGAGTGTTCTTGACAACTGGACCAATCTGGACAGGTAGAATGATATACCTTTGGAGGTTCTTTCCTCTTCATCATAGGCTCTGATGTTGATCCTTCTTGTGACATCAATACTGGATTCTGAGTAGCCTAATTTCTTGATTAACTTTAAATTACAAATGTTTAATCCAGCCCCACCATAAACAAGGACTCTACAGATTGTGCTTTTGTGGACTTGGACAAGCAAGTGCAAGGGATCATTATGCAAGGGTTTGTGCGGTGGCATGTCACGGTCTGTGAATGTTACATGTTTGTTGGCTTCTATATGGTTAACCATCATTTGGAAGCTCTCAGGGGTTATGTCCCTTGGGACAACTACTTTCTAAAGGGCTTGGTCAAGTGCTTGTTTATGCTGTAGAGATATGTGTAAGAGGTCAAACATAGAGATTTGGGCAGGCGTGCGCTTTAGCTAATCCACTAGGCTTGTCTATGGATTGGAGGTTGCATGAGGGTTGACTGGTGTAGCAGATGAGGAAGGTGTTCCTTGCAAGACAACTCTTGTACGATGCATGGTTATAACACATTTGTTACCTTGGTCTTTGATAGTGATGGTAGCCACATGGCTATCTAAAGGATTTAGGCAATTGATAGTGTTATCACTAATGGCATAAGTGTAGTTGACCTATTTTGATTGTCCACCAAACCCAGAGGTTTTCCCTTTATTGTGGTCATGGAATGTGTCATTGAATATTGTATGATCAGTGGTTCCTTTTGTTTGGGTGTTGGTTATGTTGATGACCCCTATGTCAATCAGATCTTTGATGGCGTGTTTCAACCAATAACAGTTGGGTGTCTTGTGTCCCTTCACTCGATGAAACTCACATAAGTCATTATCATTGTACCACTTTGGTTTGATTGAACCATGTTCATATTCCCTGATTTCTGGGAGAGTGATATTGTTGGATTATATAACCTTTCGTAAGGTTGATTCTATCGACTCTCCTAATGGTGTGAATTCTCATTTTGGGAACTGAAACCATGGTTGGCATTGAGCCTATGGGTGACTGTTTGACACAGTGGCCGCTTGGATAGGGGGTGGTTGAGTTTAAGTGTATTCTTGTGGAGTGGGCACCATGGGTTATTGGTTAGCCGTAGGTGTGCCTTGCAGTGACACTTTAGGTTGGGCGTAGTTGACCATTTTCACATCAATGACACCATCACTGGTGACATTTTTGTTTTTATTCCACCACTTAGCTTTGTCCATTGCAGTCTTGTTTGTATTTTTTTGGGTAGGATCTACAAGGACACCTCTTTTAACTGAGTTTTTCTTATAACAAACTCCTTGTTCGATGAGTTGTTTAAAGTTTGGAGCTGACTGCAATTCCGTTGTGAATGACATGTCTAAAATTAGATTGTCAACAAACATGACTATTAGGTCTTGCTTGGGTACATCATAGGTGATTTTGTTTGCAGTATTCCTCCATCATTGTAGGAATTTTACAAAAGTCTCCATCTTTTTGTTTGATATCACAAAGGTCCTTGACGCTAACCTTGCGCTCGATGTTATGATGAAAGTGAGCGATGAACTTTTCAGCCAATTCACCCCAAGATAAAATTCCATGAGGTAAATGTGAGAACCATTCCATTACTGGTCTGGCTAAGCTTTGTGGGAATAGTTGCATTAAGTATGTATCATCATGTGCGACTTCGACACAACTAGAAAAGAATTCTCGAATATGCTCAATAGGGTTGGTATTGCCCCTATATTTTTCAAATTTTGGTACCGAGAAGTGAGTTGGGAATGGAGACATGTGAAGGGAGTGATCAAAGGGGTACAAGTATAAATCCTCTGCAGTGTAGGATTTAGTTTTCCGTTGATTTTGCATATTCATCATTTGGGTTTGAAGGTTCTGCACTTGTTGGATCAGCATGTCTGTTTTAGATTGAGGATGTGACATTGTACCTCTATGTTGTAGTAGATATGCGGCTATTCCTCTGCCTCCCTTGAGTAGGAACATAGGACCTTGTCCTTGGGACTTGATGTTAGAATAATAAGCAGAAAAATGCAAATATTAATGCATGAAAGAGAACACAAAGACACAGAGATTTAACGTGGTTCACCCAATCCCTGGGCTACGTCCACCAACAGTGAGTCTAATATCTTTATTATTATCTAGTAATTACAATCTGAAACCTGCAACTCAATACCGCCACAAGAAGCTATGAAAATCCCTGATACAATGAAATCTTGAAACCGTAAGCCATTTTCACAAGCATATTTGACCTAACCTAATTAGGGAAAAAAATACTCTGACTAATAGAAAATAAATGGTCGACCCTTTACAATATTATTAAGTCATTGTTGGCTCTGCCCCTTGACCCTGAGCTTGGGGCCCATATAGATATGTCTGGGGGGAAACCGCACCGAAAGAAACTGAGTCTAATTAGGCTCCACATACATAACACTTGATATTGATTTCCCAACACATTATTCCGATATGGGGGCATGTGAGTGGCCCAAGGTTGATTTTGCTGTGTTTGTTGTTGGGGTTGGGGTTTTTGTTTCTACTGAAGCAAGGATTGCTATTGCTTGGGTTGAGGTTGTTGTGGCTGCTAAAGCTGGGATTGCTGCCGCTGGGTTGAGGTTGTTGTTGTTGCTGAAGCTCGGATTGCTGTTGCTGGGGTTGAGGTTGTTGTTTCTGAAGTTGAGGTTGTTGCTGGATGAGCAAAGGCATAACCTTGTGTGGGTATTGACTGAAAGTTAGACCTGCAGAGATGGATCCCTGTGGGAATGATGTGTTGACCCCAAGGCTAGTTGGGTTTGGCTATAGTAGCGGCATGGTTGTAAAAATATTTCTTCATGTTGGTGGGATTGAGGGCATACCATAAGAGCTTGATTGGACATGCCATAAGGCCGAGGGTTGAGGCATACTAGTGACTATGGGTGCACTTAGTTGGGAGCCTGTCATGCTTTGTGTGGAAGATGTGCTTGCTTGCTTCATAGAATTGATTTTATTGGAAACAGTCTGTGTTGTTGTCGCTTTTGTCAAGGATGGGAAGATTTGAGATACCACAGGTTCTGTTTGAGGGGGTCGAGTAGTGTTTTGAACTGCAAGAGGGTTTATGGGCCATATGGTTGACACATTGAATTCAATGGGGAGTTTGAATCCCTTTTTTATCAACATGGCTAAGAAACGTTTGGGGTTCCTCTCTACAACAATGTCAACCACTTGCGTGGAATAGGTGTCTTTCTCTATATCTTTGAGCTCCTCTTCTGTGACATTTTGGAACAAAGCTGACCCAAGGGGATTCTCAATGAATAGAGAAGGACTAGTATTTGTGAAAGGATCATCGTCTCGCTCTGTTTCCCAAGTAGGGAATCTGTTGATATAAGACTCATCAGGTTGAGCTTTAGCCTTTGTCCTTGTGTAAGGCCCTCCATGAGGTGTTTGAGACATAATGTGGTCTAGATTTTGTGACTAAAATAAGTGATATAAAGAAAACAGAAAAGGATAACCTTTCTAGGAAAGTCTGAGTTATGTTTGGACAAGGGTAATCCTAAGGACAGATGTTGATTTATCTTGATCTCAAAGTTTTGATGATGTAAGAATAAGGTTTGTCAACGTTTTCCTGGGACAAAGTCACTAATAGAGATAAGTGTTGAGATAATGGGATCAAGATATTTTGAGTCTGAACTTTTGAATTAACAATGCTTGGACAATAATCATGCTTTCAAAGAGTGGATGCTTTTTAATGTTTAGAGATTCACACAATGTTATTCACGTTTATCTGGGATAGACACTGGTCTTTGACACAAAATGGAGAGTGTTTTCAAGGTTTTTGGTCAAAACATGTGTTAAAAAGTCTCTGATCAATTGCGGCAAAACTCCACTGATTGAGGTAAAGTGACTGGTCGATTGTAGTAATCTATCACCAATTGCGGTAATAAACAGGTCAATTGCGGAAATAAAAAGGAAGATTGCGGAAAACTTCTGTCAATTGCGGCAAAATGCGGGCAATTATGGTAAAATAGAAATAGTTTTCAAAAAGACTCAAAAATAGGCCTCACTGTCTGACAATTTTGATTTTCTGGAACAAGGCTTCTGATTTGAAAGACAGTCAATGTTGAGAACCCTAGAATTTAACATGTTTGACTCATTTTGACAGTTTTTGATGTTTGTTTTGCATTTTGGAAACTAAGCAAAGAACAAGCACGATTGACAATGTGTTTTGAAGAATGAAGACTGACATGTGTATGTTCTACAACTTTTTCAAGTTGCAATGTTATCACAAGGTCTCAACAATGAACAGTCAAATTAATCTAAGTCAATGGCTTCAAAATACAATATTATAGGCCCAATGCTTGAATGTTCGTTAGCTCACACAATAATTGTCACACTACTAGGACATGAAGGTCCACGATGTAGGTGCCCATATTTTTGCCATTGACAGATATTGTTGTTGTATAGTGAAGATCTCTTTCACTACACAAATATCTTGGAACACATATGTTGGGAATCTTGGGGGGAAATTCTGCAACCCTTTGCTCTGTACTAAGGTATCTATTTGGAGGTAAATTGGGTTGGCCTCTAATTAATAGGTTCTAGTAGGGTCCGTGGCGTCTATCCAATCAATTTGTACATGTGTGAATCACTTAAGAGCCTAGTTGACCACACTGGCTCCTTAGGGATATTCACCCAATCTAGACTATCATCAACACACCTTGCTCGAGCTTGGCTAGATATAAAATGGAACTTTGATTCGCGTCTTGCTTATATACCGATTGGAAGGATTTACGGGTTTAAGGTCGTTCTCCGTGGAAGATGCACATTCCCCAGATAGGCCTTTATAAAAAGTATAAAGGCGTTTACTCTAACAGATAGTGTGCAAGTACACGAAGGACACAAGACACAAGGTTAATCGCTTAAACCCCAAATTTGAAATGTGAACTAAGCTAATCACCCATATAAGTAGAATGTTCAATTTTAGAGCCCAAACGTAGGTGATGATTGCTTGTTCGATTTTAGAGCACCAAGTTTGAAATGTTGTTTGCCTTTGTTCAATTCTTAACCTCCATGTCAATTTTAAGCACGAAATTCGAAAATGTGAGGTTCAAGATGTTTGGCATACACTATTCGTTTTAAGCACCAAAATTGAAAAATGAGTGATTTTTACGTTGCTTTATTAGATTTGTTTCCACGCCACAAGATGAAATGAAAATTTAGTACCAAAAAGCGTCTAATAAAGAATTGAAGAATAACCAGCAACTCCCAGATTGTTAAGAGCACTAAGGCTAATTGTGACTTTTTACTTAGCTGTGAATCGCTTGATAGAATCCAGATATTTGTTGTAAGCCTCGGTTTAATTTTTTTTTGCTATGGCTAAGATGGATCTTTGTTGTGTGCAATAATTGATGGTCCTTATTATGGCAGCTCTCAGTGATCTAGAACCCGAGGTGGGTTTGATTATCCTCTTGGCCATTAGTCATGTGCTCAATCCTGCACAAAAATCAAGAAAGAACACACAAAAAGAAAACTTTTCAAAGATCTTTCTTTATTGAAAATATTTCTCAGAATAAATTAAAAACAAAGAATAAAGCCCCTGTATAATTTCAAGACCTTTCCAAAAATGTAACTTTTTTGATAAGAAATGCTGATTTGTGTTGAGAATTAATTTTTTATGAAATATCATAAAAAAATAATAAAAAATCGTAAAATTTTTTGAAAAATCTGAATTTTGGACTGTAGCTTTCTTATGTAAAAATATTCCTACAATTTTTTTTAGATCGTAATTCCTTAATTTGTGCCCTAGGAACCCATTTTATCAGAAAAAATTAGTTTTAAAAGATCTGTTATTTTTGCAAAATAATTTCACAAAAATTAAAATCACAGAGAATAAACCCCTCTATAATTTCAACACCTTTCTAAAAATGTAATTTTCTTGAAAAGAAACTCTGATTTGTGCCCAGAAATGTTTTTTTATGAAATATAATAGAAAATTTATAAAAAAATAAAAAAACTCAGAAAAATCTGATTTTTTTTTGGGGCTCCTTAGATCAGCGTCAACCTGCAAAAAATATTTCATAAAAATATTCTATGCGGTTTGAAAGATATGACCAAATTTCACACGGGCTGTAAGTTCACATCGGGTTCACCAAAATGTACGCAGTGACACTCAACAAAGAGAGTTAGTAGCACCGATTTGCAGTGGGGGAAATCAAATAGAAATAACTACTAAAAACAAAACTACGAATCGATAAAATGTACAAGAAAATAAGAGAAAGCAAATGAATGCAAACCCAATTGCTTGAAGCTTCTATTATCTCTCTCTACTCCTTCTGAAACATTGTTTTTGATGCTCAGTATTGGTGTGAGCAGCGTCTATGACTTAGGATCGTCGACAATATGCTATTGAAATGTGTGATCAAAAAATGAATTGAATGCTAGAACCAATCTGACAGAGTAATGATGCATGTGAGCTTGAAATCCTAGATGTATAATCGCAAGAACGCTTGATGCTTGAACCGATCTGACAGAGTAATGACGCACGTAAGCTTGAAATCCTGGATGTATGATCGCAAGAAGGCTTGATGCTTGAACCCAATTTGACAGAGTAATGATGCACGTAAGCTTGAAATCTTGGATCCTTCAAATGGTTATGAAGGGTTTGTTAAATAGGAATTGAGAATGAGATGAACGGTTGAGATCAATCCCAGAGATAGGAAGATGAACGGTTCAGATCAAAGGGAATTGGAGAAGCCATCAGTAAACTCCACCTCTTCAACTGGGAGAGAGGAGATAGAGTTTGGTTAACTGAAGAGCTAATTTTGAGTTACTTTTTAGAACTGAAGAGGTGTGTGGAGTTACCCATGTGAACTGGAGAGATGGATGGAGTAACCCATGTGATCTGATTAAGGATTATCTCTTTGAACATAATTGATTATTTAATTCATTTATGTAATTAAATTTTTCAACATGTGAGATAATTGAATTCTTTTTTATTTAGAATTTCTTTATTGAATGAAATTAAATTAATTTAATCGGAAGAATTTAATTAGTAAGTTTAAATCTTTCAATTTAAACTATATGAAATTGAATTTAATTAATTAATTAATGGTAATAATCAATTAAGGTTAATTAATTAAATAAAACTAATTATTTAATTAATTTTGAAAATTTGATTAGATGATTTGGGGAATGAATTTAGAAGAAAATAGATGATTAACGATTAAAAAAATCATTAATTAATTGATGTGGGCAAAAGTCTTGTTGCTGCTACAGAACCAGCTTGGCTCTGTCCAGAGATCTTTCTCCCAGATCTCTTAGGGTATTCACAACCCTAACATTGAGGTAAGTCACTCAAATTTACCTCCTCTTCAAGACTCAGTCCCCATCGAAATGCTTTTCTTCTTCTTCTTTCTGAACCTACACAAATAGATTCATTCAACCAATGTTTTCAGAACATTGTTCTCATTCTCTTCCCTAGCTGGACTATTACCAAGCTCGCCTAGGGTAAGATCTCCAGGCTTGTTGCTGTTGCTTCTCCTACAGAAAACAAAAATGAACCTATGTACAAGGGCTCCTCTCGAGTTCCATCCCAACACATGATTCTCACCATGGATTCAGGAATCTTGAGGGGCCATTACTGTTTACACCCAGAACGGGTGAAGAACTAATAGATTTCAAAATAGAAAATAAAATAACTAATCTACTTGCATGCAAAATGAACCACAAAGAAACTTGATATCCACTAAAGACATAGTCTGCAACTTCTCATTACTGGAAACAAAATAAAACAGTACAATAATCTGCAAATCTCTAACTTTCCTGTTGCTTCTCTTCTTCTACAATCTCTACTCTCTAGATCTCTGAAATGAATGCTTTTTGATGTTGTTAGTAACCATCCTCTCATAGGAAACAACCCCAGTGGTCCACTCATTCACAAGAATATCTTCAGGAACCGTTACACTAACCATACTGTCTATGAAAAACAAGATCCTCTTTTCACGGGCCGTTACGACTGAATATTGCCGAGAAACAGTAAAGCAAACCAAGCACTAGTCACAATCACTGTTTGCCGGGTAGAAGTGTTAGCCGAGATGAAGTGTTAGCCAAGATGAAGTGTTAGCCAAGCTACTAGGCAATGTATGTTGAGCTACTAGGCACCAGTGTAGGCTGAGTGCCAGTGATACCAAGAAGCTTATCCAAGGTTCCCAATGCCTTGGTTGGATTTCCAGAGGCTCACAAACTACCTCTCACACACACACAACTAAAGGAAACCAAATAAGAAACCTATCTAGACATGGATTGACCTAGTCATATCCATCTTAGGGAAATAAAACAAATGACCTTCTAAGGTCCACACACTCTCTCCTGACTTGGCTAAAGTCAGTACATGCCAAAAATAAAGAGCTAGAGGTTTGAGTTAGGTGTGCTCCTGCACCATACTCCCCCAATCAAAATAAAGTTTAATCCATCCTTGGATTGAACATATTTGGATCAATGACCAACCTCTTGAAGTCTGTTTCTCTGATCCACGTAGCATCAACATCTTCTTTTTTGTGCCATTTTACAAGGTGCTCCATATAGTCTTTTTTCCTAGTCTTCTTGTAGACCCTTGAGTCCAGTATCTTTTCAGTTGTCATAGATGGAGTAGGAGTTAATTTAAGATCTTTTACCTCTTGTATTACCTCTTGGAGGTTCTGATTAGCATCTTGAATTGGTCCTTTGTATGCTATCAAATCTGCAATGTTAAAAACCGGTGACAACCCAATATCTTCAGGAAGCTCCACCTTGTATGCATTGTTTCCATACTTTGCAAGTATCTTACAAGGACCTAGCCTCTTCATCTGTAGCTTGTGAGGAACACTTTTTTTTTAGCCCATGTTTGTTCAAGTGTACCATCACAAAGTCTCCAATATAAAATTGAACATCCCTCTTTGTTGCATCCACCTTTTTCTTTACTTTTTCAGTATTTTCAATCAAATTCTTTCTCACACTTTCATGTACTTCCCTCATTGAATGAGAAAATTCCTCAGCATATCCACTATCATGCATTCCTTCCTTCAATTCTCTAAGCTCAAAAATTCCTCTTGGGTGAAATCCATAAACTATTTCAAAAGGACTCTTACCAATTGATCTGTTCACTGTATCATTGTATGCATATTCAGCTTGTCCAATGAGTTGGTCCCATGCTTGACCATACTCCTTTGTGAGGCATCTCAGAAAGTTACCAAGACTCCTATTGACTACCTCTATTTGGCCATCTGTTTGTGGATGGTAGGCAGATCCAAAAGACAAGCTAGTGCCCAGCTTTTTCCATAAGGTCTTCCAAAAATAGCAGATGAATTTGTTGTCCCTGTTTGAAACAATACTAAGTGGGAGTCCATGTATCCTCACCACTCCACTAAAAATAAAATGTGCAATGTTACAAGCATCATGAATGGTCTTACAAGGTATAAAATGTGCCATCTTGCTAAATCTATCTACAACAACATAAATACTATCATATCCCTGCCTTGTTCTTGGCAAACCAACTACAAAATCCATGCTTATGCATTCCCATGGTCTGGTTGGGATTGGAAGTGGCTGATAAATACCTGCATTAGATGATGTGCCCTTTGCTTTTTGACACACTACACAACTCTCAACATACTATCTAACATCTCTATTCATTCTAGGCCAAAAATAGAACCTAGTGACTAGCTCTTGAGTCTTACTGACTCCAAAATGACTACTAAGTGC
>MU224151.1:84411-100397 GCA_018584345.1 Thuja plicata
GTGTGTATATATACACACATGTGTGTGTATATACTCTTGTGTGTATATATACATACATGTATATATATAGTATATATACATGTATGTATATATACACATGTGTATATACATACTCATATCTATATGCCCATGTGTGTATATGTGTGTGTATATATGTGTATATGTGTATATATATACACAAATGTGTGTATATATGTGTATACACACTTGTGTATGTGTGTATATATATACACATATGTGTATACATGTGTATATATACAGATGTATGTATGTGTATACATGTGTATATACATACATGTATGTGTATATATATGTGTGTGTGTACGTGTGTATATATACATGTGTGTATATACACACACACATGTGTGTGTGTATATATAAACACACATGTGTGTATATGTGTGTATATATACACATGTGTGTGTGTATACACATGTGTGTATATATGTGTATGTGTGTATATGTGTGTGTATATATGTGTATGTGTACAAAAACAAAATTCCAATTCCAATTCTAGTTGTGTGGAACCAAACACAAAATTTGCATCTTCTCAGTCATCTTCCAGGTGAACCAAACAGGACAGCCATATTCTAGAATTCATTTTTGAGAATAGCACAAACCTAGAATGGATTCAATTCTAGAATTGGCAATTCCAGCATGCACAAATTCCGCCAACCAAACGGGCCCCTAGTGAATGTGGCTACTCACTAGTCAAACCATCAAAGAGATCTATTCTTAAGGACACCTTCTGACCTTAAGGGATCAAAACATTGAAAATTATAATTGGAGGGATCAAGAGATCCATGTAAATTTAAACTAGAGGGATCAAGAGATCCTATAAAGTAAAATATCCATGCTTTAAGGATTGGTCTTTAATCCATAAAGGGAAAAAAGTTTTAAGTTTTGAAAATATTTTGAACGTACATGTGTGTAAAAAGTGAGTAGAGTGTATGCCCCCATGTTAAAGTAATTGCTAACAGTTTATCACGAGCAATAGATTTAACAAAAACATAAACAACTCTACTAATTACGTTTCCACTACGAGATGCCCCCAAACAAAGACAAATCAAGAGAAATACCACATAAACATACAAAGAACATAGAAGGGATCTACCTACTGCAGGGTCAGTATGATCATAAGATAACATGTATATATAGATATGATATTACTGCAAATGAATTGACATCATTCCCCAAAGAAAGTAGAACTACAATCACAATGGAGGAAAGAAAAGTCAAGAGTTACGAAGAAGAGCCTTTTCAGACAACAACATGGAGACCAAAAAGAATCAGTGCTACCACGTCGCAGATCCAAGTGGACTACACAAGAAAAACATTTACGAACAATAGCACAAGTACAACATTTCATGAAAACTACATGTAGAAGAGTAAAGATACATATAGAGGAATTATACAATGGGTTTGATTCCTTTATCACCTTGCACAAACAAAGTAACAAGGGTCGTATAAAAGAGTCTAACAAACATTTAGAAAAAACATTACGAGAGAAGCACAGTACAACATGAAAACACATAAAAGGGATACCATTAAGGATTAGCCAATCAAGCGCATCACCTACTCTCCCCATCTCGATTTATATCATTTAGGGAAGGTGGGAAACTCGCAAGAGGGACTATATCCAATACAGTAGGAATAATAGCCAGTTCCAAACAAGGATCCTCTTGAGAATCGTGTTGCTCAATACTAGGTGTAGTTATCAACCAAGTTGAAAGCATATGAGGTAAATAAGTATCAATATAAATGGTCTCATATTCATCACTAAGATCAATAGGATCATCAAGAGTATCCTGCTCATCAAGATTAATTAAAATGGGATCTAAGATGCGAATAGGATCATCATACTCATTCATATTAACATCATTATGAAAATTAAATTCTTCCAATACATCAGGCATAGATTGGTCAAAATAATTTCAAAGAATAGAAGAACGAGCCCTAGCATTAGCTCTACTCTTCTTACGATGTTCATTAGCAGATTTGTTACATTTTTCTTTATTTGACACATGTGGATAACTTAGAGGAATAACAACTAGTTCCTTTGCAGGTTCTATAGGAGGATTGGTAGGATTCGCAGAAGGCTGAGAAGTGACACTGGGAGGTTGAGTAATGGAGCTAGTAGTAATGGATAAAGGAGGTATAGAAGGAGTGGGGAAAATATCACGGTTAAGATCTATTTGAGGCATGCTTAACTCAAAAATCTTGTGATGTTTATAGCATTGATATGAACGAAAAAGGTTTTCAGGGTGAGGAGGACATGAATTAGGTAATGAAGGCAAAAATAAATCAAGAGTAGCACAATATCTAGGCCTCGAAGGTTGATACAAACTATGATCAATCATTTTCACTTCTCCATTATGAATGAACTTAAGACATTTATGAATAGGAGAGGCAATAGAATGCATAGTAGTTATCCAAGGAAAACCAAATTTGAATTGAAATTGATCAGAAGTAGGAACGAAAATGAAGGTAGTATCTACAACCTTACCACAAAGTTCATTAGGAAAGTTAATAAAACCAAGTGTAGGATAGAGAAATCCATTACAAGTTTGGATCCATGCATCAGATGTATCATAATACTCACATTGTAGGTTTTTCATAAAAAGGTTTTCCTCAGTAATGACATTTATTAATGATGTGGGATCAACAAGACAACCATGCGTAGGTATCCTAGCAATCCTAGCATAAATATAAAGGGGACCATCGGGAGCCTTAATAGTCTTAGAATCATCAAAGGTAATTGAAAGTTCCTGAGGTCGTTTATCCTTAGTTTGTTTCTGAGGTTTAGGTGGAACTTGAAGTTGAGGTGGAGGCAAAGGATCTTGAACAGTAGGTTGAGGTGAAACAATGCACTCCACGTGATTAACAATGTTATTAAGATCATCCATCTTCAAATCGTAAACAATATCCACAGAAAATGGTTGAGCGATGGTATTAGTATCATGTGTAGGTAAAGGATTCATATAGATTTGAAGGTTTTGATTAGGAGAGACACATTTGTTCCCATTACCATCAAAATTATCAATAGATAAAGCATTAGAATCGATTAAGTCTTGAACTTTATGCTTTAGAGAATAAAATTTTTTAGTATCATTGCCATTCTGGCAATGGTATTGGCAAAAAGCTTTAGAATCAAAGGATTTTGAAGCTATTGTGGTAGGAAGGAGAAGTTGAATAGGAGCCAAGGTAATCAAATTAAAAATTAACAACCTACTCATAATATAATGTAAAGATTAAGAGAGAGGGGTAAACGTACGATTCATACGAAAAGTAGTAGATGCAGAAGTGGCATTGTGGGATGCAACAAAAACTTTGTTTATTAATCTTGATATAGTTATTAGGTTTCTAAAACTTATTAGGATTAGGAGCAGTGTCACTCTTATCAGCTAGAACATGAGCCATTGGAGTGTTTCTCTCAAATTGACTCACTTGTAATTGATAATGAATTTGTGCTACACAAAGTTGTTGAAAAAAGGTAAATTCAGTAAGAAAAATCTTATCTCTAATATCCTTTTGTAAATTTGAAATAAACATATGTTGAATATCAATATCAAGAATAGGATAAGAAATATGAGCATACAAATTCTTAAATCTACCAATAAAATCAGTCAATTTTTCCTTAATGTTTTGTTTACAATGCATTAAATCAGCTAAGGAAACTTGTGAACCAATGTTATTTTGAAATTGTTGAATGAAGGTATTAGAAATTTTAGGAAAAGAATCAATAGAATATGGAGGTAAAGAAAAATACCATTGCAAAGCCTTATCACAAAAATTTCTAGCAAATAGTTTAGCTAAAATCCTATGGTCATGAGCATAATCAATACAAAGGATTTGAAATGTTTTAACATGAGTAACAAGATCACCTTTACCATTGTAATTCTCAAGGCGAGGCATATTAGATTTCTAAGGGATAGTAGCATGAATAATGTCTAAGGATAAAGGACTACCCATGTCACATGTAGGAATGCTAAACTTGGATTGAGTTAAGGATGCAAGTTGTTGTAGTAAAGATGACACAGTTTGAGCCAAAATAATAATTGTGGAATCATTAGAAGAACTAGGTAGTATAGAAATATTAGGAACACTGGAAAAGTTTTAGGAAGTGACAGGAATGGATGACACAACCGGTGGAACACTTGGAACCACAGTTGGAAGGGGATTGGAATAAGTAAAAGACACGCTATGATACGAAGGTTGTGAAGTAGGTAGAGATACCGGTGGAACACTCACAAGAATAGATGAAATTGGGAGAGATGTAGTCATAAAAGGAGGAGTGTAAGTAGGAATTCTAGGTAAAGAAATAGAAGAGGGTCCCTCACTAGTGACATTAGGTGTGAGTCCTAGATCTTGAGCCTCTTTTGCTAAAGGTTTAACATTCAAATGCACAATATGAGTGATACCACGTAAGAGATTAATACCTTGATCATTATCATAAAGGAATTTCTTAAGAGACTCTATAGCTTGGATGGAATCTTTATTATGGTTTTCTTGAATAAGCCAATTTCCCATTTTATCAAGTTCTGTTGAAAGCTTTTGCACTTGTTTAGGAGGAACTCTAAAAGCATCATCCTCATCATGAGATGAGTGAGAAGAGTTATTATCTATAGAAGGATTGGAATCACGAGTGATCAAATTGTCATCCATGATCCTAAGGAAAGGAGAGGAAGACTCAAAATCAAAGGAACCCATAAGTCTATGACTTCTTCTAACCGGGATACTATAAGTAGGACTAGAAGTGGTAAAGCTCATACACCAATGCAATGCAAATAAACTAATTTAGGAAACACAAGATTTTGATTTTTAATTTTTAAAATGTAAATGCAAGAACATAAAAGAAAGCTAATCTAATATGCATGCAAGATATAACATAAAAGATATAAATCTAACACCAAAAAGAAAGAGTTGTCTATCGCGCGTTCACCAAAATGTAAGATATAAAATATTACATTTAACATACGATTAGTTATGTTACATTTAAAGATGCTTGTATATGAAATATAATGTATTTTAAATGTAGGGGGTAAATAAGATGCTCTTTTTTTATGCTTAGATACACAAATGAAGGATCCAAATTGATTAACCCCAAAGGAAGGATCAATGCATAAATGAATCAATCATTCAAAAATAAGATCAAAGTGGAAGATCTTAAATACTCGTTTATTTATTTGAATGTGTTATAGGTTTAGATAGATTAATAAATTTAATTGAAATGAATAGGAGAAAAATACTAACCTTGAAATGTTGCAGATCTGAAGAATGCTATTTTCGGGAGTCTACACTCAGTTTCTGGAAAATCTGAGACCGGATCTGGAATAGAAACACATAGATGAACAAAACCCAGAAATATTTTTATGTTCTGACACAGTTCCAATTTTGACCCTCAAGTTAATGTCACCATTGACCTAGAATTTCTGATTCCAACCTAGGGTAGAATCAACCTAAAAAGTCTTAGACAAGAAATCTGTTTTCAGATCCCGAAAGTTTGCCGAAAAGGGTATCTGAATCTGCACTCTGATCTTCTATTCCAAACCTTTACCTACAAGAGAAATGGATTGTTTTTTTGGGGGGAGGGGTTTGCCTTGGTCAAAACCTAGTTTTGGAATTAACCTCAAAGTATAATTGAAATTTCTTAAGTAAAAAAAGGTAAATGAACAAATTCACCTTGCTTGTAGAAGCCCTTGTGGCAGATTTGAATCCATGGATCCACAAGTATGTATGCACCAAAAAAGGATGTAGAATGTAGAATGTGGAATGTAGGATGTCTCAAATAAATTTCTTGTAGATCTTCAACACCAATCTTGAATGGGTCTTTGAATAGGAAGAGGCTTGGAGGAATGTGGATGGAGAAATATTCAACAAGAGGGCTCCATGGAGCTTGAATCCTTCAATGGCCACCAATGGATCTCCTTGATGAAATGAGTGCTTGAGAAGTGCTTGAATGCTTAAGAATGGATGAATGCTTCAATGACTACCTGGATTTCTTCAAAGCTTTCTTCTTCACCTTTGGATCTCACTCTTCAAGTATTGAGTTCTTCCAATTATGCTTGATGATGGTTATGGTTGCTTGTGGTTAGAGAAAATGAGAGGAGAAAGCTTCCTTTTATATGACACTAGGGCACAATATTCTAGTGAGGACTACATAGGAGAATTAAATTCCAATTATACCTATACCCCTAGAAGAGGACTTATATTAAATATAATTTAATATTTGTTGTTCCGAAGACCGAGACAGCCGATCCGGAAGGGAGAATTAACTTTTTCCAAAGCCTGACATATGGAAACCCTGAAATTCTAGAATTTGAACCCTGGGCCAGAAAAAGGTTGATTGTGACCTAGGTCAAGGTCGAGGTCGACCTTGAACCAAAAATTTCAACATTGACTCTGAGGTCAAAGTCCCCATTTTTCAGTCTGGAGTGTCACAAATAAGCTAGAAAAAGTGGAAATGGTGCAGAACAGGGGGAAAAGGCCAGATCCAAGTTAGGGACCCATTCAAGGCACTTGACATGACCCCAAAATACTTACTCAGAAGGATAAACTAGTCTACAATGGAATTTCTTCCATTTTCTGACTATACATATGATAAAATGAGCTTTTTGGAATAATGATTCTGGAATATACTTTTGTTAACACCCTAGAATTTGAACACGTTTGACTTGTTTTGATAGTGTAAGACATTGGTTTTGCATTTTGAAAAATGATCACACAAGAAAACACAATAGACACAATGTTTTGAAGATCTAAGAATAAAAAGTGTATGTTCAAATTTTTTTTCAAGTTGCAAGGTTTTCACGTGTCCAAAACAAAGACATATAGATTAATATATGGTTAATTGGCTTCAAGATGCAATATTATAGGCCTAATGCTTTTGATGTTCGTCAGCTCACACAACAATTGTCACGCTACTAGGATACAAAGGTCCACGACGTAGGTTGCCATATTTTTTTTCCTTTACCAGGTATTTTTATTGTGCTAATGAAGATCTCTTTCATCAAAACAATACCCTGGAACATATATGTTGGGAATCTTGGGGGTATATTATGCAACCCCTTGCACTATAATAAGACACTTGTTCAAATGTAAACCAGGTGGGTCTCTAATTAACTAGGTTATAGTAGTGTCTAAGGCATCTATCCAATTGGTTTGTACATGTGTGACTCACTTAAGATCCTAGTTGACCATGTTGGCTACTTAGGGATACTTCACCTTCTCCAGGCTATCATCAACACACCTCGCCCAAGCTAGGCTAGATATAAGACATAGCTTTGGCCCACGTCTTTTTTATATACCAATCAGAAGGATTACAAGTTTAAGGTCATCCTCTGAGGAAGAATCTCTTTCCCCAGATAGGCCTCTCTAAAAAAATAAAAATGTTTTTATTCTAACAAATTGTGCAAACACACCAAAGACTCAAGGCACAAGGTTAATCACTTAAGCACTGAAAGATCAAATGTGAACTAAGTTATCATTCATACAAGCACGAGTGTTCAATTTTAAGCCCAAACCAAATGAGATTTTCATTTTCATTTTTAAGTGCACCAATTTCAAAATTTCTTTGCCTTTGTTCAATTTTAACCCCATGTCAATTTTATGCATTAAATCAAAAGATGAAATTGTGGTGTTTGAGCATACACTTTTATTTTTAAGCACCAAAAGATAAATGAATTAATTTTAGATTAATCAAAATTAAGATTTTTCCATGCCACAAGCTATTAAATAAATGTTAGTAGCAAAAAATCCTAGCAATCAAATCAAATTATATTAAGAAACTCCTAGATTGTTAAGGCCATTAATGCTCATGGTAAATTTATATTTGGCTGGAAAACACTTAAGAGAATCAATATACCTATTGAAGGATTCGATTTGGTCTTTAGCTACGATTTCCAAGGATGCCTTTCATTGTGTTTAGTAATGAGCTACTCTTCTTTGGGATGCTTTTTGTGTTCTAAACCCTAGGGTGCGTCTAATTATTCTCTTTGCCATTATTCATTTGTCCAGTCCTACATAGAAAATGTGAAGAAAAGAAAAGTCAGATTTTAGCAGTAACTAGTGAAGTTAAGCAATTGCAAAATGATGCAATCAGATGCGAAATTATTTGGGAAATTACAAAATTTATTTGTTAGTTGGAAAAGAATGCTAACAATTGCGTAATTGGTCTATCAATTGTGAAACTCTACTGGGGATTGAAAAATTTCTTTGACAGTTGAAAAATATGGCAGGCAGTTGCAAAATTTGACTATCAAATGCAAACTTCTTCTGGTGATTGCAGAATTTCTATGTCAGTTGTGAAATACTGATGAAAATTGTGAAATATGTTTATCAATTTTGAAATATTATCTGAACCATTGACTATAAATGACCAAAATCAATTACGAAATGCAGTAATAAATTGTGAAATAATACAGGACAATTGCATTAATAAACCAGACAATCACGGTAAACTTTTTTCAATTGCAGAAAATTTTTGTCAATAGCAAAATTATAGAATATATCAAAAAATTTTAAAAAATGAAAAAACTACAACTGTACGACCGAGGCTGGGAGATTATGTTTGTTATCTACAAGTGATTATCGGGTTGTTCGATTCACGTTGGTTTCACCAAAATGTATAGGGCCTGATTCTGCACAGTCAAACGAGGGTTAGTAGCATTGATTTGCAATGAAAGAGATCAATTAAAATACTAAGAACAAATCTATGAACAATAAAATTACAAGAATCAGAGAGGAAAACAAACAAATGAAAACCATAATGCTTGAAGCTTCTATTACTTCTCTCTACTCCTTCAGAAATGTTGTGTGGATGGTGCTCAATATTGGCATCGACAACATCTGTGACTTGGGAGTGTTGAGAAAATGAGATCAATATGATAATGATTTTTCTTTATGCTTTGTACAATAATTATACAGAGTAATTGTGCACAATGATTCAAAATCCAGACCTTCTTCAAATGGTTGAGAAGGGTTGATTATATAGAAATGGAAATGATTTGGACGGATGAGATCGATCCTAGAAACTTGGGAATGGATGGATGAGATCAAAAGTAACTGGAGAAGCAATCAGTAAACTCCATCTCTTAACTGAAGAGAAGATGAGATTGTTTAGTCCACTCTAGAGTTGATTGTGAGTTACCTCTTGGAACTGAAGAGTTGATTGTGAGTTACCTCTTGGAATTAAAGAGTTGATTTTGAGTTACCTCTTGTAACTGAAGAGTTGATTTTGAGTTACCTCCTGGAATTGAAGAGTTGATTTATTTGAGTATTTATTTAATTTTAAAAATTAAAATACTCAAACATGAGATAATTCCATTCTATTTTGATTTAAAATAGAATATTTGAGTGAAATTAAATTAATTTGATGAAATTAATTTAATTAGAAGAATAAATTAATAAGCTTAAATATTTTATTTTAAAATTTTAGGAAATTGAATTGAATTAATTAATAAAGATGAATTATTAAGGTTTATTTATTAGATAAAATTAATTATTTAATTAATTTTGGGGAATGATTGAATGATTAGATGATTGGATTTAGACAAAATAAGATGAGTAATTAATGATTAAAAAACCACTAATTAATAGAGGAAAATTAGTAATTAAATCTGAGGATGCAAGTTTATCCATATTTGGGTGTCTACACATAGATTGAAATGAGATTATAAAATAAAGACTCATTTTTTCATAATGTAACAATTAAATGTCAAGGAGATGAAAATTGTACAACTATTTAAAATCAAATTGTTATATTTATGATACATGAACTTTCCTTATCAATAATAAGGAATCAAAATACTTGTTACAGTAACATATAAAAAAAGAGAAGGAAGGGAGGAGAGAAGGTGGTTTTTATAATGTTAATTCACCTTAGTATTTTTCTTTGCACATTAAGGAAAATAGAAAGAGGGATCGCCAACTATAACCTTCAAGAGAACCCACATTAAATTAGCATAACCCAAATGGATGTAGGGGTACTAATGCAAAATTTAAGTCCTTTCAAGGGTGAATATCTAGAAGATCTCTTTTTCTTTTATTGTACTTTCCCTTTATTGTTTTTTGATTGATTTTGATTAATGCTAATTGTTATTATTTATGTTTGCTTAAATGACCTAAGGCTAGTTGATTGATTAAATGAAATGCAAGTAAAGTAGAAGCACATGTAACAATAAAGCACATAAAAATACCTAATATGATATCTCAAAGTAATTTTTATGACATGACAAAGAGGAAATTGCACTCACCTTGAGAGCTAGTAGAGGTCACAAGATAAGATCTCAAAACACAGTAGAAGATTGTAACTAGAAACTGTAACTATAAATCAGACAAATCCGATCCCAAAAACTTGAAAACCTGCAAATCTCCTTCTACACACAATAAAAATGAATTTTTTTTGGGGGGGAGGGGATTGCCTTGGTCAATAACACATTTAGGAATTAACATTGAATTTAAATAAAAACATGTAAAATAAATATAAGTGTAAATATTCACCTCGCTTGTCAAACCTTCATCGATGGATTTGAATCTTCTACCCACAAAGATTTACAAATGCTTGTATGTAGAATAGAGGATGTTGGATGTCTTCACAATGAAATAGATCTACAAGTGCCAAATCAGTGATCATGAATGTAAGTATGCTTGAAAGCTTGAATGGTTGTGCAATGTTAGTGAATGTAGATCTCCTCCCTTGATGGCTGATCCACTATCTCCAACGAAGAAATAAACTATATCTATGGAAGGAAATGAATGTTTGATTAGATGGAATGAATTCTTTTAATGAATCCTTATTTTTCTTGAACTCCTTGAATGCACCTTGAACTTGATAGCTTGCAATGGATGGCTTGAGCATGTAAAGGATCTTGCTTGAAAAATTAAATGTAGCTTGTGGTTCTTAAATGTTTATCATAGATGAATCACAAATGTAGTGAGAAGGCCTGCTTATATACCAATTTCAGGAAAAAAAAATAAAATGGTTGACTAAAATGGGTGGGAAAATGTGAAAAACCCTAAAATGGGCACGAGTTCCCGTGAAAGTAATACCTTGGGTATAGGTTGACCTTGACCTGTACCCTTAGGTACAGGTCAAACTCGACCCATACCCTTAGGTATAGGTTAACCTTGACCTTTACTCCTAGGTACATGTCAACTTTGACATGTACCCCAGGTATAGGTCAACTTTGACCTATAACCGAATAAGTACAATCCATAGAAAAAGCCTCAGGATTTTGAGGGTGTAAAAGAACAGTCAGAAATGGGCAAAAATTAAGAAAAGGTGGAAAATCAAGCATAAATACATGCATATTCTTGGAGATTGCTAAAATGGGGCTTAAAAAGGTCTTCGACCTTGCAAATTAATGGGTGCTAACTTTTAGGATGATACAGTTACATTTACATGTATTTTATACTTGTTTTATCTCTTATTTTGTGTTAATATTTCATTTCAAAGAATCAAAGCCACCAGATATATCTAATAAGATTTAGATTAACAATTTTTCTTAAGAACATATCTACCATCATTGAATTTTGAATTAGAAGAGGAGAAAATACAATATCAAAGAGCATGAAAAAAGAGAATATAGAAGACGCCAACAAGAACAAATGACAAATGATGAAAGGGAAGAGGAAAGAAGAAGAAACCGTGAAACTAAAATACAAAGATATTGTAGTGTAATAAGGGTAATAAGGATCTATAGAAACCTACAATAACATCAAAATATCAACATAGATCTGTTTGGTAGTTAGTGTTCCCAACATCGAAAGAGGAAGAAAATAAACATCATGCATAATCATTCAATCATAATGAAATCAATTAAAAAAAAAATGAACATGCAAACCCAACTTCCTCCTTCATTGTTCTCCTTCTCTATGCAATGCGGGCTCTCATAAATGAGTGCTTGATATGGTAGCGTAAGAATTCAAAGCAATTGTGGTTAACAAATTAAGAGAATTAGCTCTCTTTTTATAACAATTTCGGGGTTCCAATTAAGATTCCATGATTGGTGGGATTGATTTCTTGTGATTGGAGAGTTGAACTCAGAGCATGAGTGAGAGTTGAACTCAATTGATTGTCTGTTGATAGAAGAATTAACTCAAAAAAAATTATGGATCTGTTAAGAGGATAGATTGAAGAATTGATTGATTTGATTGAAGACTTAACTAAATAAAAATTTTGTCACTTCAAAATAAATCTTGGGCTCACCACACTATCCATTCATCTGAGCTAACTAGCGTGGACCTAGATTTCATCTTTTTGTTTATCCACATCACCGCTTGATGATGCAGTAAAGGAGGTATGAAATCTCACCATGTCAACGTGTGGAATGTCACAATGAACTCCTTAGAACAAAGAAATCACTTGGTAACACATTCAGACAAAAGGAATCTCTCAACCTATCACCCTGTGTCAATGCAGCTTAATAAGATGGGGAGATAGGAGAAACATTACATTGCACCACCACACGGGACCCACAACCTTTTAACCAATGAATTAATCATGTGTATTTATAAATGGGTTAATTTATTATGTGTGGGGAAACACTTAATGCACAAGGACTTAGGAAGTACATTTCCACTGTTAATCTCTAAGTTCTTTTGATGATTAGTGACCAACACTTAGTCATTCACTTAGGCAGTTTTAGTTGGCTATCACTGTGGCTGAGCTAAAACTATGCAAGGCCAAGCAACATTGCCGAGAAGTTTTCCATTTGCCTAGTTACATTGCTGAGCCGAGTTACATTGCCGAGCTGAGTTACATTGTCAAGCCGAGTAGGACACAAAGATGTTAAGTGCCGAGTGACAGACAAGTCAAGTGCTGAGCAAAACAGTTTTTGTATACATGTCAGGAATGATACAAACTTTGAGGATAAGTGATCTGGATGACTTGTATAAGATTTTTGGGCTGACTTATGTATGCATTTAATATTCTTCTATGGAGTTAGTTATGCATTTAATTATTTTATCCTATGCATGATCTATTGTAAACATTAATTGTAATACCATCAAGGCTTGGGTATTTAATCTTGATCGTTGATCTAGATCTCGCTATCAGATTTGAATAGGTATATTAGATTGCTTCTAAACCCTATTTTGGAGTGTGCAAGGAGAGAGTAGATGAATTGTCTAGTGACTGCATTTTGAAGTGAAATGCACAGAGGGTTATTTTGTTAAGAAGCAGAGATCAAGAAGAGTAACAACACAGTGAAAAATAGAGTAAAGTTATATCAGATTATGAGATCATAGAAGGTACTAGAAAGAGGAGATCCGTCATCAGCATCATAGTGCATAATGAAGGATCAATACTTGAGACATTCTAATCATTGTATCAAGTGAAAATATTGTAACAGAGTGGTTCTAGCAGACCTTTCTTTATCTCCTAACAGAGTGCTTACTTTATTGTAAGTTGAAATCCTTTAACAGGGTAGATTGTAATTATCTTAAGCTCTTAACCGGGCAAACCTTTAACAGGGTAGATTACATTTTGTAATCAACATTTTTAACCTTAATAGGTAAACTTTATTACTGCAGTAGTGGAGAATTTTGTGGGTGTCATCCCCACCCTAGTTTTACCTATTTGGGTTTCTGGGTTACCAAGTTATTGTGTTATTTATTTCATTGTGTGGATACTATCTGCGATTACATTAGATTCATATATGTATGAATGTCGATCAGTTTGTTTTAAGTGGTTAAATTTGAAGATCTAATTCACCCCCCCTCTTAGTATCTTGCTTTCCCATCATTGTATTTGCAACATCCACAAGATATAACAAATTAAATAATCAACCATAACAGGGGCAACCAGCAGATGATGTAAACTTGAACAAAGGGTGTTGGTCAACCAATGGATTTTAAACCTTTAAACATAACACTTAAAGAGCTTCAACCAGATAAACAAGTCAACACAAGAATAAAAGATGTCTCATATTAGAATTGACTCTATTTTGAACATGTTGATGAATTTAGTTGAGAGGCGGGGCTTAACTGCAAACATACATTCACAGGCAGAGAGTGAAGGAAACCAACTTGGTTTTCATAAGAATTTTCTTACTAAAAGTATGAACAGTAAGGACCAGTGCCACATATCCATGGTAATAGAATCAAATATCAAATGAACCCAACATTAATTCTACATACTCTTCTAAATGTTAGTGGTTATAAACATGAATTTAATCTTTTCCTATTTCTTAATATAACCATGCATCATTCTTATAGAACTGTTGCTATTTATTCAAATTGTTGCAACATATAAATTGATGACATTATTTTTCCATTAGTACACTTAGTGAAAAACATTGACAAAGATCACTGGAAGACTAAAGCATTACCGCCAGACTACAAGCATCATCGATAGATTACAAGCATTACCGACGAATAGCTAGCATACCCGACAGAATACAAAGGTCATAAGAATAATGATAAGTATGGAATTGACATGCATCATCGACGACCACAAGCATTACCAGTGACACAGTTTTGAGAACTAACCCGACAGGAACAGAAAAGGAAAACCCGATGACAAGTTCAAGAAAGGAACACCGACGACCAAGAAAACTGACCGTCAGAACTGACAGTTAGTTGAAGAACCCACAAATTGTGGATCTGATTTTTACACAATGGATAAAGCAATGTAATTCTATTTATAGAGTTTTTTTTTGTTTTAAATCATAACTTGAGGGTCAAGCAAGCTTTATGTAAATGTTTTAATGCAACCTAATAGATCTAAAACATATCTAACTAAAGATCAAGGTCAAGTTGTAAACCTTGGATCTAGAGTTAACTTGCGATGCATGATTCAATAATTGAGCCTAATTTAGTATAAATAGATGTTTAAACTCAATTGTGAGTTATGAATTCATTATTGTTAATAGCCATGAAGAGCATCTAAGGAGCATAAGGTAGAATTCATGCAAAGGTCATAAATAAAATACATCAGTTATCAAGAACACACAGAGGCTACCGACGAGAAGATAAAGGTATTATTCAATCATGGAAGGATGATTACTTATATGTAAGAAGCTTAATGGATCTACTATCAGCAATTGAAGATTGCATATATCATCAGATCAAAGACTAATGTAGTTGCATTCTAACAAAAGCATCACATCAAAAATCCTTTAGTAGAAGGTGGACTTCACTATTCTTTCCAAATCTCTTAACAGAGTGCACACTTAACAGTGTTGTTAAAGCTTCAAATGAAGTAGATCTTAACAGGTCTCCACTGTAATACTCCTAATAGGGTAGGTCATCAGAAGTTACCAATTGTAAGCCTTAACTGACCCCTTCTTATCTGTAGATAGTGAAGTCTTGTGGGTAACAATCCCCATTGCAGTTTTTACTTCCTAACATGAGTTTTCTATGATATCATATCTTGTGTCATGTGTTATCTATTTTCATGAATGTTTTTGTTATGATTACATACTAAAATAATTTATGATATGATTGCATATACATAAAGAAAGATGAACAGTTAAATAAGATAATTTATAAACTGATGATTAAGGGTTAATGGGATAACTAAGAAAAGTTTTAGATGTATTGATTCACCCCTCCCCTCTCAGTACATCATCTCAATATAATTCCAACAATTGGTATCAGAGCTATGTCTCTCTCTGGAAAAGCTTAAAGACTTGAGAGAAAAGATCGAAGCAATAGACAAGTTTAGACTGGATATGACTATTGAGAATGAGCAGTTACAAATGCAAATAAACTATGAGAAATATAAGGAGGCAAAGATAAAGTTGAGTAAAATTCTTGATGAAAAAAAGATTATGGCAACCAGGATGAATGAGAAAGACTACAAATAATTGGAAATAATTGATTACTTTGAAACAATAGAATTATCATTGAGCAAAGATTCAGATGCATCAGCTGAAGAAATTACAAGTATGCAAGAGATCAATCTACATCTGACAGATCAAATCAAGATGCTGCAAATTGGTCAAGAGACTCAAATGGTAAAAATGATTGATGTCATGAATGAT
>MU224151.1:107274-123575 GCA_018584345.1 Thuja plicata
CATCCATCAGGAAATCTGATAGTGACCCTTCCATGTCCAACTATCTTTAGGTGAGAATCATCACCCAAGTACACCTTTCCACCATCAAACTCTTCATATTTTGAGAACCAGTTTCGATGAGAGGTCACATGAAAATAAGCACCCAAGTCTACTAACCACACATCATCAAATGCATGGGCTACCAAAGCTGCAATAAAAGCATCTCCATCTTCTTGAGATTTTTCAGAAGCTGAATCTGAGCCTTTCTTCTTCTTCTTCGGTTCTTTGCAGTCCCTCCAGAAGTGCCCAGATTTATCACAGTTCCAGCATTTCACCTTGGACTTTCCAGGAGTCTTAGAACTCCCATGGGATTTGGATCTTCCCTTCTTTGACTTATTGTCATTCTGCTTTCCTTTATCGTTGGATCTCCCACGAACAACAAGAGCTTCCTTAGATGAATCCAAAGTCTTTCTTTGCATCTCCTTAGATAGCAGCGAAGACACTACATCATCCATACAGAATGTGACTATAGTACTTTCGAGAGCCATCACAAGATGGTCCCACAAATTTGACAAGGAACAAAGCAGGGTCATACATCGATCCTCCTCCTTGATCTTGGCACCGGATGATGCCAACTATGCAACCAATAAATTGAATGCGTTGAGATGATCAGTTGTGGATCCACCTTCCTCCATTCTTAAAGAATACAACTTCTTTCTTAGGAACAAATTATTCACCAGAGATTTGGCCTGATACACAGACCCAAGCCATGTCCACAAAGAATTTGTAGTAGTCTCATCAAGAACATTCAGAAGAATGACATCTGCTAGACAGAGTCTGATGAGACCCTTATCCTTCCGATCCTTAATCTCCCAATCCACTTGAGATATCGCTGTAGGTCTCACATCAAGTGAAGTAGCCTCCCACAGATCACGGTCTTCAAGCATGTCTTCCATCTTGAGTTTCCACAACTCGAAATTAGTGCCATTAAATTTCTCCACCTCCATTCTACTATATGAGGAACCAGCCATCTCAATCTGCAAATAAGATTTAGAATTCTTTGCATAAAAAACTCCCACTCAACTTGAGATTAGCTCAAAAAACCGTACCCAACAACTAGGATCAAAATTTGATCAGGCTCTGATACCACTTGTAAGAAAACTCAGGTGCAAAAATAGCTTCCTACACTAATCTCTATAGGAAAGTATTGTGTAAATTCTTTTAAATCCTTACAATTTCAGATTCGTTAACTACTTTAACAAAGATATTTCAGCCACATACCATGCATATAGAAAATAGTGAATGACACAATGATTTACCCTGCGGAAAACCTTTCGGTAAAAAAAACCCAGCACTCCAAAACCTGCACAATGTATTATCTTCAACACAATGGTTACAACACACTTGTAATGCAAGTTCTTTTAGGAGACAATCGACACTCTAAGACAAATCCAGTAGCACGAGATCATACCAACAATACACTCTTTTTGTATCCTTTCCTATAACCCTAAAAAACACTTATATCATGCACTTTTCTTTTAGGGCAACTTCCAAGGATAGTTGTATTAGGGTTTTACCATTCTTTGAGAAAATAGGAACCCTAAAAATTTTTTTTAGGGAGGAAGAGTGTAAAGTACTCAACTTTATCAGTTGCCACATGTCTTGCATGTCTTCACCTATCATTGAAATCTCCTAGACATAGCTCTTACGTGTCATAGGAAACTGTCATAACCGTTTTAGCCATGATCTCCTTACACACAATTCAAGATGCCGACACATCAAGTGGAGTGACACATGTACACTCACACTTAATTACATTATTTGCAAGAAAATACATTTTACAAAACAAATAATAAGAAAAGGAATTATCCAAGGTTGAGACACCTTATTCCTAACACAAGAAGCCAAACAGGATAGGATGCTATTCCTTCTCCCATGGTAAAAGGGAAGGTGTACAAGAGGAAACCTGCACCTCAAAAGGCAAAACAACCAGCTAGGGCACCTATCAAGAGGAGGAAATATGTTCAGACTGATGAGGAATTAGAAGACTCAGCTATGGATGAACCTGACACTGTCAAACAAGCAAAGGAAACAACAAAGGTTTCATCACCCACTGAGGACATTGATGAAATATGTAATTATATTACTGAAGATGCATCTATTGGTCATCCTAAGATAAGGAAATGGTTAAGATGGGACACTAAAGAACAAAATAAGATAGAAGATGCACTAATTTCTAAAATGTGCAAACATTATTATGTCCCACTGCAATTCACTACATGTGATGTGCCACAAGAACTATTAGATAAAATATCTTCTAGATTCACTTTTGCACTCCATGAGGAGAAGAGGGTAAGAGAAAGCGTACTGGTCTCTCTTTTACCTCCTGAATCAACAAAAGAAGAAATCAATGAAGTCATGGATAAATATGCAAAAAGATTCTCACCCAAGTTGAGAGCTTATAAATTTCTACAAGAACAACTTATAGAGCTAGAAGAAGACACTCATAAAATATGGAGTGAGATACTCAATCCTGGTGAGGAAAGCAGTCCTGGAAAGGAACCTATCGACAAAATAGGTAACTCAACAGTTGAGTTAGATAGTGAAGAGGTATAGATCACATGCCAAAAAAAAACTGATGTTATAGATGAGGACTGGTCAAAAGATGGTGAAGATGATCAAGTACCAGCAAGCCCCATCCGCATAAACTTGGAGGATGAAGAAGTTACCAAAGAAGAACTATCAATAAAAGGTAACTTAGATGTTGATATAAATGATGATTCATGGTTAGACAACATTGTCTATACCATTACAGGAAAAGACCCTACAACAGAGGTTCAAAAAGATGAAGACATCAATGCTGCAAAGGGTAATACCGACATACATGACATAGCTATTGACACTGCAACAGTCAATACAATGACAAACATAAATATATTAATAGATGCTATTGATATACAGTCAAGTTAGGATAAATCATCTAAGAAAGATGATGATATACCAAAGGATGTGGGTACCGATGAAAACAAAGGTGCATCCAAAACTCCCAAGGATATAGATACAGAAATGAAGGATGCAACCGATGATCAACAATGTGTATCAAAAGAACAAAACAAAGAGGCAAACAAAAACACTGATGATACATTGAGAAAGGGTGAAGAGAAAGATAAGAGTGAAGGTGTCAAGAAAAATGAAGGTATAAAACTAAAAGAAGACTCATCTGTTGATACACCCAAGGTACATGAGGAGACGTCTTCACCAAACTGGCCGGTGAACACAGAACAGATACAAAAGGATGCCTCATCCTCTTGACACTCACCCACAAAATCTACCCAATCTCAAGCCTTACAGATGGTGGTACATCAATCTGCCACCCAGCCAAAGAAGAAGAAGAAGAAAATAATAAAGAAGGATATATTGGCTGTGACACTAGATGAAGTCATTGAAGTTCCAAACTGGGACATTACCACTTTGGATAGTGACAAACTTCAAGAGTTTGGAGTGCTCTGTCAGAGAAAAGCCATACAAAAGAAAATGATACAAGAACATAGGGAAAATATGGCACTTGAAAAAGCAAAAGAGATACTCCAACAACTTGTTCCTAAAGTGAAACTTGAAGAAAATTCTTCAGTAAAGGAACAAATTGCTATTCTTACCGATGCCATCATAGAGCAAGGTATAGATGCAGAACAAGCAATGGAAGAGCAAGCAGAAAATAAATATCAATTCAAGTTAATTGATAAATTCAGCCAAGAAGTGGCATTGAACAAGGTAAAGCTCTCAAAAATCACTGATGAATTAGAGCCAATGATTGCTGAAGCAATCACCTTAGTTCAAAAGATGTGCACACTAGAGAAATTTGGAAAAGAAAATAGTGACAAACTAGCAGAAATAGATTCAAATGTCACAAAAAGTGCACAAAGCCTAAACTCTCATGCCGACAGCATAAAGGCACATCATGAAATGGTGATAGAGGCGAATAGGCTAAGGCAAGAAATATGGGATGCTGAAACACAATTCAGAGGTGAGATTATTAAACTTTAGGCACATATTCTACCCAATCTAACTATTCTGCAACAACATATTTCTGATGCTCAAAATCTGATAGCAACCCCTGAGATGTCTGTAGTAGACAACATCTATGATATACATTTAAGGATTTCACTAGAGCACATGGCTCTAGAAATGCAAATGGGAAAAGATGATGGAAGAGATCAAGTCCTCACAATCCCACATTTTTGAAAAGCTGTAAGTACCTTTGCCTTTAGAATCAAAAAAGGAGGAAAGGAAATGTATATAGTTATGTACAATATATATATCAGAATGAGAAAGGAGGAAAATAAAAATACATAAGGATATGTATATATACTTTCACTTACTAGCATATACATAGGGGGAATCATTCAAATGACTAAGGAAGAAGTATACACAGGTGTACATACTAATACACTCAGTATGTTGCACATATCATGTTTTTGATACTAATGTCAAAGGGGGAGATTGATGACATTAATTTTCCATTAGTAAACTTAGTGAAAAACATTGACAGAGATCACCGGTAGACTAAAGCATTACTGCCAAAATACAAGCATCACCGACAGATTACAAGCATTACCGGAAAACAGCTAGCATACTCGACATAATACAAAGGTCACAAGAATAATGCTAAGTATGGAATCGAAAAGCATCACCGGTGACCACAAGCATTACCGGTGACACAGTTTTGAGAAATAACCTGACAAGAAAAGAAAAGGCAAACCCGACGATAAGTTCAAGAAAGGAACACCGATGACCAAGAAAATCGACCGTCAGAACCGATAGTCAGTTGAAGAACCTGCAAATTGTGGATCTGATTTTTACATGATGGATAAAGCAATGCAATTCTATTTATAGAGTTTTTATTTGTTTTAAATCATAACTTGAGGGTCAAGCAAGCTTTATGTAAATGTTTTAATACATCCTAACGGATCTAAAACATATCTAACTAAAGATCAAGGTCAAGTTGTAAAACTTGGATCTAGAGTTAACTTGCGATGCATGATTCAAGAATTGAGCCTAATTTAGTATAAATAGATGTTCAAACTCAATTGTGAGTTATGAATTCATTATTGTTAATAGCCACAAAGAGCATCTAAGGAGCAGAAGGCAGAATTCATGCAAAGGTCATAAATATAATACATCAGTTATCAAGAACACACAGAGGCTACCGACGAGCAGATAAAGGTATTATTCAATCATGGAAGGATGATTACTTATATGTAAGAAGGTTAATTGGCTCTATTATCAGCAATTGAAGATTGCATATATCATCAGATCAAAGACTAATGTAGTTGCATTATAACAAGTGCATCACATCTAAAATCCTTTTGTAGAAGGTGGACTTAACCGTTCTTTCCAAATCTCTTAACAGAGTGCACACTTAACAGTGTTGTTAAAGCTTCAAATGAAGTAGATCTTAATAGGTCTCCACTATAATACTCCTAACAGGGTAGGTCATTAGAAGTGACCAATTGTAAGGCTTAACCGACCCCTTTTTATTTGTAGATAGTGAAGTCTTGTGGGTAACAATCCCCACCATAGTTTTTACTTCCTAACATGAGTTTTCTATGATATCATATCTTGTGTCATGTGTTATCTATTTTCATGAATGTTTTTGTTATGATTACATACTAAAAGAATTTATGATATGATTGCATATACATAAAGAAAGATGAACAGTTAGATAAGATAATTTACAAACTGATGATTAAGGGTTAATGGGCTAACCAAGAAATTTTTTAGAGGTACTGATTCAACCCTCCCCTCTCAGTACATCATCTCAATATAATTCCAACAATAAATATGAATTTAATATTTTCCTTTATTTAATGTCTTGTACTAATCAACTGTAACAATAAAAGAATATGATCTACATAAATCATACATAATTACCAAATTCATATGTAAGATTCAAGAAATGTTTAAATATCTACTTTAGAGATCTCTAGAAAAACTCACACAATTGATAACATAGAGAAATAAAAAAAAATTCCTTAATTCAATCTACAAATGGTATTTTCAATTAATTTCTTTAGAAGTATTCATGCATCTCATTTAATAAAAGACCGTGTCATTTTTATTTCTACAAAAAGACCTATTACATAAACTATTCTACTTGTCCATGTACAAAGAATTTTTAGAACCCGTAAGATTGACCTATGTATTCCTTTTATAGACACAAGGAATTTTTCAACAAGCTACAGGCCATATCCCATATGTTCTGTTACCAATCGCCACTATTCGATCATAGATTTCTATGAAAAGTAAAATAAGGGAATTTTTATAGTAATCACTAACTTCAATAGGCCTCCTCATTTTATAATAATTTTCAAACCATAGATTTGAAACCATCTAAACTCTTCAATAGGTAGAAAAATTTCACTCCCAACAGATCCATTGCCTCCAAATATTAGAAGAAGCACTATTATTGTATTTTTATATCATATTATTTCAACATTACATGTAGAGTTTTATATATAGAAATACTTGAAGAGGTCATGCCTAACATAAAAATTCTAATTTATCACCTTAGGTTATACTCATTAAATCAGTATTGTCTCCCCTAATCACCATAATGCATCTAAAAGGATTTAATCTTTTCATTGAAGAAAATCCCCTTCCATGGGACCCCTGTCAAAGTATTTATCTTACTCATCATGAAGGTTCATTTCTTTATCAACCCAGGGATGTCAACTTGAAATAGGTCAACACCATATGCACACTAGGACTCACTAGTAGTCATTTTGACATAGATCTAGAAAGGAAATAGGAGTGAAGGAAAATGCTTGAAAAGAAATAGCGTGAGTGATAAACATGAATCAAAAACTAAACATGATTGAAATAGACAATAGAAACTTAGTTCTTAGCAAAAAAAAGGAAGTTAATCTATTTTGGCTTGGCTATAGGAAGAGTCAAAGAAAATAGTTCCAGTGGCTGCAGGAATAGTCAAAGAATAGAGTTCCAATGGCTCCAAGAATGTCATGAAACAAAGTTCTTGCCATATCTTCCAATTTCTTACTGAGAATGTAAATAATTTACCACAAAATCAACAACAAAAAGTAAAATGATTTTAGATTAATGGATTATTTTTCTCTCCAAATAGTATTCTAACATGACTTAGACCAATGCTTAACCTATATGGAAACAAAGTAAAAAAAACTATAATATGCATCCAACTTTATGTTTAACTTCTCATAGAGATACAAGATAAAGGATTAAGATTACTAAATATGCCTAACATATATGCAATATCATCATCATATTTATACCATACATACTCTTCTCACATTTATCAATACAATCATATTTAATCTTTTTCTTGTAAGAAAGCACGAGAATGATAAACTCACATCCACATGATTGAAGGATGAACAAGAAAATACTTTGTATTTTGTTCATATGAGAATTTCAATACAGCATATTTAGACAATTAGACTAATCATACGGATCTGTAAAATAGTGAATCCATTATACCATATTATACCATATTATCCAACATGTCTCATAATATCAACCTATAAAAACCTAAGAATTAATACTATTTATGTTATGCTCTCTATGAATAAAAAATTTGGGGACCTTCAACAAATGATCCTAGACTCCCTTAAATAACTTGGGAGATACAACAAGATTTAGATAATTTGTTGGAATCACATAAAAATAGAGATTATATTCCTAACCTATCTCATCAAAGAAGACAAGCTTGCAATGCATTCAAACTCTGATTCTCTGGACTAGAAATCTCAACCGCTAGAACAAAAACAACAAAATAGTTGAACCAAATGGTGGTCTCTGTTGCAACCTATAAGAAAAGCCAAAAAGAAAAATAGTTGGAAAAAAATGAGGACACTAAAAATATCTTGTCACCTTCAAGTTGGTTACCGTTTTCATTCCTAACAATGTGACACATATTTGGCATAACTGAGCCTTATAATATGTCCATGTAGATAATTGCTTAACCTCCCTGAATTTTGTTACTGACCTTGTCATCACACAATGAGATCAACAAAACAAAGAATAAAAAAGGAGAGGTTCAGCCTTGTCATTGAGTAACTTGTTTGTTATTTCCCTTGATAAAAGCACTCCATCTATTTACTTATATCTCTCTTGACCACTTGAAAATTTTGAAACTATCCATCTGTGCGACATATTATGCCCACTTGATATTTGTAATAGCAGGGGATTCTCTGATGAACTAGGTAAAAATAGTCTCAAACTTAATCATCACATCCAAAAAATAATTTAACTTAGGGGTATCAATATCACTATCAACAGGCCAATAGTGACATATTGTGATGGCTAAATTGTTATTTTGTTGTTCTTTCCATCAAGGTTAAAATCCCATTGGGGATGAGGTCCCCCATTTGTGGCCTCACTGATTCATAGCTCTGGGTCAAAGAATTTACCCCTCTTTAAAATATATGTATATCACTATCAATAGAAATTATGGTCTCCAAACTTGGGCATATGGGATCAAAATCAAATATCCACCCCTCTACTTCTTTCATTTTCTTGTCTTTATCTAAAATGTGTGGAACTAGAGGATGGTCAAGGCCTACCAAGGATTTCAATTTGGTATTGATTAATTATTTCTTCTCCTTAAAGAATGGAAATAAAGAGACTACAAAATTGATCTTTTCTTTGGTGTCCTCAATAATAGGAGGTAGATCATCCTTGTATCTTGCTGCAACCTCCAATTGGATCATAAAATTTACTTTGTTGACCACTGATAATAAAGGCTCCAAGTAGGAAATAAAATCATGACATTGGTTCTTATATTGAACTAAAGAAGAGTAGGAACCATGAACAAAATCAACCTTAGAATTGACCTTGTCAACCCTATGTTGAAGAACCTGCATGAGAACACTAATACTCTTTTTCTAAACTCTCTCTTCTAAAGATTCAATCCTTCAAGCATAATCCATGCATAATCCTCCAACCCATTTTGTACATCTTGAGACACAACTACCTCACCTACAACTGGTTGTTAATTTGTAGGCTCTGTAGATGGGAGGAGATGAAACCTTGAAACATGCATCTCTAATGTTTCTTTCAATTATGCATTCTCAATCATGACCTCCTCATACTTATTAGACATGACCACCTGGTCAATATACATGTCCTTATTCCTCTTATCTATGTCCCCTAAAATTTCCTTATTCATCATTGAAACATGGTTAAGCATGTCTACAATCTCTAAAGAAGAAGTGTTCTAAATAGTCTTAACGTTGGGATCACCTTGTCTTTCTTCACTAATAATTATCACATGGGGCTTATGTACAGTAGGGGCCAATGCCCAAATAGAAAGGGTTATTGATTTAGGGTGGAAACTAGAACCTCTCAATAAATAACCATACTCATGCTCAAAGGAAAAATTAAGGTCAATTTGATTCCTAATTTTATAAATAATAAATGTGGAATATAGATCCCACCCTAGATGAAATAACATACCACTATCCCGGACAAGTTTCTTGGCCTCTCCAACAATCAATTGTATTGAATCGAGATCATATTGTTGCAAATTAGAAAGTGAAACCTACTATCAATCCAAGTTAGAATTGTATCCCTCTTGATCCATCAACCTCTTGGCTTCTCTTCCTTTCAAATTTATCAAGAAATTTTTGAACTCTGTAGTATGTATGAAACATTCATCCTTTAAGAATTTATGAGAAGCAATCTCCCTATCATCTATCAATTTTCCCAATGGCTGATCCTTATGTAATTCAAAATTATCATAGGCTCTTCACTAAGCTTATTTGTGATCCTCCTTGTCCTTTAATCAACTTCATGATCATCCCTATCAGTCACATCATTATAGGTATACTCCTCAAATTTGAGGCCTAGTCCTTTTCCTTTTAGGAGGAGGTTCCTCACCAAAAGAGGAAGATTCAAAATCATCTTCTGAACTTGATACTATAATTTCATTTTCTTAATGATAAGGTGGAAGAGATGGCATTTGATCCATCAAAGCATCATAAATTTTCATCATCTCTTCAATTATTTTAATAGGAGTTAAATCAAAGTAAAATCCAAGGAAATCATTATTTACCCCTATCAGCCTTGTTTTGCACATAATCAGATTCCTCTTGAAAGGACACTTCTTAATATTTATCAAAAAATTCTCTTCCTTTAATCTCTGCAATACTTTTCTCAGATGCAACAAATGATCTTCCTTGCTCTTACTCAAAATCAGAATGTCATCAAGGTAAACAATCACAAACTTACCCAATAATTTCTTCAACACTTCATTCATCAACCTCATGAAATTAATCAGTGCATTGGTCAGTCTAAAAGGCATCACCAACCATTCATACAATCCTTCATTTGTCATAAATGCATCAAACATTACTCTTTATTGTGTCATTAGATTTTATATTTCAATGTTGTTAATATAGATAAAAGGTTGTACTTGAACAAGGTTTCCCCATATGGAGAGAGGTTGGATATGTAGTGTTGGAAAAGTGTGTGGGATATGAGCCACCCGACCCCCAGCTTTATAGATTTTCAGAACTGGATTGTTGACCTCATCATGAACCTTTTGGGGAAGGACAAAAATAGGCCTATTTATGTCCTTCCCCAAAAATTTCTTGATGGGGGCAACAATCAATTCTGAAAATATATTAAATTGAGGGTCAGGTGGCTCATATCCCACACTTTAGTCCAACACTAAATAGATATCCTCTCTCTAGACGGGGAAACATTCTCAAAGTACAACAATATTTATAGGTTGACCTGATGCTTGTGAAGGCTTTATAATCCAATGTAATTGTTCCTATTGAATCAACTCTCATAAGATTATCTTCTTCCAGCTTGATAGTAGGAGAACTGTAAGGATTTGTATATGTAATCATCCCTATATAACTAGAATGTAAGACTACATATCTGCATATCAATTTCTTTTGATTATCTAATAATAAGGTTGATCTTACATTTCTCTCAAATATTTTTCTATATTGTTTATGTTGTGTAACCCTTGCTACAAGGATTGGACAGATCTCATCGAGTTCCCTCTATCCTTGATTGCACCTAGTGGTATCCTCCACAATGTTGGTACTACATAAGGACTCAATATTTCTATGATCAAACCTTTCTTTAGAAACTCTTTCACTTGTCTATTCAACTCTTCATTCTTTGTAGGTGTCATCCAATGTGTTTCTTTATTTGGTAAACTTGCTCCGGGAATTAGATTGTCACAACAAAAAAAATCAATCTAGGACTTCACAAGCTCAGGAACCATGATCTACCTCAACTAAATAAAAAAACTTCATTACAACTATAAAAAATTTCCTTACATCCTTATGAATATAAGGCCAAAATTAATTCTCACTTACCAAAGCCACTATCTTGTCAATACCAAAGTGTCTAGTTGTTCATCTAATCTTCCACAATACTAGTACTGCACAAGGACTCAAGATTTATTTGATCAATCCTTTATTTAGAAACTTACACTTGTCTATTCAACTCTTCATTCTCTGCAGGTATAATCTTATTTGTTTCTTTATTTGGAAAAATTGCTCCAGGAATTAGATTGCCACCCGACATCAAAGAAATCTACGACTTTGCAAGCTTAGGTACCACTATCTGCCTCAACAAGATAAAAAAACTTTGCTACAATCTAAAAAAATTCATTACATCCTAATAAATATGAGGCCAAAATTAATTCTCACTTACCAAAGCCACTTTCTTGTCAATACCAAAGTGTCCAGCTAATCCCCCACACCAAAAGTAATTCTCACTTACCAAAGCCGATGTCTTATCAATACCAAAGTGTCCAACTAATCCTTTGTAGAGGATTATATAGACACTTTGGTATTGATAAGACTATAGCTTTGGTAAGTGAGAATTACTTTTGGCCTCAAATTCATAAGGATGTAAGTAAATTTATTCACATTTGTAGAGAATGTTTTCGAATCTGTTAAGGCAGATAGTGGTTCAAGAGATTGTGAATTCCTAGATTGATTTTTTGTGGGGTGGAATTTTAATTCATGGAGCAAGTTTACCAAATAAAGTAGCACATCAGATGAAACATGCAGAGAATGAAGAGTTGAATATACAAGTCCAAGAGTTTCTAAAGAAAGATTGAGTCCTTGTGTAGTACCAACAATATTGTACCAAAGAAGAATGGAGAATGTTTACTAATTATAGAGTAATTAATAGGATCATAGTGAAATACCATTTCCCTTTTCCTAGGATGGATGACATAATGGATTGTTTGAGTAGAGTCAGATATTTTACAAAGATAGATTTGAAGAGTGGATATCATCAAATCAGAATCAGAGAAGGTGGTGAGTGGAAGACTGCATTGAAGACAAATGAAAGATTGTATGAATGGTTGGTGATTCCTTTTGTACTGAGCAATACACTTAATACTTTCATGAGGTTGATGAATGAAGTGTTGAATAAATTCTTGGGTGAGTTTGTGATTGTTTACCTTGATGAAATTCTGATTTTCAGTAAGAGCAAGGAGGATAATTTTTTGTATTTGAGACAAGTATTATGGAATCTTCTTTGACACGACAACAATACCTGGAAAAAGGAAAAAACATGGTCATATTCACAAGCGCTTGTGTCCTAGAGTGTGAAACATTGTGTGAAATGATGAAATACCAAGAAATAGGCCTAAAATATTTTAAACGAAGCCAATTGACCTTAGGTTAGACTACTTGGGTGATCCCACAAAACTGTGTCCCACTTTTTGTCCAACTTTGACACTGAAATGAACATTTTGAAAAAAAACTTCACTTTCGAACATCTATTGTCATTAAACCATTAAGAATTTGAAGATGATGTAAACTAGTGAATTTTAGCATTTTGTTTCTAGTTTATAAATATATATATTTTTTAAAATGGAATTTATTTGTATCCATTTTTCCTTCTCCTTTAAAAATTATTTTTGTGAAAAATCAAGATTTTTTAGGAGTGACACTCACTTTGATCAACATAAATTTTTTTATAAAACTGATAAGAACATAATTATTTTGAATTTAGGTTTGTAACATGTTGGTAAACAGATTTGTCCTTCCTTGTACCTTATGATAATGTGACTCTTGATGCCCGAGTGATGAACAAAATCCACTTACAATAGTTGAAAAGTCGTCTTCTGATGACTAGCTTTTCTCTGAATTGGTAGGTACAACTCCCTATGTGAATGATTTTCAAAGAATTATGTTTGATTCCTAAATCTAATTCAGGTATTCTCTTAACCCGAGAGTAGAAGAGGCAAACCGAACTAAGACTAGCTAGAACTTAGTTCAGGCAAGAAAAAGCATTCTTAATCTAAAACTAAGCAATAAGGCTCACAAATCCTATGAGTTCTTATGCTCATCAACTATCTACAGAAGAGATAAATGCAATGATGAAAACTTCTAATGAATCCTTCTTCGAATATCCCACAACACATCCTACTGAGGTTCATTCACATCCTCAAGACAAAGGAATGAAACATCCTTTCCTTCCTACTGCAATTCAGATTAAGAAAAAGACTCATACATTAACAACTTCTACCTAGCTCTTCCCTGAGTATCCCACAACACATCCTACTGAGGTTTACTCACATCCTCGCCACAAAAGAATGAAACATCCTTCCTTTCTTAATGCAACTTAGACTAAAAGAAAGAACCATCTAACTAACTGGAACAGAAAATAATTGACATAAAACACCTTCAATTGTCTTTGCAACATCAAGCATTCCACACCAAAAATTTGCCGACCTTTCATTAATCTTTCAAAATCATACATATAGAGCCAGGGGATAACTGTTACAGAGGAATTTTAATCGATTCATCTCCCTCTAAATGACAGATGGAAAGAAACCACTTCTGTCACTACTAATTACCAGGGAAAAGAAACGGAAAAGAACAGGGGAAGTTAAATCATTTGGCCTCTTTTCCTTTTTCATCTTTGTCTGATAAGCTTTGGTAGCTCTGTTCATGCCACTTGCAGAAGAATCAATCAAACTGTGACACTTCAATTTGAATCTTTCATCTTCTCTTTAGTGACATCTGTCGAGTCCAATCCATTGGGCTTCAGGGTCAAATAACTGTTTATGTTTTTCACATGTTTGATGCTATTCGGTTTCGATTTCAACCTCCAATGGTATCGAGAATCCTCATCTTTATCTTGAACTTGAGCCTCTAATGCAATTGGCGAAAAATCCCAAACTAAATGCTTACGGTGGAAAATTGGACTGAAGCTTCTCCTTGGCGGAAAATGAACATGACAGGTCATTTTCCGCTTTCTTTACGGAAAACTCAAAAAGTGCTTCTCCTTGCGGAAAATGAGAAAAGTGGTACTTAACTTAAAGCACATGCTTTATTTGATCTCTTAAAATAATAATATTCCCCCTTAATACATTGGGCCCACCTTACTATAACTAAGCTTGCAGAAAATCGCCTGAGGGGTGCGATTCCCGCAAAGCGCAAAGTTCTTCTTTGCGGAAACTCGCCTGAGGGGTGTGATTCCCGCAAAGCGCAAAGTTCTTCTTTGCGGAAAATCACCTGAGGGGTGCGATTCCCGCAAAGTGCAAAGTTCTTCTTTGCGGAAAATCACCTGAGGGGTGCGATTCCCGCAAAGTGCAAAGTTCTTCTTTGCGGAAAATCACCTGAGGGGTGCGATTCCCACAAAGTGCAGAGTTCTTCTTTGTGGAAAATCAATTTCTTAGGTAGAATTCCGCCATGGAGAAGATGATTTCTGAAATCCCGCCAAGTTTGTTCTCGCTCATTTCTTAACCAGATTGCTCGCCGTTTGTTGCATTAGGATCGTTGAGTCCTGTAGAATCGATCCATACCAGTCTTCGATCTCTGCCTGAGAAAGAACATCGATTGGAGCACAAATCTTTGCCAGGTTGGGATCTACAACCTACCCAAATATTAAAAGACCTTAGAACAACCCACCTGGCTAAGAGAAGGAAAGGCAGTGACAGGGAAACCCAAAAAAGATAGCCTACCTAAGAAAGACTTAGAATTAGACTCAGACTGACCAGACTGACCAGACATGACTCCAAAATCCTCCACTTTGACAGCATGGGTACAGGATGAAAAGTGGGGTAACAGTTGGCTCCGACTGGGGAATATGTACTGCAAAGTGCATAGAGAATCCAACATCTCTAGTTAAGCAAGTGCCTTAAGCATTGGGTTACGGAGTCTAGACCAAGGAAATCAATGAGCAGCTGCAAACAGGGAGGGCAGAGGGGAGCAGGGCAAACTGAAACAAAGCAGGAGAAAACAACAACTAACTAAGAAAGCAGGGAAAGACTACACTAAACACACCAAAAAAAAGGAAAGCAAACCTATCTACAAAAAGGTGAGGAGACCCCACTAGCAGAACCAACAACAAAGAAAGATTCATACATGACCATTTATCGGAAGAGAGAAATATGAACCTTTCCGGCACAGAGGAGAATGCTTTACCAGATTACAACAACATTGATATCTTTTGGCCACCCCTTTACTGCTGAATTTGATTCCAAAACCAATCTGTAACATAGTAACCCATAGAACTTTGCCAAAAAGCCAAGCCTCATCATAGATCTCTGATCTTTCTGTATTTTTCTGCACACTATCTTTCACATGTTCTATCATATTTCGTGAAGGAGAAGAAAACTCACTAGATTCTGAAAACATCACTGTAGCATACTTGCATCTATTTTCCTTAGCTTTGATATCAACATTCAAATCCAGACTGGCAAGATTAGGATATTCAAGTAATACTACTGGAACAAACTCACATCCATTTACTTCATTACTACCTTTAGTAGAGATATTAACATTCAAATCAGGACGAACAGAATCAGAAAATGAAAGAGCCTCTGGAAATGAAATAGCATCATACCGGTCACAAGTTCCGTTATTGGCAACTTCAGATTTCAAAACAGGGTTGAGATGGGAGGAATCTTCACTTGTTACAACAAGGCGTTCATCTGAATTTAAAGTCCCAATGTCTGAATTGACTGTAGAATATTCACAGGTAACAGACACCATGATTTGATCATTCTTCCTTTCAAGATCAGGAAAAACTTTATCTAATTCTTTATCTTCTACATGACGTTTCAACACTTCATTAGTCATGGAAATCTTTTCCTCTTCAACATCTACATTCTTAGATTTAATAGGATGACCACTAAAACATAATGCTGTCAGCACATTAGTTTCAGGATGAAAACAATTGGAAGCATGATCCCCATTTATTTCTTTTTCAATCTCCTCAACCATATTTTCAGATTTGGCAAAACATTCATCAAGAGGATTAATCATTGCATTTTCTTCAAGACAAATGAATTCCGAAAT
>MU224151.1:136463-169065 GCA_018584345.1 Thuja plicata
GGTAGTTGCATTTACCTTTTATCCCACATTGGTTGTGTTGTAATCTCTTGGGTGGTAAATGCCTATATAAAGAAGGCATAGGAGCATTCATAAGCAAGCTCTCAAAGTTGTAGAATCTCCTATTGGACAAAAAAGTTCTCAAGTTGTAGGATCTTGTATTGGGGAAGAAGCTTTCACGTTGAAGCTCTTGGATTGTAAGCTTTGAGGATGTAAGATCTCTCAAGTTGTAATTATTTTCAAGTATTAATGTATGCTTTGTAAAGCATTTTATCTTCTCTTTATCTCCATGTTGTTATATTTTTTTGGTATGAGTTGGTAAGGGTGGTGTGTCCCTTCATTAGTGGTATCAGAGCGGTAGTGCCCTTCATCAGTGGTATCAGAGCGGTAGTGCCCTTCATCATACTGTCAAGACTTAAAGTGATAAACATAATCGATCCAGACTAGCCACTACTTATAAGATCCTTCTATAAACAAGTCTTTAATGAGTCTAAGACCTATCCAAAGTATGTTTCATTTGATCCTAGATCAAAAAATATGGTATAAAACATATACATAGGTAACCCTACGAAGTGAATTAGAAAATCCAAAACTCACAATATTGACACCAAGGAGAGACTTGAAACTAGAATAGTTTCATTAGTATGATGAATCATGTACATATTCTAATATGATTTGAAACATACCACTTCAATAATATGAAAAATACATAAGAACTTTCTATTCTATCTAAATACAAAATGATACAGTATGATATATCTCCTTGGGACTAAAGATTAGAACCAACACTTGGAATCCAAAACTTACGAACCCCTCCAACAAATAAAAGAAGGAGATATATAGGAGGAAAAACCTAAAGATGATGATCATCTGACACCTGTACTTCTTTGTCAAACTGATGTACTACAACCTCCTTTTCTCAATCTAAACAACTGATTTGATCTTTCTTCAAAAGATCAAGAAAAGATTTGATCTGATTTCACTTTGTGATCCCCAAAACAGTCCTACCCACCAAGCTGAAAATATCTTCCATACTCCACACTGAGAAAATCCAGACAATAAGCCATCGAAAACCTAGGGATGATGTAAAATAGTGTCTTTATTTAAGGCATAGAAGACAAGAGCCAAAAATAGGGTTTGATAGATCTACAAGTCTTTAACATAAACCCCATTTGTCACTTCTCCTCATAAATACAATACTAAGCTACCCAATCCCTATCCAGAAAACATTCTTAGATACGCAGATGCAACCCACAAGATGAGATTTAACATTTATTGCTCCACAGTATATGACAAGGTCTATCACTCTAAAACCCTAAAGGAAATATTTAAATATTTGAAACACTGTTTCAACAGCGATTTTCTTGGCACAAAATCCTCATCAACGGTTGAGATCAAGCCTTGTTCAACCTTTAAAACTAAGCCATAGATATATTTTAAGTTATTTGAGCCCTGACTAGATCTTGCCAAGTGTTAGCATGACACAATTCCTTCAACAATATCTTCTCCGCATCTTTCCTTTCAGGCAAATTGTCATCCGCCTGATCTTCACAAACTTGTCTAGTCTTTAATTTTACACTTAACACTAAGTTGAACCCATCCATGGTTTTGCAACTGCAGATCCCACAAACTCGCCAAGAGACATGGCCACCAGGCACAATTCATCAAAGGTTAGATCTTACACATCTTCATCATAAGGATTCACGCCTATTGTACAATCTAACTGTACATGCTTTATCATTAACTCATCGTTCATTCTGGCTCCATATCATAGGAAGAAATGTGTCATTCAGGCGCGATGCCTCAAACATTAGATCTAGGGAAACTTATTTTTGAGGATTCACACCATCTACATGATCAAATAATACTTGATCAATCTTTACTTTACCCCTTCTGACATCAGCCTGGTCCCACCATCCAACATGCGTCTACTAAGTGCAATGCCTTAAAGGTTAAAGAACTTCATCTTACACATTGAGGCTTCACACCAGCTATCAGATCAATCTGTCATCTGTCCTTTTCCACTTAACTAGCCTTTGAATTAGGGCACCTCCTTTCCCTTTATCTTTGAATCTTTAAATAAACTTGACCTGACCTAGATTAATCGTGATTAGATCTGGAGATTTGGAGATAAGGTAGTCTCTAAGTCGCTGAATAATTTCTTGACTCATGATTAGATTTAGAGATCACACGCAGGCCACAAGATCAAAACTACATCAATGGCTATCACTAAATCTCTAAACAAGAACATTGACCTTGACCCCATATAGAAATTCATTACAAGCCCTAGATCACTAACTTGATCAATGACCCAGAATTTTTCCATGAAAACTCCATCCTTGACCTTGAGTAACTTTCCTGACCACGATCAAATCTAGAGATTCAGAGATAACTGTACCTCTAAATTGATGAATAATTTTTATAACTTTGGTTCCATCATGAGATATAGCACCAGCTCTCTGATCTATCTCATCATCTACAGTTCTGATTTAAACTCATTTGACCCACCTTAACTTTACCTTAGTCAAGCATCAATCTAGAGATTCAGTGACAGAAGGAAAATCTTGACCATGACAAGTTAACATTAACTGGGGTCAAATTTGGAGATCACATGCTAGAAAGCCCATCTCTGAGTCACTAAATCAACTTAACCAACCTTGAATTAATCATAATTTTATTTGGATATTTAGAGATAAAGGCCGTGCCAAGTCACTGAAAAATTTCTTAACCCCAAGGTCTATCATGAGATCAAGCACAGACCACATGATCAAGTCAAGGACATAACAAGATTGACGACCCTTGCCAGATCACTAAATAGAAACCTGACTCTGAATTTCATCTAGAGGCTTAGCACTAGCCGCAAGATTAAAGAAATATAAATTACCTACACATAATCTTAGAATATTTAACTTGACCACAGGTCCATTCAGAGATCTAGCAACCAAAGAGATAAAGTAACCCTACCTCGACCCTGGTTAAATTATGAGATTCAGAGATAAAGGTATCTCTGAATCGCCCAATTCTTGTTTTGACTAGGGTTACATTACAAGATTTAGTGTCATCCATATAATTAGATCACGATTGATGGTATACACTAAATCTCCAAAAGAAAGAGTTGACCTTGACTTCGTCCAGTGATCTAGTGCCAACCACACGATCAAGACCAAGATCTACAGCCTGTGTGCAATCTCCGAATGAAAAGATCATATTCCATATCATTCCAAGATTGGGAGATAAAAATAAGCACTAGATAAAGACTATTCCTTGGCCAAGTAAAGTGAAAGACAAGTCGGGACTTAGGCAAATAGGAAATATTAAAACAAGACCACGACAAGCCTAGGAAAATAAAGATGGCCCCGTTGAGACATAAGACATATTAATTTACAAAATGTAACTTCAAAATAGAAAAGAGTCATGAGGTTTTAGGGTTTAAGAAATATTTTCATGGTGACGACAAAACCCTAAGGGTCAGAGACCTAAAAAAATGATAGAAATAGGAGCAAATCACAGAACCAGGCAAACATTTGGAAATAGGTCTAACACAGGTAGTTCTCATCTGATGGAAGAAATTTCATCCCATATAGCTCCCAAGGTCTAAATCCTATTGTTTTTAAACTAGTTGTCCCTTCCAATAAAGTACCACCCCTACTCATTTAGGGGGAACCTCGACAACAACCACTTGTGAACCCAAACCAACTAGGATTGTTTTAAACCTTTTAGAACTATATAGAGTTGTTGTGTCCAATGCTTAGTCAAAACTACCCTATTATGTCCCACCACCATACATTCCTTAAATGAATACAAGTATGGGGTATATTCCCCCATAGAATCAGGCACCATCTTATAACAGTAGGAACCCATATGTTGACCCTAATGCAGTACCATCCACATTGATGCCCACTGAAGTCCTTGGTCAACAAGTTCAAACCCTTCAACATTCGATAAAAAATCTAAAAATAGGTTCTCTTGTAAATTCCTTAACATCATCCTATCTTAGTCCTTATCCATTTTATAGGACGTTATACATGCCACCCATTCTGCCCAACTTTGAAACACCTAAATTTGATACATACAAGAAAAAGGGTGATCCCCGTGACCACATTTGGGAATTCTTCATGACCTATATAGAAGTGGACCATGATGAGACATACCTTGTGACACTATTTTAATGTAATAATAAAATTTCATCCATGGACTGGTTTTATAGACTTCCTCCTAGGCTAAGATCATGTAATGAACTTGCAGAAAAGTTCATATCATGTTATTCACATAACATTATCATCGAAATAAAATTGATGGATCTATGAACTACCATGAAGAAAAGTGGTGAAATATTTTCCTTGATTTTGTACAATGTTGGAGGAATGGGTTCTCCAAGGAATTTTTCCACATACCCATAAAGGAAAAGATCCAAATGTTCATTAAAAATTGTCAATTGGATATGATGTGTGAACTAAACTCCTAGTGCATTGAGTCCTTTGAAGAATTAGCCAAGCAATGGCTAAAGGTAAAAATATCCCTCACCTTAAAGGGATAAATCAATAAAGAGACCAATACCACTACACCTTATGAAAAATATAAATATTGGTCCAAGATTAAGAATGTCACAAACAATGGTATTGTTGATGCAAAAGTAGTACAACCAGTCTCGCATGTCCATGCGTCAACAAAATTCCAACACATACAAACACTGACCAAAGTCCAAAGTGAAAATATAGCTGATTGTAAGGAGAATCCACCATAAAAAAATTAATAACAACCAAATTTATACAAGAAGGTCCAATCTAGGAAGGAATTATACTCCTCTTGCAGAACCTCTTAAGAAAATATTAGAGAAACTTTTACAGCCCCATTCGATAAATCTACCTGAAATAAAATCATATGAGCCATGTCCCTTTAAACCAACATGGTAGAATGGAAATAGATTTTTTTCTTATTATAAAACTAAAACACATAACACAACCAACTATTTTTGGCTAAAGAACATTATCTAGGATCTCATTGAGCGAAATAATATCAAAGTTGTCAAAAATCTTGGTACTACAAATCAAGATCATAAGATCTTTACAAAGCCATTGATGGATCATTACAAAGGTAAGGCCTCAACATTCAGACAAGATAACAAGGATAACCTCACATATGTCAAACCAGACCCCAATTCGACCATTAATACCATCACCATTAGAGGCCTAGACAGCGATTATTCTATTACCACACATCATTCCAAAATAATAGTACAAGGTGCCTCTGAGTCATTCACTCCACCATCAAGTCAGTATAACTTGTTAGACCATCTTAAGAAGACCCCAACCCAAATCTCAATCTTTAAATTGCTCCACATTTTATTGAAACATAAATTAGTCCTAGATAAATCCCTATACTAGTCATTTGTCCCAAATGAAATAGATGTCAATGAAATCCAGACCATGGTTGGATATTTTCCCACCCCACACCATGTCATTTTCACCAAGAGGGATTTTTTATAGATGAAGGAGCAAGTCTTAATATTTGTACATTAAAATCGGTACAAGTACTAGACTACTCTGAGAGTTGTGTGGATGGAACGAGAAAAGTCATAATCATAGATTATGATGATGAGGAATGTCCTTCAAAAGGAATGATCACCCTCCCAATCAAACTAGGTCTAGCAACACAAGAAATTGCATTCCAAGTGTTGGACTTAGATCTAGGATGCAACATGCTCCTAGGGAGACCATAGATTCATTCCATTCAGGAAATACCATCCACATATTGTCAATGACTTAATTTTCCTCACGACGAAGCCAAAATCACCATGCCAAGTGATAGAGATCCTTTATTATATTGTACCAACCTAAAATGATCCATTTCCAACCAAGTACCTAATAATGAGGAAGCATCCACTATTTCCTCATCTCAACACATAGATTTTACGAGTCTTTCAAAAAGAATAGTGGAACCCACATCAAAACTCAAGATCCAGATTCAAGAAAAGGGATGTAGATAATACACCTATGTAGACTCATTCTACATAGGAAAGTTTCCTATCTCGCCCCATACTTATAGAAAACTAAGATAACTTCTTGAGAGAAAACAAAAACTAGTACTTGTCTATCATTAAATAGTTTTCATAAGATGGGGTGACATACATGAAGAAATAATTGGAGATGATTTGTCTAATTGGCTATACACAGATGAAGAACCCCCTAAGGTCACAATTCTAGTTCATGAATATGGATGGGGGTATACTATTGTCTAGAAGCAAGGATATAATGGATTCTCTCATCTTAGAAAGAAGGTTCAAGGAATTGTAGAGCCAATAGTGCCTACTCAAAATAAAAGGTTTAATGGCTTGGGGTACCTGCCTTTGGAAGAAATTAATTCAAGTATCCCTTTACTTCTTGATATTGACACTCATGTTTATGATGAAGTTGAGGAATTTGAAGAGTATGATTCTGACACAGACTCCCAATAATATGAGTGATATATCCCACAAATTACTAGAACCCTCCACCTTAACAATGTCATTGCTCGCTTATCTATACAAGATAGACCAATATATTGCAAAGAATGGCTCAAAAAATTATGGAACAAATCTGAACCCTCATCCTCTTCCTTGTCAGAAACCCATGAATCCATGTTTAATACATATATCAACACCCTGAATAACCTTCCTGTTTCCTCCTTTCAAACCAAGGATAACATAGCCTTGGTCTACCCTGAACTAATAGATTGGGAACTACAAAATCCACAAACCATAGACATATTTGAGAAACAAAAAAGCAATAGCTGAGTTCTTTGGGTTGAGAGAAGGCATACTAATGAAATACCAAAAATAAATATTCAATATCGACTTGGATAAAGCAATGTTTTTTGGGTTTTTATGTCAATCCTCTAGTTGAGAAAGTGATTATAAAGAAAATGTAAGGTTCTTAGGTGAAAATTGAAAGTGGTGCAGGGAACCTCCTGAAGATCTTACCTTTCTTTATTTTATTTTTGTAATAAGGTGCATCCTTGAGATCACCCTTGTGTGTTTTTTTTTTATAGGTCTATGATGTAAGGTGATGGACCTAAGGTGAGTTATAAACCTAGGTTCCTGAAACCATGGTTAGACCTTGTTAGCTTGACAAGCTTAGTGTTTGGTTAGATGTTTATGTTTCAAGAACTTAGATTAGGTTCCTTTCATGTTTTGAACCTCTCCCACACCTTGGGAGGTAGGTAAGGTTAGCATTTTCCCAAATTAGAAACTTTCTCACATATTGACAAAAAGTTGTCTTTTTGCATGAGCAACTTTTGCAAAATGTTGCTTGATGAATAAAAAATCCATTGTAACCAACCTCACCCACTTTATGAAGCATTTGAAACACCTATATGATTCTATTAGGAGATATTATTCCTTCCACGAAGGATAGAACACACTGTGTACGGAGTTTCATGTTCAGAGAAGGGAATAGAAGAGTTTTTTGAGCATTTTTGATAGTGTACGGCCTGGTACAGATTCATCTTGTGGATCCACTTGTATGGATTTGTGATGTCTTGAGTTCCTTGAATAATCCAGTTGGTTTGAGTTGTTTTTGTCAAGTTTGATAGAAGTTATATAATTTACTTGCTTGCTGTCTGAGAAAACAAGGCTTTACTGGGTCAGTCACAAAGATGTGATCCTAACTTGAGATTTATCCAGTGGATCTTCTTGGACACTTGGAAAATTCTAGTTAGGATCATGGTATTTAAGAATCCAAAATCTCATACCCTCATTTTTAGTCCCACTATTTATGAGATCAAGCCCTAGGCTAATTAGCTCTATGTAATTAGCCTGGCTTTTTGGTGCAGTCACATGCATGAGTTATATGTGCCTTGGGGGATCAAACCAAGAGTGGTTCTAGAAAATATTGGGGTAGGGGATACCATATAAGTCCTTTAATTTCATCCATGAACCCACCTTCTACCACTTTCTTAACAAACCAAGCCTAAACTAGTTAATTAGACCTGTGTGTTTTGTGAGATTTCAGGGGTTTAGGAGTGGAGTGAGCTTCCAAGGCTTTAGGGGTTTTACAAAATCCATAAAGGGTATCTAGAACCCCAATTACATTTACTATATCCCACTTTCACTGAAAGTTAAGTCCAAAATACATACTGGTTAGGGCTATAAGGAATCCTTGACCATTTGGGATTCGACTACCTTTGGGTCTACAAGACCAAATACAGTGGTCAATTCTTGACCCTTGGGGTTTGTTAGGAGTCTTAAATCTCTTAGAATATGAGTTTGAATCCTCTGGTGAAGTTTTACACTTTGATGTGTGGTTTAGGGAAAGTGTCCCTAAAAGAGAAATTGCATTGTTCCATAGGTTGGTTTGGAGAGTTAAGACAAGACAAGGGAAGCTTATTGACCCATTGGACAAGTCAGGAGGCATCCTAAGAAGACTTATGTGTAGTTGGATTGAACATGTTAGAAACTTGGAAAGGTGATAAGGAGTTAGAGCCCATCAATGCTATCTTGCAGTGCACTCTGCATCAGGTGGTATCAGAGCCTGCTAAGATCTTGGAAGGAGTGAAGAGTGGGTGATAAAACATAAATTTCTCAAGAGGAAGAAGTCCCCACTAGAATCACAAATGTGGAGTTGGCCAAAATTGTGAGAGAACAAGTAGCCAAGAACAAGAAAATGGAAGAGGAGATAAGGAAGTTGAAGGACCTCCAAAAAGAGAAGGAGGAAGGAGAAGATTCTGAAGAAGAATATGAAGAAGAAGATACAGAGCAAGATGAAATAAGAAACATGCCTGCAGAACAAGTAAAACTTCTTGAAGCTCTTGAGAGAGTTAGAAGAAGAGATCAGAAATTAGATATGCCCATGTTTTGTGGGAAAATGGATCCTGAAGAATGCATGGATTGGGTGGAAGCTTTAGAGAACTACTTTGAGTATGACAACATCTCTGAGAATCAAAAGGTTAAGGTTGCAAAATCCAGAATGAGAGGCCCTACCTTAAGTTGGTGGAATTTTCTGCAAAAATGAAAGGATGGAGGATGGGAGGAACCCTATCTCAAAATGGAAGAAGATGTTAGTCAAAGTCAAGAAGCAATTTGTACTAGAAGATTATGAAATCACCCTCCACAAGAAGTTGCAAAACCTAAGGCAAAAGGACCTTGATGTGAGTGGGTATATTGAAGAATTTCACAAAATGACCTTGAAGGAAAGATTTCTTGAGAGTGAGAAGCACAAACTTGCAAGGTATATTAATGGACTGAAATACAATATTCAAGATGAAATGAGCTTATTCAACCCTGAATTAGTACACAAATGTTTTCAAATGGCACTGAAAATTGAAGAAAAGAAGAAGAGGAGAGGAGAACAAAATAATACAAGTAGAGGGTATAACTTCAGGGGTAGAGGTAGATTCAATGGTAGGGGTCCTTTCTAAAGGAGTCAAGGAGAGTTTAATAGTCATGAATCAGAAGGAGAACACATTAATAAAGGCAGTTTTAAAGGCAAGAGACCAAACAATAGGGGAAGATTTTGTGGAAGAGGACCTAGTGTCTTCATAGGGAAGTGTTTTACTTGTAATAAAGTTGGACACCAGTCCTTTAGATGTCCTGAAAAGAGTGGCACCAACAGACAAGGAGGGGACAAAAGAGTACAACTCACCCAAGAAGATGATAACCAAAGTGTTCCTCCTACCATTCTGCAACTTCAAGACCTGCAAATATAGAATTAGAAGAATGTCTAATGATGTAAGGGACAATCCTAAGAGTACCTACTACTGCAGAGGCACCTCACAGAAAGTCATTATTTAGAATACGATGCAAGGTAAACAATAAGGTATGAAAAGTTATAGTTGATTCTAGATCCACTGATAATATTTCATCTAGAGAGTTAGTCACTAAACTAAAGTTGCATGTAATCCCTCATCCTTTCCCTTATAAGGATTCTTTGTTGACAAAATAAAAACAAACCATTATCAATGAAAAAGTTTGGGTAGATTTCAAAATAGGGGAGTATACAGACAAGGTTCTATGTGATATCACTGAAATGGATGCATGCCATCTGTTATTAGGTAGGACTTGACAATATGATGTAGATGCTAGACATGATGGAAAGTCCAATGTCTATACTATAACTAAGGATGGTGTTGAATATGTAATGAACCCACTCCCTGACTGTGAGAAAGAAAAACATACAACTAGTACTGTCTTGCACATAGGAAGAAATGAATTCATGAAAGTACTAATGGAGAAGGATACCCCTTGTTATGCCTTAGTAGTGAGGCCCAAAAGGAAACCATTGAAGGAGCCAAAGGTGAAAGTTCCTGATAAGGAGGTAGGCCCCAAAGAAGTCAAGGCACCATTAGACCAGTATAAAGGTATTATAGCTAAGAGCACACCAGAGTCTTTGCCACCTGAAAGGGAAGTAAGTCACTGCATAGATTTCATACCAGGAGCCACTCTCCCAAATAAGGCAGCATACAAGATGACCCCTAAACAAAATCAAGAGATAGCAAGGCAGATTGAAGAATTTTTGTCAAAAGGCCTCATTAGGAAGAGTGTGAGTCCTTGTGTTGTCCCTATAGTCCTAGCACCCAAGAAAGAAGGCACATGGAGGTTATGTATAGATTCTAGGGAAATAAATAGGATAACCATCAGATATAGGTTTCCTATGCCTATAATAGAGAATTTGATGGTCTGTTTAGGGGGTGCAAGTTACTACTCAAGGATAGATCTCAAGAGTGGCTACCATCAGATAATAATTAGAGGGGGAGATGAATGGAAGACAACATTTAAGACTACATAAGGCCTCTATGAGTGGCTTGTGATGACTTTTGGCCCTTCCAATTGCCTAAGCACCTTTATAAGATTGATGAATGAGGTATTGAAACCTTTTCTTAACAATTTTTCTGTTGTATACCTTGATGAAATTTTGATCTTTAGCAAGAGCAGAGAAGAAAATCTCAAGAATTTGGACATGGTGATGAGAAAAATCCATGAGGAGAAGTTGAGAATAAATTTAGATAAGTGTGTCTTTCTTCAAGAAGAACTTGTGTTCTTAGGCTTTGTGATCTCCAAGAACAGTCTCAAGATGGATCTTACAAAAGTTGAAGCCATCCTCAATTGGCCACCTCCTACCACTCCATCAGAGGTAAAGAGTTTCCATGGTTTATCTAGTTTTTATAGGAAATTCATTAGGAACTTTAGTGGTATATGTGCTCCCATTATTAACACCATTAAAGGTGGAAGGAAATGCATATTTTCATGGACTAATGAAGCTAATGAGTCCTTTGAGTTTTTAAAGAAAATGATTGCAGAGAAGCCTATCCTAGTTCTACCAGACTTTCACAAAGTATTTATAGTAGAATGTGATGCAAGCAATAAGGCCATTGGGGTAGTCTTGAGCCAAGAAGGGAGACCAATTGCTTTTTTTAGTGAGAAACTCAATGAAGCTAAACAAAAATCCTCCACTTATGACCTTGAAATGTATGCAGTGGTTCAATCACTTAGGAAATGGAGGTATTATTTATTGCCCAAGGATTTTGTTGTTTTTACTGATAACCATGCACTTAGTTTTCTAAACAAGTAGGAGAAACTTAATCACAAACATGTGAAGTGGATGGAGTTCTTACAGTCATATACATTTTCCATCAAGCATAAAAAAGGGATTGTGAACAAAGTTTCTGATGATGTTAGAAGGAGGCACCTAACAACCCAAGCCATTCAGCTGGAGAGTATTGGCGTACATGCCATGAAGGACCTATATGTTCAGGATGAAGATTTTAAAGAGGCTTATCAGATTTGTAATGAGATGATAGACATATACCACACTGATTTCTTAGAGTTTATTGTCCAAGATGGTCTTATTTTAAAGGGAAGCTCATTTTGTGTCCCAAAAGGATCCATGAGAGAAAACATTATCAATGAGAAGCACTGTGGAAGCCTAGCCGGTCACTTTGGGGTGGACAAAACCTTGGAGTTGGTTAGAAGGTTCTATCACTGGCCCAAATTATAGACAGATGTTAGGAGTTTTGTGGAGAGTTGTTCAGTCTACCAACAAGCCAAAGGTCACACCCCCAATGCATTATTATACACTCCTTTACCCATCCCTTCAAAACCTTGGGATTTAGTAAGTATGGACTTTGTCCTAGGTCTTCCAAAGACCAAGTCTGGATTTGATAGCATTTATGTTGTAGTTGACAGATTTTCAAAGATGGCACACTTTATTCCCTATAGGACAACTCATGATGCATTTCACATAGAAGGGTTGTTCTTCAGAGAAGTTGTAAGACTCCATGGAGTCCCATTGTCCATCATATCAGATAGGGATCCTAAGTTCTTAGGCCACTTTTGGAGTACATTATGGAGAAAACTAGGAACAAATATTTCTCTATCATCTACATATCATCCACAGTTTGATGGTAAAAAAAAAGTCATCAATAGATCCCTTGGCAACCTTCTGAGATGCCTCACACAGGAACATGGAGCCACTTGGGATACCATTATAGCACAAGCAAAATTCTCATTAAATGATTAAGTAAATCAGAGCACTAGTTTAACTCCATTCCAGATTGTCTATGACACTCACCCTAGAGGAGTATTGGAACTCAGGGATATCAAAGAAATGGACAAAAGAAGTGAACTAGCCAAAGACTTTGCTAGGGTAATGAAGAATATACATGATCAGGTGAAGATAAAATTAAAGCATACCACTGAGAAATATAAAGTTCATGCTGAAAAAAAGAGGAGAGATCTTCAATTCAAGGTGCGATATTTAGTGATGATCCACCTTAAGAAGGAAAGGATACCTAAAGAAAAATACACAAAGCTTATGACAAAAAATCTTGGCCCTTTCAAGATTTTGAAGAAATGTGGCAACAATGCCTATAGAATTGATCTACATTCTCACATTGGCTTATCACCTATCTACAATGTTGCATATATCTATGCTTATAAAGGTGAAGTCAACACTAGTGACCTTGTAGGTACTCCAGAGCCTCCTACACTCAAACCACTCAAGGACATGCAACAAACAACTCCTCCTGAGATTGAAAGAATTCTAGACAAGAGAGTGCACAATAAAAATGGGAGGGGAACTTACTATAAGTACTTAGTCAAATGGAAACACAAACCAATTGAAGATGCTACCTGGATGAACCCTGAAGACATTCTGAAGATAGGTTATCCACTTGAAGAATTCACAACTCAAGAGACTTGAGTTCATTTTGTCATGAGGAGTATGGTGCAGGGAACCTCCTGAAGATCATACGTTTCTTTCTTTTATGTTTTTAATAAGGTGCATCCTTGATATCACCCTTGTGTGTGTTTGTTTTATACGTCTATGATGTAAGGTGATGGACCTAAGGTGAGTTATAAACCTAGGTTCCTGAAACCGTGGTTAGACCTTGTTAGCTTGGCAAGTTTAGTGTTTGGTTAGATGTTTATGTTTCAAGAACTTAGATTAGGTTCCTTTCATGTTTTGAACCTCTCCCACACCTTGGGAGGTTGGTTAGGTTAACATTTTCCCAAATTAGCAACTTTCTCACATATTGACAAAAAGTTGTCTTTTTGCATGAGCAACTTTTGCAAAATGTTGCTCGATGAATGAAAACTCCATTATAACCAACCTCACCCACTTTTGGAAGCATCTAAAATTCCTATATGATTCTATTAGGAGAGATGATGCCTTCCATGAAGGTTAGAACACACTGTGTATGGAGTTTCATGTTCAGAGGAGGGAATATAAGAGTTTTTGAGCATTTTTGACAGTGTACGACCTGGTACAGATTCATCTTGTGGATCTAGTTGTAGGGATTTGTGATGTCTTGAGTTCCTTGAACAATCCAGTTGGTTTGAGTTGTTTTTTTCAAGTTTGATAGAAGTTATAGAATTTACTTGCTTGCTGTTTGAGAAAACAAGGCTTTACTGGGCCAGTCACAAAGATGTGATCCCAACTTGAGATTTATCTAGTGGATCTTCTTGGCCATTTGGAAAATTCTAGTTAGGATCATGGTTTTTAAGAATCCAAAAGATCAGACCCTCATTTTTAGTCCCACTATTTATGAGATCAAGCCCTAGGCTAATTATCTCTATGTAATTAACCTATCTTTTTGGTGCAGTCACATGCATGAGTTATATGTGCCTTTGAGGATCAAAAAAAGAGTGGTTATAGAATATATTAGGGTAGGGGAGACCATCTAAGTCTCTGAATTTCATCCATGAACCCACCTTCTACCACTTGCTTATTAAACCAAGCCTAAACTAGCTAATTAGGCCTGTGTGTTTTGTGAGAGTTCAGGGGTGCAAGAGTGGAGTGAGGTGCCAAGGATTTAGGGGTTTTAAAAAATCCATAAAGGGTGTCTAGAACCCCAATTAGATTTACTATATCCCACTATCACTAAAATTTAAGTCCAAAATACATACTGGTTAGGGCTACAAGGAATCTTAGACCATTTGGGATTCAACTACCTTTGGGTCTACAAGACCAAATCCAGTGGTGGATTCTTGACCCTTGGGGTTTTTTAGGAGTCTTCAATCTCTTAGAATAGGAGTTTGAATCCTCTGGTGAAGTTTTACACTTTGATGTATGGTTTAGGGAAAGTGTCCCTAAAAGAGAAATTGCATTATTCCATAAGTTGGTTTGGAGAGTCAAGACAGGACAAGGGAAGCTTATTGACCCCTTGAACAAGTCAAGAGGCATCCTAAGAAGACTTGTGTGGAGTTGGATTGACCAAGTTAGAAACTTGGAAAGGTGATAAGGAGTTAGAGCCCATCAAGGCTATCTTACAGTGCACTCTGCATCAGAAAGGCACCTTGCAACCATAAAATAGTTAAAATAAAGGATACATCTGAAGGTGAAAATCTCTAGAAGAACCTAAGAATGGAGAGATTGACATACTCCCTATTAGTGAAGAACAATAACCACTTCTAACAGAGAATATTCAAACCATCAACATAGTCACTTAAGAGACCAAAAGAGTAATTCACTTGGCATAGTCTTTAAGAATAAAAGAAAGAGAAAATTTCATGTAGTACTTAAAACACCAAAAAATCAAGTTTTCTTGGTCATACTCTGATAGACCTAGATTAGATCCAAAATTAGTGCTTCATCACCTCTCATTGAAACTAGGGGAAAATCCTTATAAACAAAAGCTCCAAAAAATGCATCCAAAAATAGCACTACTATTCAAAGAAAAACTAAAGAAATTATTAGATGCAGGTTTCATAAGAACCATTGGCAATGCTAACTAGATATCTAATTTGGTTTCTATGTCCAAACTCAATGGAGACATCAGAATCTGTACAAACTTTAGGGACTTGAACTTGGCATGTCTAAAGAATGATTTCCCTTGTCCTAATATTGACACATGTCTTCTAGGTACAAAATTTTATCACTCATAGATGGATTCTCCAGGTATAATGAAATAAAAATTGTGCTAAAGGAATAACACAAGATTCCTTTTACTTGTACATGGGGCACCTACTACTGGTGCGTCATGCCCTTTGGTTTGAAATATAACGGTGCCACATATTAAAGATCCATGACTATTGTCTTCCATGATATAATGCACATAACAATAGAGGATTTTGTAGTTTACATATTAGCAGATTCAAAGGAAAGGAATTTGCACCTATTTGCATTAGAACCTATATTTGACACACTTCAAGAGTACAAGGTCAAGTTAAACCCCAAAAAGTGTATCTTTGGGGTCACTTTAGGAAAAAAATTGCATTCATTGTCTCACACAAAGGAATTGAGATAGGTCCTGAAAAGTTCCAAGCAATAAATGAGATGTCGCCACTAACAACACTCAAGAACCTAAGAATTCTATAATACCAATTACAATTACTCAGAAGGTTCATCTCATAGCTGGAAAATAAGTGTCATCCATTCAAGTATCTACTTCACAAAGGCATAAAATTTAAATGGACAAAAAAGTGTCAAAATGCATTTCAGATATTAAAGGATTATCTCCTTTTGACACCAGTGTTGATGTCTCCTATTCCAGATCAGCCCCTCCTATTGTACATTTCATCTACTGAGTACCCACTAGGGGAACTATTGGCGCACAATGATTAATAAAGAAAGGAAAAGGCCATATACTACAAAAATCAAACACTTTTGACTTATGATCTCTACAATATCTATGTTAGGACCAAAAGGTGGAAAATACAACTGAGAAGGGGGCGAATAAGTTGTACACACCTAATTATAACTAATTTCACTTTGTGCAAATAGATCTAAAAGATAAATAATAATTCAAGATCCACAACACAGAACTCAGAACACATATATTTGTTCTCGAGGAAGCCCAATTAAGGGAAAACCCCGGTGGGAATCGAACCCACAAAATGAATGTACTCTGCTAAAAGTATTGCCTAGTTAAGAACAAAATAGAGAACAAATGATGCACAAGAAACCATGGGCTTACAACCTAATAAGAAGGAATACTTCCTAGAGGTCATTTCTCAGAATACAATCACAGATTTGGCCCTCAGTCAGGTTCGCCGATCTATCTTCACTTACAATAGAGTGGACATACAGTCCATTACAACCGAATTGAAAAATAGCATCTCTAATGCCAATACAGTTCTAATGAAGTAAAAACTTCAAAGCAATAGAATCTCTTCTTAGAATCACATACTACCACCTCTCTCTAACTTTATTACAAAATGATCTCTCATTTATACCGATTACAAAGAATAATCAACTAATATGTCGGCTAGACCTATTATAATAAAAGATATACAAATTATGCTCAATCCTCCAATAAATCCAAATAAATTTGGCTAAGACTTAAATAATATCCAAATATTCAACCATGAACATACTTGTGTGTCACCAAAGCAACATCAATAATCTCAACACATTACTCCATTAGGTCGGTTAGGACCTAAATGAAGAAACACCAACACACTACTAAAAAATCAAATCTGATAAACTCCAATGATTCATTCCATCATAACGATCATCACACAATCCAAAAACACCAAAAATGAGTAGGAATACCATTCAGAACATTTGTATCAACTCATCTTCATCTCTGATCAACAAGAACACTAAAATATCAAACTATGTCATAAAAAAAGATATATTGTCATACTCTGAATCATGAACAACACCATCTATGAACGCAATGATAAGGAACCATGTAAATACCAACTTCACAACCTATGAAACATCAAATCTGAGTCATATTGATCCAAATACTCATCCAATATACATAGGAACACTGTAATAACAACAACCAGTAACTCGATCATACTTCACTCAAACCGTCATCCAAACTTCTACAAACCTTTGTAGATCATCTACAGATACCTCTGAACAACACCTTATGATTCTAAATCTAGATCTTCAATGCATCACCTAAACAACTAAAAACATCTTTCCTAAACATACTAAACACATTATTTGAAACAACAAATAGTATGTTGACATCAATGCATAAACATTAATGTAAGCAAACCTAAATACCAAATTCTAACATGCTCAACAATATTTCAACATAATTCTATTCAGAGAGTATATTTGCTTGTATTTTTTTCATCATAGAATCTCAGACACTACATTTTGAGTCACAAGACACTCCTGATTACAAAGATTGGCCCATTAAAATATTTGTTTAGCAAAGCAAGCTTGACAAATCAGCTAGCCAAATGGGTCACAATCCTAAGAGAGTTTGATTACAGAGATTCCCAATTGATAATCAACCAATTCAATGGTATTTAATGATGACATTAATTTTAATTTAGTATTCAAACAACACTTTTGGCAATCTTACACTGAAAGACAGTAAAGGGCAAACCAAAGATCAGATTGGCAGATCACCAAAAATGACTAAGTACAAAGAAAACCGATGACACAAGGAAGTGTGTAAACCAAAAATTACAATACACAGAGTTAAAGAGGAACCCAAAAAAGGAACCCAAAATGCAAGTTACAGTGCAGACTGATGAAACAAATTCAGTGCAACCAACAGTGAAAACTGAAGGACAGTCAAGCATGACCGAAAGAGAGAACTGAAAGTCAGTTGCAGCTCGTAAAAAGTGGATCTGACTTCCCCACTAGATAAAGAAAGGGTATTATATTTATAGGATATTTAATTTTTTTTAAATCCATTTCTTTAGGGACAAGAAAAATTAATGTAAGTGTTTTAATCAATCTAACTGATTTAAAGCACATAGACTAGGAGATCTAGGTGCAAGTTGTAAACCTGATCTTAGAGTTAACATTGTTTTTATCATCAAATCGATGAAATCAATCCATTTATAAATAGATGATGTAATCATTCATTATAATGTGTGTGGAAGAGAGAGGAGAATGGAATGATCACATCTATGGATTGAACTAAGAGTTTCAAGAACCAAAGCAGAAAAAGAAGAATTTGGTTAGCAGAATCAAGAATAGAGGAAACCGATAATCAGAGGTAATATTAAATCATAGTTAAGGTGATATTATTTTGTATGTGAACTACATAGGATCTATATTAGCAATAGGATATTGCATTTACCAGGTCAATTTGTAATTTTCCGTCATTCTAACAAGTGAAGCAAAGTGTAAGAAATCCTTTCAAGAAAGGTGGATTTAGCAGTCCTATATCAAATCTCTTAACTGAGTGCACACTTAATAGTGTTGCTAAAATATCTTAACAGAGTAGAATTTAACAGGTATCGAACGATACTCCTAATAGGGTAGATCATTAGAAGTGATCAAAATTTTAAGCCTTAATTGGCCCCTTCCATTTCACAGATAGTGAAGTTTTGTGGGTGCCATCCCCCCCGCAGTTTTTACTTCCTAACAGGAGTTTTTTGTGATATCGTATCTTGTGTTATGTGTAAATTATGTTCATGAATGTTTCTATGAATGATTCACATGTTTCTTAATGTTATGAATTGATATAACTCTCACAAAGCTAATGTAGATCAGATTGAATGGATATGCAATTGATTACAAAGGTTAATTGATTAAAGAACATAATAAAGGTTTTAGAGGTACTGATCCACCCCTCCCCTCTCAGTACTACTTCCATTAAACCCAAAAATTGGTATCAGAGCTAAGTCTCTTCTTGAAAAAGCTTAAAGGCTTAAGAGAAAAGATCATACAATGGAGAAGTACAAACTTGATAAGAATATTTAGAATAAAAAGATTGAGATACAAATGTTCTATGAATAGTATAAAGAAGCTAGAATCAAGATGAGAGAGCTATTGGATGAGAGGAAAGGAATGGCAACTTGAAGAAATGAAAAATATTATCAAGAAGAAGAGATTCAAGATTTCTTTGAGTCTTCAGGATGAAATACAAGAAAAGCATCAGATACATGAGAAGAGAACGTCACAAATCTAAAGGAGATCAATCAAAATCTAAAAGAGAAAATAAAGATGCTTCAAATCGGTCAAGAGACATTGATGGTTAGAATGATTGATGTGATGAGCTCTACTAGACAAGCTAAAATAGAAAGAACACTAGCTACTGATGACAAGAGGAAGATTACAAAGAAACTACAAGAAAAGGAGTTAGAAATTCAAAGACATGTTGAGAATCACCATGAGCTCACAAATCAAATCATTCTCATGAGTCAAAAAGCAAACATAATGAATGTTGAACTCATTGAAAGAATACAAATTATCGGTGAACTAAGAGAAGAAAATAAATAACTAAAGCATGAGGTTAGAATTCAACAACAACATAATGAAGTTATTAGAAAGGCTGAAGAGAGAAATAAAATAATGGATGATTTTCTGGAAGGACAACGAAGATTCAACAATAACAACGGTCTATGATTTACCCAAATTGGAGAATCATCAAGTCAATCCAATCCAAAGAATGTATATGAAAATCCAAGACCAAGAAAGCTTACATACAAACACTGTGGAAAGTAAGGTCACACAACAAATGTGTGTAGAGGCAAAATGAAAGGTATTCCTAAATCTACACCTTCATTCATAGGATTCTGTTATAAATGTAACAAGAAAGGACATAAGGCATATGAATGTAAGTCTAAGATAGAACAACCAAGGAAGGAAACCTACATGGACAAATACTATCCTACATGCAAGATGAATGGGCACAAAAATCTTGAATGCCGGAAAAAGAAAAGGCAAGCATGGAAGCCTAAAGGTCAAGAAACTCCATATCAACCGAAGAATATCGGTAATCAGTATGTATGGGACTACAATACTTGGACAAATTGTACATCATGTGGAAGGTATGGTCACATTACTGCAAACTATATGAGACTATGGACTAGAAAGTCTAGAGGATGGACTAACCCCGGAATGGCTTGCTTGCACTATCACAAAGTTGGTCATCTTAAAAAGGATTGCAGAGACCGAATGATAGAGACAAGCACATACCCCAATGGAAACACCATTGAAGATATCTGGAGGGCTAGAGATAAGATGTGGAGAAAATATTCAAGCAATGATGAAGCTGGAACGAGCAATACAAATGGTGACACCCCATCCAATGGATCCAGTGACATCACCAACCCCACCTAAGCAGAACAAGTAAGCATGGAAATCCATTAAAACTAAGCTATTACTTTACATCAGTTCCATAACATGATGAAATAATTCCAAATTAGCATAGGAAAGATGCGTCATGGTTATACTTGTTGAAATATGTGAAAACTATGTATTCGGGCATATATACCGAAACCCATCAGTATACACTTGAAGCAAAGACTGCCTACATTTACTGAGAGACGTCGGTTACAAACAAAAGTTTTTATTATTGACTGAGACGAGTCGGTAAACAAGCACATGAACAAGCTGTCTTTGTTACCAAAACCTATTGGTAATGGCTAAGTCAACTTTGATTTCTCATAAATGTTGTCAGCATGACCGATGGTAATAACGTCTTCACTGACAAACTCAATCTTTAGACACTGACGAGTTGGTAAGAATTTATTGCATTCTTTTTAGGGAAATGACTATAAATAGGGCATCAAAGTGACTCATTTGTCATGACACCAAGAGCAGAGTGAGAAAAGGCAATTTTGAGCAGAAAGAAACCAAGTTGCAGAGCGATCACGACTCAACCACCAAGAACTCCAAAATAGTTCAAAGATCTATGCAAATGCAATAGTAGGTTTTACAGACCGAAAACTCAGTTCTTTACACATTTACACAGAAGCCCTAATTTTTGAAAATGGCATCAACATCACGATCTGTAGAAGCTAAGAAGGATAAGAAGGATGAATTTGAACTCATCAAAAACAATGCATGTGAGGAACCCAAATATAAGATTTATCTTGAGGTTTCCTCACAACCTGATGATGCTGGTGTGTTCTCACACATACCAGCTAGGGTTTTGCTGGTTGAAGACATCCGATCCTTCATACACTGCAAGATTGCAAAGATTGGAATGCCAGAGATGGAAGAAGCTTACCAAAAGCTTTCTAATGAAGATGGAACACTTAGGGATGAACACAAACACATTGAGGTAAAAAGGGCTTACAAATGCCCTAAATTTTCTAAAGGTCTTCAAATCCGATTGGATTCAGTTAGTGCTAAGAAGAATGCACAATAAAAATTTATGGTTGGATGAACCAAAGGAAATCACCCAAGATGTCATCCATGTGGTCACCAGTTACCCCATAACTAATAAAGTAAAGGCACTCAAGAATCCACCGAAGGAAGAGACTGAAAATATGACTGGAGCAAAATGGGATGGGCATGGATTGAAAGTGACAACCATAGCCGATGATGAAATTAAGTTTGGTGCATGTGTACTAGGTTAAAAATTCTTCCAAGCTAGTAGGTTAAACAATATTTTATCAGGTGTTGTGGATACGACTTACAAAATCATGAAGAAAGGCAGACAGTTAGACTTGTCCAAGCTACTCCTGAATCGATTGAAATAAAATCTCAAGACAATTAGGAATGAAAATTCAAACACCTGTAAGTTTGGCTCATTAATCATGTGCATTTTATTTTATTTTCAAGAAAATTTCCCATCTGTTGGAGATGTAAAATGAGATAGCACCAAGCCGGTAACCATGCAAATCAATGAGTACATAGATTCTCTAGGATATAATTTTGAAACTGTCATGGATGAATACTTTAATGTATTCAAAGACCGAATGCAAAAGAGGGTAGGAATCCTTGAGAAATTCATCGAGAAATTTAAGAATGAGATATGCTTCATGGTTGACACAGATCATACTTACATCAAACATGTAATAGCAAGAACACCATGGTTGCAACCACTGGAATATGAGATCAACATTGATCTTGCAATAAAGGCAATTGATTCCTTAATCAATGAGCCACTGGACTAAAATAAACCAAGGTTTGGAACATATGAGGAGGCCAAGAAAAGAATTAAATTAGGCCTAGTAGCCAAAAAGATAGTGAAAAAGAAGGACAAAATGGTAAAGGATCTCACGAAGATTCTATCTGCAGAAGAGGAAGAAGCTGAGCAAGATGAAGAGATAGACTAAGAGGAGGAAACCGAAGAATAGGTGTCTGTCGGTAAAGATGAAGAAAAGACTGACTCAGAGGAAACAAAGTCAGACTCACCACCTACTCCACCATTAAAGAAACCAAGAACTAAAGCTGCTTCAAGGACCAGAAGCCAAATGTCCAAAGAATCTACTCCTTCACCTCTAAAGAAAGGAAAAGTTAGGACGTATAAGAGAAAAGCACCTGCACCAAAGAGAGGAAAAAATAAGAAATGTAGAAAATTCATCAGAACCCGAGAGGATATAGAGGATACCAGGCAAGATGAAGCCTTAGAGGCAGAAAATGTCAAGGTAAAAGAACCTGACACTATTGATGACATTTGTGTTTACATTGCAAATTTTGGATCTATTATTGATCCACATATTAGAAAATGGGGGAAAAGAAATCAGGAAGATCAAAATAAAATTTAATAAGCCATGATAGCTAAGATGTATAACTTCAAATATGTACCCATGCAATTTGAAGGAAGTTATGTACCACGTGAACTCTTGGATAGATTATCTTCCCATTGGACATTTTCTTTGGCAAATGAGAAACAAATCAGAGAGAGTACTTGTCTCTCTAATGCCGTTTGAATCAACAAAGGTAGAAATACATCAAATGATGGAGAAACGCAAGAAAGAATTCTCACCGAAGCTACGAGCATAAAAATTTATTGAAGGAAAGTTGATTGAATTTGAAAAGGATAGTCACAATAAATGGTGCAAGATCATGAATAGGCCAATTGAGAAAGATAGCCTCAACAAAGGCCTTAAAAAAACAAGATGTTGATAAGGCAAACAAAGAGGCTACATCCATTGAGCTGGATAAAGAGGACGATGATACAATAGGGAACAAAGATGCAGATGTGGTAGATGAAACATGGGATGATACCACAAATAACAACATTGTAGACACTAATATCATCAACATTACCGATGACCCAGGTAAATAAATCAATAACGATGAAGATGTCACTATTGTAAAAGATACAACCAATGAACAAGACCCAACAATTGATGGAGCACAGGTGATCATTCCAAGAAAACTACCAATATTGATACAAGCTATCAATATCATGCAGGGATCAAGTAAATCACTTGACAAGGAAACTCCAAAGGATGCAGGAGAAGAAGAAAATAAAGACAACACTGATGGTCAGCAAAACATCAGAGATACTCAGAATGTAACCGACACTATCAAGGTTAAAGAAGGAGATAAGGAAAAAGATGTGGATACTCAAGCGAAGAATGAGAAAACCAAGGTAGATGATTCAAAGGACTCAAATGAAGGAGACAAACCAAAGGAAGGAACTCCTAAGAAAATAGACAAAGGTGCTATCGATGATGCTAAGGTGAATGTAGAGATGTCTGCAGATACTTGATGAGCTGAAACTGATGCAAAGCAGCAGAAAGATGCACAAAAAGTCACATCATCAAGCACAACTGAAAAGGATGAAAAATTAGCAATGGTGGTACACTCCACTGAGTCACAAAAGAAGAAGAAGAAGAAGAAGACAAAGAAGAACAAGTTGGAGGTTACACATGAAAAAATCATTGAAATACCGAAGTGTGACCCAACTACACTTTACATGGATGCATTTCAAGAATTTGGAGAGATATGCCAAAGGAAGGAATTACAAAAAAAGCTGAAGAAACAACATAAGGAATTAATGGTACTAGAGACAACATAGGACATTCTACACCAGATTGTACTCAATATTGATATTGATCAAAGAAAGCCCATAATTTATCAACTAGTTATCCTCACCGACGCCATCACAACTCAAAACATTGATGCTGAGAAAGCAATTGAGGAGAGAGTAGAAATGAAGTATCAACAAAAGCTTCTAGAGAACATCAGCCAAGAAGTGGCCAAAAATAAGGTAAAGTTGTTAGAATTCATATCAGAATTAGATCCCATTATATCTAAAGCTATAAACTTAATCCAAAAGCTAAGCACAATTGAAAAGTTCACTCAAGAAAATAGTGAAAGTATAGCAAAGCTAGATACAGATCTAGCAAATAGTGCTAGTAGCCTAACAACAAATGCAAAAAATGCAATCAAACTACATTATGAAAAGATCATTGAAGTAAAATGGTTAAGGCAAGAGTTGTGGGAAGAAAATACATGATTCAGAGAAGAAGTAACTGAGCTACAGGCTCAAATTTTTCCAAATCTCACACTGCTACAACAACATATCAGTTCTGCAAGGCAACTGATAGTAACTCCTGAGATGTCTGTAGCAGACAACATCTATGATATGCATGCCAAGATAACACTTGAGCAAATGGCTCTAGAAAACCCAAAGGAGAAATGGGAGAAAATAAGGGAAGACATGAAGTCTTCTCATTTAGACATTTTTGATAAGCTCTAAGGTAATTGACCTTTTCCCTTAATATCAAATAAAGGGGGAAATGATACTTGTACAAAATATTATTGAAAATGTTATGTACACTTAGTAAGAATGGGAAAAAGGTAGATATGTATATGTAAATACATAAAGGGACAGTGATATGAAGAAGGAAAATATATCTTATGTACAGATATATTGGCATATACAAAGGGGGAGTCATTAAATGACTAAGGATTATATATGTTGTATATACTTAACATTTTATTAGTATTTTGCACATATTAGTTTTTGATACTAATGTCAAAGGGGGAGATTGGTACAGGAGAACCTATTTACAAGGAAAAGATCCAAGAGGTTCCAAAGAAGGAAAATATAATAAAATTATCCATTTTATTTCACTTTATTTCATAAGGTCATGTGTGATGTATTGAGTCCATTGATGTAAGGCTAAATGAGCCATTTTGTCAAAATTGTCATAGTTGTCCATTTAGGGCATAGATTGGTCAAATAGGTCAAATGATGTAAAATCATACATGTAAGGGTGAAAATGATGTAAAAGGTCATTAATATGTATTTTTGGCATGTTTCTAAGGTTCTTACAAAGTTTTAAGATCATTGGGTTAAAGTTGCAAAAGTTGTCAACTTGACGACAAAAGTTGTCAAGCAAAAATGTTGTCAAAATGCAAAAGAAGGTTAAAAGTGGTTTCTATTGGTTTTGAGGGTAGTTAGAGAGGTTTGAAATGTCAAGAGGCTTTATATATCATTTTATTTTTGAACCAAATCATTATGTAAAGTTGGAGAAGGATTGGAAAGCATTGGAAGCAATTTTGGTATCATATTTTCATTGTTCAATCTGTTGTTTTGTTGTCTTGAAAGTTTTCCCTCTTGTTTCCAGGACTTGTACGGCCACTTACAGTCTAGAAACAAGTGTATTTGTATTATGATATTTTATAAAAATGAATAAGCTTTCCATTCCTTTTGATTTGAGTTTATTTCATGCAATTTTGAGAAAGTTATGAGAGTTTTGGTGAAAACTATTTGTAATTACCCAAAACCCTGATTCACGAAAACCAGTTTTGGAAGGATCATCATAACTTGTTATTTAACCGTTGGATATTTTTGTAAGTTTCAAATTTTTTTTGTAACTTGCATTTATTTAATCTTAGCAGAGCGATTGGATTGGTTATCAATATTGGTAGAGTTATTAATGACTATTTATGACTGTATTTTCATGACCAGAATACAGTAAATTTCATAGTTGAACAAATGTAATGCTTCAATCCATAGATTGATTAAACTAAGTTGAGAAGTTATTTTTATGGTGATTATGGTATGATACTTGAAGCTTTATTAGATGGATTTTTGGATTCATGGACTGTAGATGTTGAAGAAGTCTTTGATAGAGGAGCCCATCATTTATGTTATGTTTCACTGATTTAGAGATGTTATTTGCCTCTAACAAGTTGTTCATTTTAGTGAATGGATATTGGATAAAAAAAAGAACCTAGAAGGTTTATGAGTTTTCCATGATTCTATACATCAGATTGGTATCAGAGCTTGAATATTTTGATTGTGTGGGTAGAGCACCGAGGGAGGCAATCCACACCAGGACCTTTGGTTTGTTTATTTGATTCTTACTTATAGAGTTGTGGTTGCAGGTGCTCGTCCACTAGCTGAAAGTAGGAAGACATGAAGGTATATCATGTGGAAATAGGAGACAGTCCAAGGTCCTAAGGAAAAGGTCCATGGTTTCCAAAAATTCCTGGGGAGAGAGGCAAAGAGGAGAACTCCTGGGGGAGGCAAGAGAGTTGTTGTAGCAGCACTGGAGGGTGGACAAGAGTTTGGAGCAGCACCATGAAAGACATCCATATGAAATCCATTAAAGGGAGTCAAGAGAGTTTGGTTGAATAATGATGTAGAAAAGGAATCAAGTAGATGGAAACATGGAAAAAATATTGAAGAGGCAAATATGAAGATAAAGACAAAGGCATCAAAGGAAATGATGTGTTGCTAGTTTCTTTTTCCAAGAGACTTGGAAAGTTTTCAAGGTTGGCAGTATGGTGCAGGAGCACCTATTTACAAGGAAAATATCCAAGAGGTTCCAAAGAAGGAAAATATAATAAAATTATCCATTTTATTTCACTTTATTTCAAAAGGTCATGTGTGATGTATTGAGTCCATTGATGTAAGGCTAAATGAGCCATTTTGTCAAAATTGTCATAGTTGTCCATTTAGGACATAGATTGGTCAAATAGGTCAAATGATGTAAAATAATCTATGTAAGGGTGAAAATGATGTAAAAGGTCATTAATATGTTTTTTTGGAATGTTTCTAAGGTTCTTACAAAGTTTTAAGATCATTGGGTTAAAGTTGCAAAAGTTGTCAAGCAAAAATGTTGTTAAAATGCAAAAGAAGGTGAAAAGTGGTTTCTATCAGTTTTGAGGGTAGTTAGAGAGGTTTGAATTGTCAAGAGGCTTTATATATCATTGTATTTTCGAACCAAATCATTAGGTAAAGTTGGAGAAGGATTGGAAAGCATTGGAAGCAATTTTGGTATCATATTTTCATTGTTCAATCTATTGTTTTGTTGTCTTGAAAGTTTTACCTCTTGTTTCCAGGCCTTGTATGACCATGTACAGTCTGGAAAAAAGTGTATTTGTATTATGATATTTTAGAAAAGTGAATAAGCTTTACATTCCTTTTTATTTGAGTTTATTTCATGCAATTTTGAGAAATTTATGAGAGTTTTGGTGAAAACTGTTTGTAATTACCCAAAACCCTGATTCACGAAAACCAGTTTTGGAAGGATCATCATAACTTATTATTTAACCGTTGGATCTTTCTCTAAGTTTCAAAAAATTTCTGTAACTTGCATTTATATAATTTTACTAGAGAGATTGTCTTGGTTATCAATATTGGTAGAGTTATTAATGACTATTTATGACTGTATTTTCATGACCAGAATACAGTAAATTTCATAGTTGAACAAATGTAATGCTTCAATCCATAGATTGATTAAAATAAGTTGAGAATTTATTTTGATGGTGACTATGGTATGATCCTTGAAGGTTTATTGGATGGATTTTTTGATTGATGGACTTTAGATGTTGAAGAAGTCTTTGATAGAGGAAGCCATCATTTATGTTATGTTTCACTGATTTAGAGATGTTATTTGCCTCTAACAAGTTGTTCATTTGAGTGAAAGGATATTGGATCAAAAAAATATCCTAGAAGGTTTATGAGTTTTCCATGATGCTCTGCATCAGAGATTGATGACATTAATTTTCATTAGTATTCAAACAACACTTTTGGCAAGCTTACACCGAAAGACAGTAAAGGGCAAACCAAAGATTAGATTGGCAGATCACCGAAAATGACCAAGTACAAAGTAAACCGTTGACACAAGGAAGTGTGTAAAACAAAAATCACAATACACAAAGTTGAAGAGGAACCCAAAAAGCAAGTTACAGTGCAGACTGATGAAACAGATTCAGTGCAACTGATAGTGAAAACCGAAGGACAGTCAAGCATGACCGAAAGACAAAACCAAAAGTCAGTTGCAACCCACAAAAAGTGGATCTAACTTCCGCGTCAGATAAAGCAAGGGTATTCTATTTATAGGATATTTAATTGTTTTTAAATGCATTTATTTAGGGACAAGAAACATTAATGTAAGTGTTTTAATCAGTCTAACTTATTTGAAGCACATAGACTAGGAGATCTAGGTGCAAGTTGTAAACCTGATCTTAGAGTTAACATTGTTTTTATCATCAACTCGATGAAATAAATCCATCTATAAATAGATGATGTAATAATTCATTAGAATGTGTGTGAAAGAGAGAGGAGAATAGAATGAGCACATCTATGGATTGAATTGAGAGTTTCAAGAACTAGAGCAGAAAAAGAAGAATTTGGTTAGCAGAATCAAGAACTGAGGAAACGGATAATCAGAGGTAATATTCAATCACAGTTAAGGTGATATTATTTTGTATGTGAACTACATAGGATCTATATCAGCAATAGGAGATTGCATTTACCAGGTCAATTTGTAATTTATTGTCATTCTAACAAGTGAAGAAAAGTGTAAGAAATCCTTTCAAGAAAGGTGGATTTAACAGTCCTATATCAAATCTCTTAACCGAGTGCACACTTAACAGTGTTGCTAAAATATCTTAATAGAGTAGACTTTAATAGATCTCCACTGATACTCCTAACAGGGCAGATCATCAGAAGTGATCAAAATTGTAAGCTTTAATTGGCCCCTTCCATTTTGCAGATAGTGAAGTTTTGTGGGTGCCATCCCCACTGCAGTTTTTACTTCCTAACATGAGTTTTCTGCGATATCATATCTTGTGTTATGTGTCAATTATGTTCATAAATGTTTCTATGAATGATTCAAATGTTTATTAATGTTATGAATTGATATAACTCTCACAAAGATAATGTAGATCAGATTGAATGGATATGCAATTGATTACAAAGGTCAATTGATTAAAGAACATAAAAAAAGGTTTTAGAGGTACTGATTCACCCCTCCCCTCTCAGTACTACTTCCATTAAACCCAACAAGTTATGACACCAAGGCTAATAATCAGTCAGGGCGATTTGATTGATAATTTAACTAAAACTTATAATTGGAAGGATAAATATGATTAAATAAATAAAATAATTTATTTATTTGCACATGTGGGAATATACATAAATAAATAGTTATTTATTTATGAGAGGAACAATTAATTTAATTAAATAAATATTATTTATTTAATTATGAGAGGAAAATTGATTTATTTATTACATAAATGTAATAATAATAATAAGGTATTAATTAAATAATATGATTATCTAATTAAATATAATGACATAGGGAATAATTAAATCACTTTACAAATGAATAATTGATGAAATAATTAGGTAATTAATTAAATCACTTAATTATGAAATTATAGAGAAATGATGATTTTGAATTTAGATTATAGTGGAAAGATGTCAATTAATTAAATAATAAAGATTATTTAATAATTGAAGAAGAATGTTAGTAAAGTCATTGCGTTAATGCAACTACCATTTTTAAGTGTCTACATTTTTCCCCTCTTTGATAGAATGCATTTTCAAGCATTATTCTAAAGAATAATTGATAAAAATATGCCTCGGTATGACCCTGTGAAAAAAGAGTCGGAAACTAGTTACTATGGTGCCCCCTCAAGGAATGAGAAACAAATGGAATGGAGGGTTCATTTGGCTGACATCGTGACCATAATAAAAATACAATTTATGGATCTGGAAATGAAGTGCAAGGTGTGTACGTCCATCGAGGTGTGGGGGGGTATAAAAAGGGTTTGGAATGTCATTTGCAATTCATTGTACACATTGAGCTTTTTGAGAACTAGGAGTGTAAGGAGAAATTTATGAGTGCTTTGGAGAGCGATGGCAGGCTACAAGGATGACGAGTGAGAGAAGTTAGGTAGCCTTGGATTACTGCATGTTGCAATGACTCCTAGGATTAGGGAAATAGATGTTTGGTTAGCCTTATACGACCGATGGCACTCAGAGATTTCTTCCTTCCACCTTCCTATGGGAGAGTGCACAGTGACATTGGAGGATGTATACATGATATTGTCGATTCATATTCATGGGAAGAGAGTTTCATACTCATTCCAGAATGGTAGAGAAACATTGTGTGACCTATTTGATTGTTAGGTAGATGATTTGGGTATCATTGGATATGAGATCAGATGGTGGTGAGACATGGTGGGTTATGATCCATGCTTTGTGATGTTGTGTGCATTGGTGACAGGTTTATTGGTGCCAGAGAGGAGAGGTCATGGGTTTTCTATTGGTTCGGGGGAGATTTTAAGTGAGATGTGGCAGTGGGGGACAATGTACGCATGGGGACCATGCATTATAGATATGCTATATCATCAATTTCATGACATAGCTTACCATGGATCATAAATTTTTGGATTTGAGGTCACTCTTTTATGTGTTTGGTCTTTTGAGCATATTTTTGTATTCCATCCAATTTTCAAAAGACTAGGTATACCGCGAAGACAACCTTATGTATACTTCTATGATATAGTGGTTCATAGGCAGGTGGGACATGCGAGGTATTGGAGGCATTTACTAGATACCTTGTGGGAGTTCAAGTGGAGACCATACAATGGATGTCTAATTTGGGATGATGAGGATGAATACCTCCCATATTATAGACATGAGATGTACCTTGTTAGACGGTCTACTCAGTACTTGAGGATTATCGAGATGCAGTTACCAGACATGTTTTTGAGACAATTTGGTGAGAGACAGGGAGTGTGGGTTGGATCTTCTTAGTTTGTGAGATGTGTTATAGATATTAGAGGTTGGGGACCTGTTATCCCTATACAGACCATAATGGCACAATTCAATGCATTGGTGCCTTTTAGGTGGTAGTGGAGGTTAGATATGATGTAGGGATGACAATTGATTATGATGTTTGGTGGGTGACACATAGGCATACACTATACATAAATCCAGGAGTACCGTTTCCTATTGATATGCATTGATGATCTCAATAGCCAAGGAGGAGAGGTGGGATACATGGGAGGAGAGAATGGTGGGGTGGTCAAGGAGGGAGAAGATGAGGTGGGAGAGGTGATGGTTGAGACAATGGTGGTCAGGGAGGAGGGAGAGATGGAGGATGAGGGAGAGGGAGAGATAGAGGATGAGGAGGATGGAGAGATAGAGATGGAGGAGATGGAGGTGGTGGAGATGGATATTATGGTGGCTTTACTATTGTAGCTTCCACATTTATTCCTCCCAAGGGTGCCCCAATAGCAACAACAACAAAGGGTGTGGGAGAGGAGGAATATGTTGATGTGATAGGTAGAAGCTCAAAGGAGATTAGGAGGAGAAACAAAGGGAAAGGAGAAGGAGGAGGCATATGTTGATGTGAGAGGGAGTAGATCAGATGAAATCTATAGATGCAGTAGTAATAGCTCCTCTAGCAGTGATGAGGAGATGGAGGATGTAGCAGGAGGTGATGATATTGATTTGGTGGATACATCCATAGGTGGGGATGATAAAGGAATTATAGATGTGGCGATAAGGGGATTTAATGAACCCACACAAGATATTCTTGTGAGATCAAGGGGAGAGGTTTTTGATATAGATATTGTAGATATAGATAGTTTGAGACAACATTGCCAAGATTTGCAGGGTTGGTATGATAGACTTTTGAGGAGAGTGACTCGAGAAAAGGCTAGGGATGTAGAGGTAGATGGTAGAGATAGTGCAATATATGTAGAGATCTATTGTTATTCCAGGAGGGTGTCTGACTTAGAGAGGAGGATGAAGAGGATGTATAGGGAGATGGATGTGGAGAGGGATAACATGAAGATAAAGATACAAGAAGCTAAGAGTATGACTCAGGGGGTAGAGGCTAGTGCTCAGGTGGAAGAGACTGAGGCGAGAGCTTTCATTGCTAGTGTATAGTATGCCACCACACAATAGATCATTGATAGATACTTCTAGGTAGACATAGAGAGTACTAGACATGCCCAAGATATGCGGAGGGAGAGATAACTGGTGAGGGGATTATGAGTAGGTTTTTCCTATTGCATAGAGGATTCCTAGTTACAATGCCTCTCATTGGTCTCAGTGGATAGAGAGATCTCAAGGAAGTGGTGCAGTGGTGCAACCTAGTAGAGAATCACCATTAGTTACATGTGCTCCACCAAGAGATACTGGGGCTGACACTTTGACTTCAGTACCACCTAGGCCTTATGGACCAGAGGGAGAAATTACCTATTGATTCTGTATAGAAACAATTTTGCATATATTTTGTGTGCTTGCGAGATCTCCTTATGACATT
>MU224151.1:169121-183063 GCA_018584345.1 Thuja plicata
ATATATATATATATATATATATATATATATATATATCATGTAATTTTTTGTTGGCCTATATGATGTGGATTCTTCTTTATGTTTTATGTGATGCACATGTGTTCTATGATGATATGATGTCTATGAGATGCCATGATTTATGATATGTTCCTAGTTTATATTTATGTGTGCATTTCCTATATAATGTGATGCCATGCACGTAAATTTTTTGGATTTACATATGCATGTTATATCATGTGATTAAATGTGATACAGATTTGGATGATGGACTATGCTAAATGATCTATATGTGTTTTTTTTATCTTATTTTATATGATGGATGGATGCATTATGATGTGTACTATATGTATGATGTATGCAGAGTAATATGCAAGATTTGTATTTTTTTGTTGTATCATGATGCTTTATCTTAAATTTTTTTTAGGAATAATAGAAAGAATTGGTAGCAGTGATAGATAGGAAATGGGAGATAATGAGAGAAAATGAAAATGAATCTTGATTGAAACCTTAATTTATTTTTAACAAACTTTGAATTCCAACTTATTTGAGCAATTCCTTTCATCATTGAGACACTTTTAGTACAGAAAAATTGAATACCATCATACATAGATATTAATGATCTAGGAATGACACTCCTTTTGAATTCTTACAAGTTCTTTGAACATAAAATGAACATGGGATAATCCACCTAGGTCGGGCATTAATATTCTAGGTATGTGCAGTGTATCACAACCGATTTATCTATTGCAACATGCTTTGCAATTAGATATCGCATGTGGATGTGAAGGCTATTACCACATATGCCCAAACTGCTCTTTTAAGACTTCACAAAAACATCCAATACACAGAAGACAAAAAGATAATTCATGAACCATCTTGACATATCTAATCCCTTATGGAATCATGGAGATGCATAAGAACATGAATTGCAAAAATCAAGACATATTAAGACCAACTTGACTCAAAAAGTAAGAAGCCATACTAATTATGTGTCTATGTTTTTGTAGTAGTTTGGACATTGAATTTTGACATTTTATTGATGTTGTCTAGTTTCAAGAATTAGGTACCCCGTATAAGACATCCCCATCTAGTTTTGAGTGTTCCTTCACCTATCTAAGACAACATGATTTTTTGAAAAAAAATAAAATTCTATGGGACTCGGTTGATAGATAAGACAATGTGATCAATTTGACTGAGGACATATTGATAAGTTTGATTGATTTGACTTGGTTCTGCTGAAGCTCAGACTTGTTGTATGACATCATTTGATGCCTTATTTAAAATGTGAAAGGATTGGTTTGCATACAAAGGAGATTTATTGCAGAATTTTCTTAGTTTTGTAACTTTTTTATCTACCTGTGACAATTTTTTTCCAGGACTTTTTATGATTTTTAGGTTTTTTTATTTTGAAATTTTTATAAATTTTAAGTATTTTTCAAGGCTTGATGGATCATGACATTGGAGTGCCCCCAGTTAGAACATAATAGGAAATTTATTATGGAATAGACATGGTGGATAACTTTGTGTTGAATATGAGGTGATAGGACAAGGATAATTGACAAATATTAATCCATGATGGATTTTATTGTGGATTTTAAGGTGAAATGACAAGTGATATTATGTTGGAGTTATGATAGATGGTAGAGAAATGATCTCTACACATGGTGTCAGATTGCACAATTTTTACCATGGTACTTGTCCAAGGTTCCACCAAAGTGGTTTTCACCATAGGAAAAAACTATAAATCTCTTATATTTCTATATTTGTGTCACCGAAGATGCTTGATTGCCAGGTTTTCGCCAAGGTAACATTTTTTTTTAAATTTTTTTTTTTTTTTGCATTTTGAAATGGGTCTACACTAACACTTACAAATAGTAATTTCATAGATTTAAGCTATTGATGGGGTCTGATAGAGGTTGGAACTTTTATATGGATATATGATATGTTCCAAACCCATAGAATTTTATGATGATGTGAGGACCAAACCAGTTTGCTTCAAAGTTTCTTGGTTTTTCTCTATCCATTTAATTTTTTTCTGATTTTCCATTAGTACCAGGTCACCAACTTCAAAAGCTCTAGGTATGACCTTTTTTGTAGATTATCCTAAGATGTTGTTGATATGGTTGCAAATCTTTTAGTGCATTTTGTCTCTTTTCATCGAGCAACTCTAGTTCTAGTAGTTGTCATACCTGGTATTCCTGATCTGAAATGATGTTTTGAAGTGATACGTGCAATGATGGGAGATCAACCTGTATTGTATGTTAGTGAGTATGGAGTGGCTCCTCTGGGAGTATGGAAACTATTGTGGTATGCCCATAAGGTAGGGTTGAGTTAAAGGTGACAGTCTTGACTATTGTCACTTAGGATTACACCCGCAAGGGCTAAGTATGAAACATAGGGATCCTATGAAAGACGAGACTACTTTCAGGTTGTGGGTGACCTATGATGAAATTATACCTCTAGGTTAAGGGTTGGCTTCTCTTGAAACACCTAAAAACTAAAGTGAACTTAGAAGGAAAATGGGAAAGAAAAGAATTAAATTCAAAACTGAGAATGAAATAGGGATGTTTCACCAAATTGAAAGATCCACAGATTGCAAACAAACTCATAATGTGCATTAAATCATAACTTACAACTTCACAACTTTACCCTACTTATAATTTTGTCCTTAGGAGTAATAAGGTGTTGATTGTAGATAGGAAGGGAAATAAGTTCCACAACCTAAAATACACACAAATTAGGACTTTAGGAAACAAAATGTGTGTCTGAACATTTAAATGAACAATATATCAAGTAAAGGATCAATTTTAATCACAATAACATTGACACAAAACTCATCAAATGAATTACAAAATCAATACAAAAATAAGGACAACTACTATGCATTTAATAAAAAGGAGCCAAGACAAAATATGCTTCTCCAAGAGCCACAAATATTCATAGCTCAGAGTGAGATAGGATGCAAGAACTGCCTCTATCACAAAATGGGAGAGGTATAAATAGATGAGAAGTAAGAAACTACATTTCCAAGAAATCTGGAATCTCATCATTGTCTCCACCAAATCCGGTACTGATGGAAGCAATAATCTCTGACAAAATCTGCATTTAGGTCCAAGGTATATGCTTCTCAAATCTAGGTGACCTAACTTCCCCTAAAGGTGGTGAAATGGGGAGATTTTTAGAAATTATGCTTTAAAAATCCTTCCTCTTTCTCAAAATGAAACCTAATTTCCCCTAATCATGCATTGGTAGGTAATATTTGAACAAGATGATTTATAATATATCACTTGTCAAATATTTTATAATATAAAGTGCATGATGCTCACATCCCATTCTTACTAAGCTCCCTCTTTACCAAGTTAATAATGACAACTAATCTGGTGTAGGGAACCTAAGACAATCCATGAAGACACTAAAGTTATGTAATGAAGATAAGACTCTCATAAAGACACCAGTGATTGAAGGAGATATTGTCACATCAAAGAGGATCAACTATGAAATCCAAAAGCCTATAATGGCTTTTAATAACATGTGAATGAAATTGTCTTAAAGGACTACTATGGTTTGTAAGTGGACCAATAGAGTCCAAGGGGGTAAAAGGAATGTTTAGGAGTTGTTTTAGAGTTATATGTGTTTAGAATAAGTCTAAAATATGTTTGAATATATTAGGCTTTTGTAGTTACAAGTTTTGGTTTGTTTTTAGATTGTTTGCAAATTGAAAGATTCCTATTTTGTAACAGTCATTTTGTCCTTTAGTGGGAAATCCATGCAAGAATGTCTTTTGTTATTCATTTTCAAATGTAACTGCCAAGAATAGGTTGGAGTGGAAGAGAAACAATATATTAAAATGTTAGAGAGTCTATTTGGGAGGGGGTGAGTTGATTTGTACAAACGGTAATAGAGAATAGAGAAAAACTCAGAGTTTTGCAAGGATTGTGTTATGCTTTCAATGCTTGGTTATTGAGGAACAAGTGTGATAAATATTTCAATGTCATAAGAGTGTTCCTTTATCAAATTTTAAGTCATTTGAATGTTCTTTACATTGTTTTGAAATCAGTTTAGCACTCTGTTTTAACACTCTCATGATTTGAGAGCTAGAAGCTCGCTGTTTTGGCTAGAGTTTGACTAATATGCATGCCATTCCATGAAATTAAAGGCATAAAATTCATGGAATGAATGTACCTAACAGGTATTTTATGAACCTAATAGTTTTATGAGCAGATAACAGGGAGAAAGGGTGATCACCAATGTTTTGGCTGAAGAAAACCATAAAGAATGGGTGCAAATGTATTGCAAAACTATGTTGTCATGGTTAGGGAGTGATTTGGGTGTTGTGGGTCATCTTAAAATGCCATTTAATTTCTGATTCAACTGTTGTTTAATTTTATAGAGCTTGGGAGATAGGACATTGCGAGAGCCCTAGTTGCATGGGCTTGAAGAAATGAAATTTGAGGTTTTTGAGGTTGTTGAAGGTCTGAGCCTAATTCCTTTTGAATTTGGTCATTTTAAGACATAATAAGACATTGTTGAGAGTTTGGAGTTGTGGGAGTATAAGGTGAATATGGTTTCTTTGTTAATTGGAGTCTTTTTAGGCATTTTGGAAGCTACAGTGTATATACAGTCACATATGCTCCAAAGGAGTCCAAAGTATGATTTTAGTATGTTGTAGTAAGGGAAAAAGGGTATCGAAAAATATAATTTTTTTGTTCAGTCCTTTGGAAAATTGCAAAGATAAGTGCCTTTTACCATCCTTGTAGGGCTACAAGACTATCTATTAGGTCTTTGGATAGTTTTGGGGTAGATTGAGGAATTGGGCACTTTGGTTGTCACAAACAGTATTAAAACCTTTCAAATTTACTTAAATACAATCCATAGATATCCCTCAAGCCACCTTGAGTCATTGGAAGGGGTATTTGTGCATTTGAGTTCTTTGAAGCCTTCAAGGATTTGGGAAACCATAGTATCTCTTTCAAGTTTATAGCTATCCTTTATTATTTATAACTCCACCACCCTTACCTCTACATCAAGTAGTATTAGAGCCTAGGTAGGGTCTTGTGGGAAGGTTGTAGGAGTTGTCTTGAGAACCTTTTTGATTTGGATCCTTAGTTAGCCCTTAGAGTTGAAGTATCCTTTGAGGAGAAGCACTTGAGTTGATCCAACTTGTCAAAGAGATTAGGAACCATGTCTGAAGGAGAAGAAGAGTTACCAACAAGGATGAAAAACATAGAGTTGGCAAAGATAGTCAAAGAGCAGTTGGAAGATAATAGGAAGTTGAAAGCAACATTGGAACAAAGGGAGAAGGAGAACAATGAGAAGGATAAAATGAAGAAAAATATGGTGGAGAGGATCTTAGCACTAGAGAAGAAGGATAAAGGTATCAAACAAGATGAGGAAACCAGTATTGATGAAAATGTAGAAGAAGTAATCCAAGAGGAAGAGAAATTACATCCTGAAGATCTAAAGATGGTTAAGTTTGTAAAATCCATAAAAGTGGAGATATAAGGGTAATAGTAGACTTGCCTACGTATGGAGGGAAGATGGATGATGAGGAGTTGATAGATTAGTTCAGTGCCATTCAGAATTTCTTTGAATGTGAGGATGTTGAAGAGGGCCAAAAGTTGAAGGTTGCAAAGTCAAAGTTGAAAGGATATGCTTTACTATGGTGGGATTGTGTTCAAGCTGAGAGATGGAAGAATAGGAAGCCCAAGAATACATCTTCGTACACTATGATGGATAAGATGAAGGGAAATTTTTTTCCAAATGATTATAGGGTGCAGCTATAAAATAAGTTGCAAGGTCTTAAGCAAAAAGAAATGGATGTACAAAGGTAAAATGAAGAGTTTCATAAGCTAGATATAAGGGTTGGTCATGAGGAAGATGTTGAAGAGAAGATAGAAAGGTACATGGGGGGGCTAAGGTTCAACATTCAAGATGAACTTAGTCTTGTTACCCCAAGGACAGTTGAGGAATGCTACAAGCTATCCATCAAGGATGAGGAGAAGATAAAGAGATGGAAAGAGAGACAGGGAAGTACACGAGGAGGGTCATCTATGAGAGGAAGAGGTGGTAAAGGTACCAATGATTTTAAGACTAATAGTGATAAAGGCAAAGACAAGCCATACTAATCAGAGAAAAGAGGAGGGTATAGAGGAGGAAGAAGTGGAGGAAGGAACAATGGAGTGCTCACAAGGAGATGTTTTACATCCAATGAAATAGGTCATCAATCCTTTAGATGTCCTTTAGATGTCCTAAGTGGAATGAGGACAAGGGTAGAGACAAGAGGGTAAACTTGGTAAAAGAAGAGACAAGAAATGAGTTGTACAAAGAGTCTATCTTAGTGCAACCAGAAGAAGGAGAATGTTTATGGATGTGAAGAGAAAAACCAATGCAAGAGACACGCATTTTTAGATCCAATTGTTTGATCCAAGGTAAAGTATGCAAACTTATTATTGATTCAGGGGCAAGCCATAATGTAGTGTCTTATGAGGTTGTTAGGAAGTTGAATTTGAATTTTTTTTACACCGTAGGCCTTACTATGCAACTTGGGTGAATGTAAACTAAAATATGTTTGTTAAGGATCAAGTTATGGTGGAATTTTCAATTGGAAAGTATAGTGATGGTGTACTATGTGATGTCATGAACATGAGTTGTGGGCATTTGATTTTGGGAAGATCTTGACAATGGTCTAGTAGGGTCATATATGATGGTTACACTAATACATATGTAATTCACCATGGTGGTATGAAGTATAAGTTGTGTCCTTTATTGAAGGATCCGTTTGAATTCATAATCATGTGTTTTGGTAATGAAATCTCAGTGGATGGAAAAAATAGTTTATTGTGTGATACTAGTTAGATTGGAGAAGAGAAGGTGGAGTTTGAAGAAGGACATGACATTCATAAGAAGAAGGGACTAATGGATCATAAATTTTTCATGATTGGGACCATGAAGTGTCCTATTGGAGGGAAGGTAGATGAAAGTACAAGTTTGGTAGGCTAAAGACCCATGAAGTCTATCAAAGGATCTGCAATGCATACATTCAATCAACAACCATACTGTCATGAAGGAAGATAGTCACAAGGAAAGGAGTTTTTATCTAACCTTTTGTGTATGAATGCATTGTGTTGGAGGATAAAGAGGGTCACTCTAGGGGATTATATCATCCCTAAGTATCAGAAATTTGCAAAGACACACAAAGGGCACAAGAAAAACAACTGTTGGAACAAGAGTTCTTTGAGTGGAGGGGAGTATGGTGCAGGGCACCTAAGACAATACATGAAGACACTAAAGTTATGCAATGAAGATAAGACTCTCATAAAGACACCAGTGATTAAAGGAGAAATTGTCACATCAAAGAGGATCAACTATGAAATCCTAAAGCCTATAATGTCTTTTATTAACATGTGATTGAAATTGTCCTTAAAGGACTACTATGCTTTGTAAGTGAACCAATAGAGTCCAAGGGGGTAAAAGGAATGTTTAGGAGTTGTTTTAGAGTTATATGTGTTTAGAATAAGTCTAAAATATGTTGGAAGACATTAGGATTTCATATTTACAAGTTTTGATTTGTTTCTAGATTGTTTGCAAAGTTGAACGATTCCTATTTTCAAAGTGCAACAATCATTTGTCCTTTAGTGGGAACTCCATGCAAGAATGTCTTTTGGTATTCATTTCTGAATGTAACTGCCAAGAATAGGTTGGATTGGAAGAGAAAAAAGTTATTAAAATGTTAGAGATTCTATTTGGGAGGGTGTGAGTTGATTTGTAAGAACTGTAACAAAGAATAGAGAAAAACTCAGAGTTTTGCAATGATTGTGTTATTCTTTCAATGATTGGTGATTGAGGAAAAAGTGTAATTAATTTTTAAATGTAATAAGAGTGTCCTTTATCAAATTTTAAGTCATTTGAATGTTCTTTACATTGTTTTGAAATCAGTTTAGTGCTCTGTTTTAACACTGTCATGATTTGAGAGCTAGAAGCTCACTATTTTTATTGGAATTTTACTAATACGAATGCCATTCCATGAAAGTAAAGGCATAACCTTCCTAGAATGAATGTACCTAACATTTATTTTATGAACCTAATAGTTTTATGAGCAGATAATAGGGAGAAAGGGTGATCGCCAATGTTTTGGTTGAAGAAAACCATATAGAATGGGTGCAAATATATTCCAGAAGTATGTTGTCGTGGTTAGGGAATGATTTGGCTATTGTGGGTCATCTTAAAATGCCATTTTATTTCTAATTCAAGCGTTGTTTAAGTTTATAGAGATTGGGAGATAGGACATTGCAAGAGCCCTAGTTGCAAGGGCTTAAAGGAATGAAATTTGGGGGTTTTGAGGTTTTTGAAGGTCTGAGCCTAAGTCCTTTTGAATTTGGTTGTTTTAAGACATAATCAGACATTGTTGAGAGTTTAGAGTGGTGGGAGTATAAGGAGCATATGGTTGCTTTGTTAATTGGAGTCTTTTTAGGCATTTTGGAAGCTACATTCTATAGAAAGTCACATATGATCAAAGGGAGTCCAAAGTATTCTTTTAGTATGTTGTAGTAAGTGAAAAAAGGTATCAGAAAATATAATTTTTTTGTTCAGTCCTTTGGAAAATTGCAAAGATAAGTGCCTTTTACCATCACTGCAGGGCTACAAGACTATGTATTAGGTCTCTGGACAGTTTTGGGGAAGATTGAGGAATTGGTAACTTTGGTTGTCACAAACAGTATTAAAACCTTTCAAATTTCCTTAAATACAATCCATAGATATCCTTCAAGCCACCTTGAGTCACTGGAAGGGATATTTGTGCATTTGACTTCTTTGAAGCCTTCAAGGATTTGGGAAACCATAGTAACTCTTTCAAGTTTATAGCTATCCTTTGTTATTTATAAGTCCACCACCCTTACCTCTACATCATAATCACATCATCTAATGGAAACCATAACACCTAGGTCTTAGGGACATATTCTTACATCTTTAATCTTGTCTTTCTCTAAATGACTTTACTCAATATTCAATAAAAGTCTCAATTTCCTTTTATCCTCTTTACCTAGTCAAGATTTATAAGTCCCTAACCATATGCTATGAAAAATTAATAAAATTCCCACTCTACCATATGTTCAAAACTATACTCTAATTGGCCTTTAATATCCATTCAACTTTTCTATCAAAAGAACTCAGGCTTAATGATGCCCTAACTACACTTCAATTGGGAAAGTTGCCACTATTTTGGGATGTTTCTATTTGCATCAAGCTTTGCTTTGGTGGTTTTGGACTTGTTAAAAAATGGAAGCATATGACTGCGAGGTAGGTGGATCATCCTCATTAATTTTCATTTCATAGTTTTGAAAATGATATTTCTTTTATGAGATGTTGTGCTTGGATTTCTACATTGTTATACATATGCTAGGACATCATTGAGATTGGTTTGGTTCTATTGTTGTATCTGCATGTTGAAGTTTTATAACTCGCTTCCAATGTTGAATACTGCCTTCTTGCATTACTTGCATTTTTGTTATGAGCTTGAGGTCGTGGCTTGTGCTACTGCTCTTTTTCTTGGGGTTGTAGTCTGCATTAGGGTATCCATGTTTATGATTATTTGCACTATGCTTCCATTAGAACTGCCTTTTTGTTTGGTTTATGTGAAACATGGATATGTTATACTGCTATTTTGTGAGATAAAATAGACTATATCTTACCTCTATCATGCTTGTTATTTCTATACGAGAAAATGCAGTTTTTTGCTAAGATATGCACCATATCTCTGTTGTGCTTGTTTTTATGAGATAAAATGTATCAACTCACTTGTTGTTGTTGTCTTGTAAAATATGTTGCTTTTTTTGTCTAGATACATATGACATGCATCATACTTCTGTTATGATGGCTGTTTTTTTTTGAGATACATATGAAAATGGTGTCTTTATCTTTGCTGAGATACATATGTTATTTCATCTTTGGTGGGATCTTGAAAAAGACACTTCTTTTGATCCATGTTTATTTTGTGCTTTGATTCCTTCCAAAACTAGGGCATCATTCCTCATTTTATTGCTGGCATTATATTGGCATTGTTATAATCATGGATGTTGCCTTTCTTTTGTTCTTGAAGTGGCATTGTTATCTTCCTGAGATGCATTTGGGAATCATTGTGCTCTACTCCATTGAGGTTCATGGGAAATTATAAATGTTTTTTTTTTCATTATTTTAAACTGGCATGTAACATATTTGTAGAAACACCCATATTGGAATTGTTGTTTTTCTCTCTGTAACTATGTATCCACTCTTTGGGGCATTATGATAAACATGAATGTGTGATTTCCATGTTGCAAAGTTATGACAAGGTTTTGTACCTCCATCCTTTGAAATATTATGGCATGGTGTTGTGTCTCCATCTCTTGCAAGTTATAGTTATATCTACTTCAATATTGCTATTATGATGGGTGTTTATTACATGGCATGCCCTCCATTTTACTCCTTGATTGATATAGTAGTAATGTTTCATTTCTCTTTGTCATCGAATCACCTCTTGAAGATGATCATCTCATACCTCTCATTGTGATGTTAGTCTCAGCCAAGAGGTGCCCTAGACAGTGCCCTTTTACATCTTCTATACATGCATTTATAGATCGTTGCTTTGAAAGAGAAAAGGCTTACTATTATACACTTGTGATGACACATCTGTATGACTGTCTTGGATGCTTGATCTTTATGCAGGATCATATTGCTTTGGATGGGGTATGTTGCTCCTCCCCCATGCACTATTATGGCTATGATGTGATGATAGGACAACTTACTTGATTAGGCTAGGGAGCCTCTGTCATGTGCCTATCCACCTTGACATATATTCTTCTAAGTGCTTATATTATACTCACTTTACTGCATAGTGAACCTTTTGAAGATGGATTGTAGCTCCTTCTGAATGATGTATGCCAATTTTCCTCTTTCTCTCTTGAATTTCCCATTGAGTACTGTTGCTCCATTGATTGCCCCTTTTCTAGATCAGTGCTTCTCCTTGGAGCTATGAGGGAATAAAAAATCTATGGAAATGGAGATTTTAGTACCCTTCATAATTTCAATGTGTGGTACTATGAGGGCTTGGCACCTAACCATGAGTGTTCTTGTCCTGCAAATTGGGTCTTTCCAAGGGGCTCTTAGAGGGCCTCTTAGTTCTTCCCACTTTGTAGAACAACACCATTTAATGTACTTTAAGGAATGTAGCATCTTCCTAAGTTTTTTTCTCAAACAATAGTTTTCCTTCAAATGTGGCTTGTGATGGCTTCCCTTGAAGGATTCTTAATGTATAAGCAAGGGCATTTATTGCATATCATTACAATATCACATATTCTTCTGCACCTTTACATGGAACAAACAAGTTAAGAAAAACATGGTACTTCCCCTCCCTCATACATCATTTGAGTTTACACCTGCCTTGAGCATGAATCACTTTTTGATAGCTTATGACTATGTATGAAAATGTATGACTGTAGATATAGATAGGTCATTGGATACTAGTTATTGCTTAGATCTTCAGGATCTAACCCATCTTCATCAAGCATGCAGTAGAGCAATTTGGGAGTTGGAGTGGACTCAATATTCTTCCTTTTTAACAGGAAATGACTTGTACCCCATTATCTGTTTATATTTAAATTATGCACGGATATATGTAGTCATAGGTTATTTAAGGTTTGGCTATGCTCATGTCCTGTGTGAGCTCACATGATTTTATTTCCTTTCCTTTCTACACACACATTTCATTCATAGTTAGATTATGTATATGATCCAATATATGTATGTCATTTCATTGGATAACTAATTTTCCGTTGTTTCCTTTTCATGTATTATCAGCTTAGCTCAAGAAATGTACTCAAATCTATTCCAAATCATGTAATAATTTGCAAACCAGGTTAACAATTGCCACCAATTAAATGATCATGGAAATGGGGTAACATTTATGGTGACCTTAGCTAAGTGCTTTCCTAATAAGAACCTTTTGACCATTTTACAATTTTATCCATTGGGCATGGATTCCCTTGGCACCCATTGAAGATCCTTTGGCTCAAAGATAAAAACTTAATAGCTCCTTCTAACAGTAAAACCACTAAGTGCCTGAGGCAGATTGGTATGATTCTAAGGGTCTCAACATGTGAGTATTGATGGCTTGTATCAGTGGGCATTTGAATCACTAATACCGAGAATTGGTGCTTTCTTGAAGGGGCTTGATATATGACATAAATATGTCTTTGGCTTATTACTAACAACTGAAAACAAGGGAAAACAACTAAAACTAAAACACACCTGTGATTCAACACTTAGGGAACACAGAGAACTGAACTGCAAAAAAACTCAAAAAAACTAAATACTAATGTACATGAGGGTAGTGCTTTTGACCTTAGTAGCATGAATTAAGGTGAATTCCATTCATGGGAATGGGAAAATCTTTTCCATCCAAGGTGGAAAATTGGAAAGCATTGTGAGCTTTGCACTTTGTGATCATGAAGGGGCCACTCCAGCTTGCATCAAACTTGGTGTGCCTCCCAGGATTATTTTTTAATTCACCCCACTTAAGGACCAAATCTCCCTCTTTGAAAGCTCTAGGCATAGCTTTCCTATCAAAAATTTCCTTCATTTGACCATGATGAGCTTCTAGATTTTCTAAGGATAGCTTTATTATTTCTTCAAGCTCAATCAATTCAGCATGTCTTACTTGCATAGAACCCTCTTGCATTAATTCAAGCTCCTTAATAAAATTTAGAGTAGGCACTTCAACTGAAACATGAATTCTAGCTTATCTTTGATAAACTAACATGTAGGGAGAATTGCCTATGGATATTTTTGGGGTTATCCTATCTGCCCATAAGGCCAGCTTCAGCTTTCTATGCTAGTCTATTTGGTTCCCATCAAAGGTCCACTTGATGATCCTTAACAAGTTCTTATTAGTTGAATCTGCCTGACCATTACCCCGAGGGTAATAATTGGATGAAGTGTTCAAAAATATGTTGTATTTTAGTGGCCACTCAGAAATCTTCATCCCAAGAAAAGCTAAGGCATTGTCTAAGATGATAGAGTCAGGTGTGCCAAATCTTTCCACAATGTCCTGGTAGAAGTTAAGGACAATGATTTCATTTGCATTCTTTAGTGCCACAACCTGTGTCCATTTAGTAAAGTTATCTGTGGCTATAAGAATCCACTTGTGGACAACACTAGAAGGTTGATTGATGGGGCTAATTAAATCCAATCCCCATTTTATGAAGGGTTTCTGTACCTTGATAGGATGTAGTGGTAATACCGCTAGCTTCTGTTTTCCTCTAAACAGAGCACAATTCTTACATCTTCTCACCCAAGCAAAGGAATCCTTATGTAGGTTGGTCTAGTAATACCCTAATCTCATCACCTTTAGAGAATTAGTCCTTGCTGAAAAATGGCCTCCAGATGCACCATCATGAAATTTGTCTAGAATTCTGTCTATCCGATTTGGCTCAACACACCTTAGTAAAACACCATTATAATCTTTTCTATACAAGACACCATCCAAGATGACAAAAGGGATGGCCTGAAGCTAGAAATACCTTCTTTTGGCTTTGTCAAGATGTTGGGGACACTCACCGATTAGGAGGTAGTTTTTCATTTGCATTGTCCAACTTGTAGGATTTGCATTCTGTTCCGTATTTTGATTTATTACGAAAACCTCGCCTTTTGATTGATTACTGTCATCTTGTCCTACCATTTTTTGGTATAGTCCTGTAGACACCCTAAAATGGACAGGCTTGCAACTTTACATTAAAACCCTAATTTTCATCTATTAATTAATGGTTTTTTAATCATTAATTAATCATCTATTTTCTTCTAAATTCATCTTTCTCAAAATCATCTAATCCAATTCTCAACATTAATTAAATAATTAATTTTATTTAATTAATTAACATTTAAATGATTATTTACCAATATTTAATCAATTAAA
>MU224151.1:202254-254087 GCA_018584345.1 Thuja plicata
TATATATATATATATATATATATATATATATATATATATATACACTACTCCCCCTTTGACATTGATGACAAAGGTGCCAAAAATGAGGTCCTTGAGTACTTACTTTGAGTACACATCAGGGTAAGTGATCTGAAGATTCATGATTTCTTGCTACCAGAATGCCTTCATTGCATCTACAGTCTGAACATGGGCACATAGAGCATATGTGAGCTTCTCCTTTTTTATTAAATCCATGTAGGGACCTTGATCATAAGTGATAATAGTGGCATCTATCTATTTGATGTTCTCATTCAAAACATCTAAGGAAGGTGCAAGTGCATTTCTCAACTGGTTCTGTCTTGTCCTTATCTTGCTAATCTCCAACTTGGCTTTTTTAATTTTATCTATCTGTCCTTGATAGATATTGTTGCAGATGTTCATGTCTTGCGAGAATGTTTCAACTGATTTTCTTACACTTTCAACTAAGATATCAGCTTCCTTAATCTTTTTGATGTATTATGAGGTGAATTTTTCTCTGTCTATGCAGTGAGTTATCACATTTTTGCCTTTAGCTGCCAAATATTTCAAGATTGATTGACCAATCTTCAAGGAATTAAGATCTAGAGAAAAAATCTTTATCAATTCATTCAATCTTTCCTTCTTGTATTCATCTTCTACAATTTTAGTGGCAGAGTCTACTAGACTTGTGAAGTGTGATTTGAAGCTTGTTAAGATGCTATCAACATCATCAACTGACTGAATTTTGGCCATTTTCTTATCTGCTAGCACTAATTCATTCAAAATGTTTATTGTCTCCAGAAAGAGAGGGTTTCTCATGGCTTGTTTCTCTTTGGCTTTCTCCATGGCTAGCATATTGATCTTAATCAGATCTTCTTCTTCCCAAGCATCTAGATTTTCTGAATCAAGGGTCAAACTTGACAACAATGATACCGAAGGTTTAATGGGTGGAGTAAGTATAGTATTCTGACTGACATCCACACATTCACTTTTCATAGGTATCTCCATAACAGGTGGTTCATTAGATTGATTTTCTTCCTCATTATTCAAATCTATTGAATCTTTAAGAGGAGCTTCATCTTGTTGTAAGCAAGTATTATCAGTGCATACCTTCTTTGTTTCTTCAACGCTGTCAAATGCTTTTTCAATTTTGTTCAAGTCTTTATCTGAAGCTGTCATGGAAATATTAACATCATTGATCACAATGGTTTCATCTAAGTCTTTGGCTGTGTCAGAAGATGATGTAACTTTAGGCACTGAATCCTGAGGACCTGTCATGGGCACATTAGGAATCTCAGATTCTTTACTCTACTTAGGAGGGACTAGAGTTACTTTAGCTATAGGCGTCATAGATGGATACATTTGCCTATCCAAAAATACTTACTCAAATGCTTTATGAGTCTCTTCACCAACCAGTTCATACTCTTTTTTCATTATATGAAGAGTTCTTATTTTTGTTCTGAGATGAGGTTTTACCAAATCCAACAGTATAGCTTTTTCATCATGTGAGAAAACAGGGAGAAGACTATCTAATTTTTCTTCTCTAATCCTCATATCTTCCTCTATTGCTTGTCACTTCAATAGGTCTAGTATGTTCCATACTTTGTCTAGTACCACTGTCTTGAGTTCCAATACTATCCTCTTAAACTTGATCATATGAGAGATAATCATAGAATGAATTTATGATTTATCTATCTCTTGGTATTTGTCATAGACCTTTGCAAGTGAATCTAGTCTACCTTCATTCACAATTATGTTCTTTAAGACTCTCAGAATAGGTCTGAATCCTACCTCAAGAGGGGCTTAAGTGTTCTTTACCTTGCTCCTTATTTTCCTTGAGGATGGGTGACTTGTGGGAACTTGCTTCCTTCTTCTAGTCATCTTGCTTGGTACTGATGGTGGAGAGGAATCCAAGTCAATAGTAGTTGATGGAACATATGTACCTTCATCATATTTCTTCTTCTTCTTCTTGGGAATGTCATCAGATTTTTCTATTTTCACTTCTGCAAGAGTTTTCTCAAGTTCTTTTTCAATCTTAGCTTCCCTAGCCTTATCTAGGTCTTCTTGTGTGACCCCATGAACTTTTAGGATATTGGATGTAATCCTTGATGCCTTTCTTTTATTGTCTGCATTGTATAAGACAAAATCAACTTGATTTGTCTTCTCTCTATATGTACCCCATCTAGGTTCATTAGTATCCTTTGGTGCAGATAGAAGGACTTGTGCATATCCTTCCAACACATGTTCTTCAACTTCATAACCAAATGGGTGAATCCATTTGGTTCTTGTCTCGACTGCTTCCATGCATGTGCACTCAGTTTCCACCATGAAACATATGGTGTCTTTGTACTTATCAACTACCTTTTCTAGTATTCTAAACCTTTTCTACATCTTGATCCTGAATGTTTTAATCTCCATGTCCATAGAATCCTTCACACTTCTCTTTGATGTACCCTTAAGTGAAATTTGAGACATAGTGGGTTTGCTCCTGTCTAGGTAAAGAATAGAAACTTTACCAACAATGTGAAAGTAAAGATAGATAATCAAAGAGCCAAATCTAAATATCTTTCTCTTGTCATGCTTGATATCTCTTATGTTGTTAATCAGTTGTGTGTGCAATAGGTCACAAAGATTATAATGAGCGTTATCTTTTACCATCCTTATTGTTGCCAGAACAGTAGCTGTAGACACACTATTTAGCCTACTTGCATGCTGAAACTTGTAACCAAGTATCATTGTGAGAATTTTGATGTCTTCTTCCACAATGGGATCAATAGTCATCCCGTGCCTATCACTCCTGGATAAACATGCTTTCTCAACCTACTTTTTAACATCTTTACCAGTGGGAAGAACTGGTCCAACCTTAGGGAGTCTGATCATATCATGAATTAGGTTAGCAGTAATGCAGACAGGAACTTCACCAATCCAATATAGATCTTCATGTATCGTTCTCAATAGAATTTTGACCCATTATCATTCATAGAGCTCATGTGTGTTTGAATACTCAAAGATAGGGTTATTAGTGAGATGCGTGTATTCATCCTTGAATGAATAATCTAGTTTCATCATTGATTCCATAAGAGTTGCAATGTTGTTATCCCCCACAGTTTCCTTCTTACAATATATGTATGTGCGAATGTATTCTACATGTACAAATCCTAACGGGGTTTTGGAAAATTCCCCTTCTACATCATCTAGTATAGACTTGAATGGATGCTTCTTGAACATGAATCTCTTCCTTTCAGCAATGTCAAATACTACATGGGTTGCCATACTTACTTGTTGATTGATTAAATAGGGTTTCACTGCAATTCTGAAATGACACGACTGCTAGGGTTCTATTTCAACTTCAATATGTTCACCAACCAACCAAATTGTTAACCTTTAATGCTTTGATGCTCAATGCTCTTGTGCTCTCCAAATTCTATGATCTCAAAATGCAAAAGTGAAGATAATCGATCGTTCACTGACTTCTATAAAGTTTACTTCATTTAATGCTTGTTACCATACGTGATTTCCACTGAGAGTTTCAAACTTTGTTCTTACAAAAGTATAGGTGATGTGTGCATGCATACATCCTCAATTCATGATCATAGATATTAATCCATAGGCACATACTCAGAGGTGAGTATACCAGCTGCGTAGGGGTACAAAGCTAGAATAGCTCCCCCTAAGACCATGAGGGTCAACTAACCAGAAGTAGAAGGTGCATCCACTATGGATGCATCTACTACCTTGTTCTCATCATTATATTTCTTTACTTCAACCCATATTTTACCTTAATCTTCTATATCTTGTATAAACTTGACTTCACCAGATTCTTCAAATAACGATTCTTTAGGCTTCTCTTGTTTTTGAGTTTTGGATCTACAGAACCTTGAGATGTGTCCAAATTTTCCACATGAGTGAAAAAATGATTGGAGGTCTATTGACATTGTTTATCATACTGCACTACTTGGCTGTGTGACCATTATAATTACATATCTGACATGTAATGTTTTGATAGTTTCTCTGAGGTTGATTTCTCTGATTGTGTTGATTCAAATTTCTTTGATTCTGCTGTGATTGATTTCTTAGACTTGTTCTGCAATGAATAGCCCTGTGACCAAATTTGTTAGAGGAATAAAAATAGACATTGAAAGGTCTTACCTCTTTACAATCTCTTGCCAAATGTCCTTGTTTGTTACAGGAATAACAAGTTCTATTAACTTGCTTGAGTTCATCTTTAGGTGGTTTTGTTTTAGCATCTGCAAGATTCTCAGTTTTCTTTGCTTCTGTAGATATCTCTTGTGCTTTCTTTATTTATTGCATTGAATTGATTTCAATTTGAGCTACACTGTATCCAACACCAGTAGTACCACCTTTTAGCTTCTGTGCATAAATTTGTGATTGAATTAGATTAGAACTTGTGTGTAGTTTACCAATCTTATATTTTGCTTCTGTTAATTCAGATTCTATCTTTTTCTTGATGTTTTCCAACTCCAAGATTTTCATGTTTGCTTGCATAATTTCATCATCTAATTGTTTACTCTCTTTGGTCTTTTCTTCAATAGAAGTTAGGCTATCTGTAAGTTGTTCATTCAGATCTTCAATATTATCTAAATCAAAGACCTATTTTCTTCATTCAGCTTTTTGACCATTTTTCCCAAATCATTTGTGGAGCAATCTTTTAAATATTTTCTTAATTTCTTGATAAGCATTTGGGAGCCATAAAATTTTAGTTTTAGTTCTTCATTTTATTTTTAAGATCTGTCAAGATCTTCAAGGGCTGCTTCAAGATTATTTTTCAGATGTTTTTCTTCTACTGAATCCATGATCTCCTCAAGTGGTTAAACTTTCTTTCAGAGGACCAAAGCTCTGATACCAATTGTTGGAAACACCGGGGGGGGGGGGGGGGAATTAGTGTTTAANCACCGGGGGGGGGGGGGGTGAATTAGTGTTTAACTAATTATTCTATTTCAGAAATTTGAACATAAATCAAATGGATAACATATGAAGCATAACATAATAACACATAACACCAGAGATGTTTACGGGGAAACCTTGATTAGAGGAAAACCCTGGTGGGAATTAGTACCCACAAATGATTGTACTAGTATAATGAACTTGTTAAGGTTCCTTTGCCTTGTTAGAAGCAATATTTACAAAGGAAGTAAAATGACCCTATTAGGAGTCTTTAAAAAAACCCTGTTAGGGGTGAGGACTCACTGTCCAAGAGCTCACTGCTCAATAAAGGAAGGCTACAACCTCCTGAAGATAGATATGCACTATATCTGAAAATTGAATTGTTGAAGTGACACAACTGTCTGATCAGTTCTTTTTATGCGCTGATGCTTTGATCTCTTAAAAGTATTTATTTCATACTGACTAGTTCATACTATTCTTCTTTGTCTCTACTCTGTGTATCCTCAACTCTTACACCCTTATCCAAAATACATATTAGGTATATATATACATACTCAATATATGCGACTGAAAACAAGACCTTAGTCGACCCAATAACAATATATACAATGATTCCAAACTAATTGGTTTAAGCGTGTTTACAAGAGAGATAAATTCATAACTACAAACATATTACAATAGGTGCTTGGCCTTTACATAATAAAATATTATACACTGATCCAAAATCTGAAGTCAGCTTAATATTCTATTTTCTGAACTGCAGGTGATACTGAACTCACTGTAACTTTTTAGTACTATCATTTCGTACCATTTGTGTATAGACTTAGCATATTCATATATCATAAAGCTTAAATATAAAGGCACATGTCCTGACTCGATCGTACGTACATGCACTGGTGCTCTTATCAACTGCATATCTCTGCTTTGTTCTGTTTTCTATACTTAGTCAATTTTCACTTGAAAGTTTGCTGTCAAAACTTCATATGACTTTGTTGCCATAATGAAAACACAAAATAAGTCATATTCTCCCTAAGAGTCAACTTTCCAACATATTGGACTTGTTTTTTTGCTCCCTATAACTGTGTATCCACTCTTTGGGGCATTATGATAAAAATGACCATGTTGTAAAGTTATGGCAAGGTGTTGTACCTCCATCCTTTGAGATATTATGGCATGGTGCTATGTATCCATCTCTTGCAAGTTATAGTTATCTCTACTTTAATGTTTTTTTTTATGATGGGTGATTGCTACATGATATGCCCTCCATTTTTCTCCTTGACTGATATAGTAATGTTTCATTTCTCTTTTTCATGGAATCACCTCTTGAAGATGATCATCTCATACCTCTCATTTTGATGTTGGTCTCGGTCAAGAGGTGACCTAGATAGTGCCCTTTTACATTTTTTGTACATGCATTTATATATCACTTCTTTGAAAGAGAAAAGGATTACAATTATGCACTTGTGATCACGCCTTCTCTGTATGACTGTCTTGTATGCTTGATATTTATGTAGGATCACATGTCTTTGGATGGGGTATGCTTCTCCTCCCCCATGTCGTGTTATGGCTCTGATGTGATGATGGGATAGCTTACTTGATTAGGATAGGAAGCCTCTATCATGTGCCTATCCACCTTGACATATATTCTTCTAAGTACTTATATTGTGCTCACTTTACTGCATAGTGAAACTTTTGGTGATGGATTATATCTCCTTATGAATGATGTATACTATGTTTCCTCTTTCTCTCTTGAATGTCCTATTGATTACTATTGCTCCATTGATTGGCCCTTTTCTAGATCAGTGCTTCTCCTTGGAGCTATGAGGGAATAAAAAACTCTGTGGAAATTGAGCTTATGATACTCCTCATGGTTTCAATGTGTGGTACTGTGAGGGCTTGGCACTTTACCATGAGTGTTCTTTTCCTACAAATTGGGTCTTTCCAATGGTCTCTTAGAGGGCCTCTTGGTTCTTCCCACTTTGCGTAACTCTGCCATTTATTGTACTTTGGGGAATGCATCATTTTCCTAAGTGTTTTTGCTAAGACAATAGTTTTCCTTCAAATGTGTCTTGTGATGGCTTCCCTTGAAGGATTCCTATTGTCTAAGCAAGTGCATCTATTGCATATCAATACAATGCCACAACTTATTTTGAACCTACACATGGAACAAACAAGTTAAGAAAAACATGTTACTTCCCCTCCCTCATACATCATTTGAGTTTACACCTGCCTTGAGAATGGATCTCTTTTTGATAGCTTATGACTATGTATGGACATGTATGATTGTAGATATAGATAGGTCATTGGATACTAGTTATTTCTTAGATCTTTAGGATCTAACCCATCTTCATCATACAACCACTGGAGCAGTTCGGGAGTTGGAGTGGACTCAACATTCTTCCCTTTTAACAGGCAATGACTTGTACTCCATTATCTGTTTATATGAACTTATGGATGGATATATGTAGCCATATGTTATTTAAGGTTTGTTTATGTTCACAGCCTATGTGAGCTCACATGATTTTCTTTTCTTTCCTTTCTTCACATACATGCCATTCATATTTAGATTCTATATATGATCCAATATATGTATGTCATTTCATTGGATAGCTGATTTTCCTTTCTTTCCTTTTCATTTACCTTCAACTTAGCTCAAGAAATGTAGTCAAATATAATCCAGATCATATAATAATTTGCAAACTAGGGTAACACCGACCACTTTCATTGACTATGTTTTTCAAGATTTTTTATAATAGTTTTATTCATAGACTCAACCTGGCCATTACCTTGGGGAAAGTAGAGTGAAGAATAGCTATGGTGGATGTGGAATGTTTTTCAAAGCTCATCGAATTATTTATTATTGAAGGCGGAGCCATTATCTATAATGATGGTCTGTGGAACATCGTACCAACTTATGATATAATTCAACATAAGCTTGGAAATATGTTTTCCAGTGGTGTAGATCATTGAAATCGCTTCAACCCACTTTTTAAAATAATCAGTGACTATGATTATGTACTTATGACCATCTGAGGATAAGGGATGAATCTTTCCAACTAGGTCAAACCCCCATTGTGAAAAGGGCCATAATTATGTGAGTGGCTATAGCTCTTGAGAAGGTGCATGGATGAGGTTCTTATGAATTTGACACTTTTTGCACTTTTGTAGAAATAAGAAAGCATATGTTTGCATTGTAGGCCAATAATATCCAAATCTTAAAATATTCTTGGCTAAGGTCAAGCCACTAGAATGAGTACCACAAATTCCCTCATGTACTTCTAATATCATTGCTTATGATTCTTCTGAGAAGAGACATCCGAGGAGTGTTCCATCCAGACTATGTCAGTAAAGTGCAGTTTCAATGATAGTGTAACAAGAGGCTTTCCTTATCAAGGACTTCTTTTGGTTTTAGGAAAATTCAAGGGGCTTGTTTTGCATAGTTAATTTAGCGTATATATCTTGGTACTAGGGATAATTGGGACAAAAACAATTGCACACAACCTTAGACTTGGGGACTTCAAAGGAAGGGATCGTGAGCCATTCCACCATGAACTCAAAATGTGTCACATCGGGTGGCATGTTGAGTGAAGACCCTATAGTATCCATGGAATATGCTTCTTTATTCAGGAATGTCAGGATTTTCTCAAATGATATCATTTCAAAATGTTTCTTTATGTCTTTGGTTGTGGCCTTATAGGGAATCAATTTGTCATCCTTAGTGGTGTAAATATCATTGACTTGGTTGATAATCAGTTCAGAATATTTGTAGACCTATAGTTGTTGGGTCTTCCACTGGATAATTGTTTTGATCCCTATGATCAGTGCTTCATACTTGGATATATTTTTGGTGTAGTCTAAATGGAAAAAATAAAGAGAAAGGAAATAAACAAGAATCCAAGAGAGTTATTTGAAGAGAATATTTTTACCATGGGAAATGCAAAACTAGGAGCATACACAAAAAGAGCCAAGGCAAGGAGACAAGAAGTTTTGAAAGGGGGAAAGCAAAGAAAAACCCCTTGTGAATTATGAATGAGGCATAATCCTAAATAATGAGAGAAAGAGAGAGAGCAAGAAGCTCATTACAATAACCTCATAGAAAAGAGAGAGGATCATATCTTAAATAGATATAAGGCTCAAGGAGTTACTAAGTAACTAACAAATCTATGAGTGCCAACATCCATAATAGGTGTGTACACAGTGTCAACATCCTCTTATGGAGCATAAGCCAATTTCCTTAATAAAAGAGATACAAGAAATGACATGTCCTCCCACTTGGAATAGAGGACAAAATACATGTAGGGATTCCATATGAATCTCCTAATTAAATAAATGTAGGATGCCTTGGTTTATCCTAAATAAATAAATACAACCATGAAAAGATTAGATATTCTTATAGCCCCCCTTAATCTTTTCTTGGGGAGCTTACATCAATGAGAATTAAACACAAATTTTTACAATAAATTTGAAATTTCTCTTTGGAAAGAGGCTTTGTCAAAATATTTGCAACTTGATCTTCTTGCTTGCAATATATGAGTGACACTTGCTTGTTTTCAACTTTCTCTCCAATGAAGTTATGTTGTAGAGAAATATGTTTTTTTCTTCCATGATAAATAGGATTATTTTATATGACAATGACACTTTGGTTATCACAATACAAAGGTGTATGATCTTATTGAGGTAGACCCAAATCTTCAAGTATTCTTCTAATCCATAAAGCTTCTTTAGAGGGATTAGTACATCCTTTATATTCAGCTTCAATAGAACATAGAGAAATAGAATGTTCCTTTCTACTTTTCCAAGAAATGACACCTAAACCATAAAAAAAAAATATCCACAAGTATATTTACCATTATTGGGATCTACCCTAGATACAAATCAGTATATCCTTTTAAAAAAAACTCATAATTTGCATCATATAATAATTCAACTTTAAAGAATCGTTTATAACTTTAAAATAATATTGATGAGGGTTAGAGATGAATCCATAAGCTCCCACTAAAAGTAAAAAAAGATATCATGATATAAATATAAAACCACATGCTTCAAGCCCAAAAATAATAAACCAGGTACAATAAAAATCATTCATCCTCTCATCTTAAAATAAACATACTAATATCAAAAATGACCACAGACAAGGCCAACTAATGAAATCGACATCAACAGTGCATCAATCACATGGATATAGATAGTCCACTAATGAGTCATACCACTACAAGTGAATGGGTGGTCAATCCACAACTTGCATGACTCACAATCTAAGCAATGAAGAATGCAAATTCATCATCACATTAGTAACTTGCAAAGAGATATCATAGAGAATAAACCATAATCCAGTAGAACATATGACTCAAGCACCAAATCAACATTAGATCTGAGTTTTTAATCATGTCTACACTCATGTACCATAATCAAGGAGTCATCAAGGAGATAATAATCTAAAACAACATGAAGAGAAAATGTAACAAATGAACTATTGTTCCGCTTCATTGAGATGTATAGCGAATAGATAGCTCAAACTTAATACCAAGTGATGTTAATCTATCATTGAAAATATTATTGACATATGCTATATATTAATCAGTTGTAAGGATTATGAGTGTTAAAAAAAAACATACCACCTTTCAAATATATGAGAAATCCAAAAAATTTCCAGAAGGATTTCAAGAATATCATCCTCACTATGAGGAAAAAATGACGGATCAAGTTGATAAACATCAACTGAAGTAAGTGCATAGAAATCATTGGATGGAGGGAAACTCCATGGTTCCCAAAAAAGGTAACTATGAATAAGATACAACTAAAGTTTCCTCCATGGTTAACCTTATAAATAAGGCACCCTACACAACTTTAAAAAAATGCAACAAAGTGCATACAAATAAATGGTATAAAACCATACTAAAATTGATAGCAATTCATGCTAATCAATAAAATTAATAGTAATATTTATGAAGGAAATATCGTTAGATAACTCACAATGCTTGACTAAAATAAAATGTAGCATGAGTAATGACTTTGTTTTCATTGGATTAATCAGACGACACATGTTTTATAGAAAATTTGAGAAAAAGTTAACATAATTGAAAAAATCATGAACAAAAGATTAGTTGGAAAGGAAAGAGTTTACTCCCTTTGTGTAGTGAAAATAATTTTATTTTCAGGCTAAGTGGAAGGAGCATTGTAACCTGGTTCTGAATTGGAATATGTGGCATTTAAAAAAGTGTTTGAAATTCCATAAATGATGTTTTTTCCATGCATGATAGTTAGAGTTTTTTAATTTAAACTTAGGAATTAAAGTAGACATAATTTCCACAACAACGTAAAAAATAAAGGAGATAAACGTTAGGATTGAACAATAATGTGTTAGAAACATTGATAAATGAATGCCAAAAAATCCTAAAATGAAATTTAATGCAATGTTAATAAATGTTTGAGTAGTTGAAATAAGCATTTTTTTTGTGAAAAGCTTAAACTTAAACTATTAAACACAAATTTCTTTGTTGAAAAGTGATCAAAATGAGATTAAAAACCTATTAAACCTATACGAATATTGATTATAAAATAAATTACATAGAATTTGATTTAACGAACAATTTAACAAATTATACTAACTTTATTTAAATAACTAAATCTTATACATTTAGGTTTTAATAAAATTTATTTAAATATGAGGAAACTATATTTTAAAAGAAATTATATTGGAACTATTAAAAATCAAAATGATTAAACTAATTAACATTGTAAATAAACTATTTTTTTTAATTTAAATTAATATTAAATGAGTCAAACTATTGAAACAACAATATAATTTAAAGTCTTTTAAAGACTAGTCAAACTGGTTAAAGAAAAAGTTCAAACTAATTCAAATTCTTTTCCAAGAGAAGAAACAGTTTGGAGGACGATGAAGAAATAATGAGGGATTCAGAGAAATGACAGAGGTTGCAAAATTAGTAACTACCAATGCACATACTACAATAAAAAGGTAAAATGGCACATTGATTCCCAATATAGAATATACCAAAAATAAGAAAAAATGTTATGCAAAAACATTCTTTGATGTTTAAACTATTGGCAAGTGGTTGGAGCGTGTGGAACGGCTGGGAGGATGAAGAAAGCAATGATAGGCAGAGCTACAATTGGTAGGTACGGTGAATCCCAAAACTAGGAAAATAGAAACTAGTGCAAGGGTGGGTGGAAGGGGGAGTTTCAGAGTCTTAATGTTAGAAATGGTTGGAGAGAAAAGATTAAAACAGTTGATTAACTTATTTTTAAACAATAATCTAAACTATATTGAAAAGAGTCAAGATTTTGAAAGATACATTCAAACTAATCGGTATGATTGTGCGAGCTATGTTTAAACAACTTGGAAGAGCTGGGAGTGGCCAAAATCAAAGGCTATTGGATAATAATAATAAAATGTAATGACCTTATATACTGTATATATTTTAGTGTTTGCTACTTCAAGATAGACATGACAAGGAGACAATGATTGTGAGTAATATTAAACTGAAAATACAGAGAAACACTTTTAATCAAAGGATGTGAAGGAAAGTGAAGGGGAGATGCCCGGCATGAGATGAATATGAAAACCACAATATAAAAAGGAGGTAGCAGTTTACAATGACAGATTGGCAACATTTTAAATGGGCATCAAAAGTAGCAGTTGGTAGCGCAAGTAATATGCTTCTGCAGATTAGGCAATGAATATTTTCAGCTTGAAGAGTCTGGTGTGAGAGGTTATGGGTCTCGTGTGGAATGATGAATGAAGAGAGCTTAGAAATTATGGGAGGTAGACATTCCAAAAGACAAATAGATGAAAAAATAGTAAAGACAAGATAAAACTTGGAGGAGGACGCAACTAGATAATGAGAATAGGAAGCAAAGGAGAAGTGGTAAGAGAGATGCGAAACAAACTTGGAGGAACTAAAACTAAGTAATACAAATGAAATAAATATGACTTGAAAAAGGTTTGAATCAACACCCCTACCCCAATAAACACAAATTCAAATGGGGAAAATGTTGAGAATAGAGAAGAAACATGCAAGAAAATAAGTGGAGGGCCGCTAGTGACTTTGAAAAAGGGAGATGAAAACCCACAAACAAGGTTAATGGGTGAATATCCAAAGTAGCTGTAAAGAAAGTTTTAATTTGATAAAACTAAATAATATGATGATCAGATAGGCTTGAAACTTAGAATCCTACAAATCAAAATCAAGTATAACCTGAAAATGTAGAATAAATATACATTACAATGAAACCTAACTTAGAATCCTACAAATCAAACTCAAGTATAACCTACAAATGTAGAATAAATATACATTACAATGAAATCTGCAATGAAACTACGAGATATACATATTTATCAATACAAATTTACTTTAATGGAAGAGAAACCTACAAATGAAAAGAGACAAGAAAAGTTTCAACCTTGCGGTTTCCCAACTGAGGTGAAGAGTTTCTTTTGTTTTAATTTTTTTTTTGTAGGAAATGCAGTAAAATATCTAGTGACAATCCTTCCAAATATGGTTAGAACATAAATATCAGAGATAAGATAAAATGGGTTTGACAGTAAGCCACCCAAACCAAAAAAAATCAAAACAAACCTGCAACACAATGAGCTAGAAGAGCTTCCATCTCTCTCCTCAAAAATGTCTTCCAAAACAGGCGAGCTCCACAGATTGGTTAAACAATTTTCACTCAAACAAGGATTAGTAATCAAATTTATAATACCATCAAAGGAAAAAATCAAGAGCAAGGAAATAAAAAAGAATCCAAGATATTTATTTGATGAGAAAATTGTTACCATGAGGAATGCAAAACTAGGATCATACAACAAAAGAGACAAGACAAGGAGACAAGAAGTTTTGAAAGGGGAAAAGAAAAGAAAAACCCCTTGTGAATTATTAGAGAGAGAGAGAGAGAGTCATTATAATAACCTCATAGAAAAGAGAGAGGAGTATCTCTTAAATAGAGATGAGGAGAGGATAAGATAACATCCTCTTAAGGAGGATAAACTAATTTCCTTAATAAAGGAAATACAAGAAATGATATGTCCTCCCACTTGGACTAGAGGACAAAATACATGTAGGGATTCCATAGAAATCTCCCAATAAAATAAATGTAGGATACCTTGGTTTATCCTAAATAAATGAATACAACTAAGGAAATATTATATATTCTAATGTAGTCAAAAATAAACATGTAGGACCTAGGAATGGAGTCTCCTTGAGGAGTGATAAATACTATGCTGACGCCTGATCCCTTTATGTGTGAGAGACATAAAAGTATAATTTCTACTATTTCTTCTCCTCAAGGGAAAATATGCTTCCATCTAGAAACTTTATCAACATTAGATGACTAGAAGGTAACGGTGCATCTGCCATTTGGTTGGCAATAACTTGAACTTTTGTTGCTTTTCTATCTATATAATCAATGTAAAATTCACTGAGAATCATGACCCATTTGGCGAGCCATCCTATTAAGATGGATTTATGCAATAGATATTTTAATGGATCAATTTTATCTATTAGGATCATCTTGTGAATTAACATGTAATGTTCTAGTTTTTGGGAAGAAAAAACTACATCCAAACATGCTCTTTCGATTGCAGTATAGTTTAGTTCATAAGCCATAAGTGTACGAATGATATAATATATGAATCTTTCTTTTCCTTATGAATCATTCTATGCTAATAATGCCCTGAGTGAGTTCTTTGTAGCTGAGATGTACAATAGTAGGGCCTGATCTAGAATGGGCACCACTAAGACTGGTGTTGAGAGAATATAATCTTTCAATACTTGAAATGCACTTTGGCAATCTTCTGTCCATGCAAATTTTACATCTTTGTGTAGCAAGTACTGGAACGAATGACACTTGTTAGCTATCTATGAAATGAATCATATTACCGATTATAGTCTACCCTATAGACTCCTCAGGTTCTTTAGAGTTGTCGGCAGAGGCATATTAATAATGGCTTGAAAATTTTTAGGATCAATCTCTATTCCTTTGTGGGAGATAATGGATCCTTACAAATTTCCTGATGCGACTCCAAATACACATTTCTTTGGGTTTAAACATACCTTGTATTCTTGGAGTCTGTCAAAGATTGGCCCTATTACTGATAAATGTAGATTCCTCTCAAGGATTTTTCCAATATGTCATCAACATAGTCTTCCATTGTGATATGCATCATGTCATGAAAAATAGTCCTCATTTCTCTCTCATATGTAACAACGACATTTTAAGACCAAAGGTCATGACACACCAACAAACAGTACCCTAGGAAAAAGTGAAAGCCATTTTATGTTGACATTCTGGTGTAATTTTGATTTAATTATATATGGAGAAACCATCCATGAGAGACAACATCTTATACCCTGAAGTGAGATCAATAATCATGTCAATGTTCGGCAAGGGGAAGTCATATTTTTGAGAAGCGAGATTTAGATCCCTGAAGTTAGTGAAAATTATTATGGCTCTATAGGATTTGGATACATGTACTAAATTATAGATCCAACCAGGAGTCAATAGGCCTTACAAAGTGCACATCTAGTAGTTTTTTCAATTTTTCTTTGACCAATAGTGCAATCTTTGGATGCATCTTGCGGAGCTTCTATTTGTATGGCTTTGCTCCTGGCTTTAGTGGAAGATGGTGTAGCACTAATTCTAGTTCTAACCCATGCATGTTAGAGTATGCCCAAGAAAAGCTCATTTGTCTGTACTTAAAGAACTGAATGAATTGTTCTCTTTCCTCCAGTGTTAATGACTCTGCCAAGTGGATTAGTCTTTGTGTTTATTTAGTGCCAATGTCGATTGTCATTGTTTTCTCTGCCAATAGTGGTAAATGTTCCTCATTAATGGGGAGTATATCAATCTCTCCATCCTCGGGCACCTCTGAGAGGTTTTTACCCTTGGATGCACATTTTTTTTACTATTTTACAGCTAGAAGGTGCCTTTCAGTTTTCACCTAATAACCTTACATTTTATTTTTCAATTTTATGATTAGAGGATTGATATAACTCCCCAAAGTATGTTGTTCTATCCTAGTCAATTTTGAAACCTTCCTTGTGGTGTCCCATAAGTATGCCTTGTCTTAGTTTGAAGAATTTATCAATAGATTCATCATTCTCAAAAATTTCTATCATAGGCAGATTTTGTTGTTCCCAACTGATAAGGTTAGGGTAAACCAAGGCTATGTTATCCTTGGTTTGGAAGGATGGAATTGGGAGGTTGGTTAATGTATTTATATATGAACCAATGAGTGATTCATGGGTTTTTAAAGAGGATAAGGATGAAGGTTTAGATCGGTTCCAAAATTCCTCAATCCAAGCTTGGTTATCTATGGGTATATTGTGAAAATATAGTCGGGAAATGATAGTGTTAAGATGTAAGGTGTTGGTGGTGTATGGGGAATTTATCTCATATTCATTCAAGTATGTGTTTGAATGGAGTTTCTCAAATGTGTCAACTTTTTTTTTAACACAAGCGTTAATATCATAGGGTAACGAGGTACTTGTAATGCATTGTATAGGTTGTCTATAACCTAATCCATGATGCTTAAAGTTTTGGATAGGTGCAATGGGATCCACAATTTCTTGTTCATTGTTGCCTAAGAGAATTTGTCCATTGTACCCTTGTTTTAGGATAATGGTGTACCCCCATCCATATTCATGTACTAGAATTTTGATCTCAGTGGGTTCTTCTTTTGTATAAAACCAAGAAGATAATTTGTCTTCAATGATCTAATCATGTATGTCTCCCCATCTTACAAAAATCATTGGTGGATAGACAATTGATTTTTGTTTCTTCCTCTGAAGGGGTTGCCTAGGTTTTCCATAATAACAGGGTGAGATCAGTAGCTTTCCCACATAGAAGAAGTATGGATATGTTTACTCTCCACATCCATTTTCTTGAACATGGATTTGGAGCTTTAATGTGGGTTCTATAGTTGATTTATCAAGGTCTGCACAATCTATGTTTTGAGATGAGGAAAGAGTAGATGCCTCCTGATTATTGGGTACTTGATTTAAAACAACTCCTCTAAGATTTGTACAATATAAAAAAGGATCTCTATCACTAGGCATGGTGATTTAAAATCCATCATGAGGAAATTTCATACATTGATGATAAGTAGATGGTACAACCTGCATGGAATGGATCCATGTTCATCTAAAGAGCATGTTATAAACCATCTCTAGGTTGAGTACATGGAATGTAGTATTTTATGTTGTTGGATCTAGTCTGATTGGAAGGATTATAACACCCTTGAAGGATGATCCTCATCATCATAAACTATTATTATGATATTTTTAATAACATATACACAAATTTTAGAGTATCACAAAGATTTCACCAATTTGAGTGTACAAATATTTAGACCTTCTCCTCCATCTATCAAGACTCGTCTAATTTTGTGGAGGTGGATGAAGACTTCAAGATGTAAAGGATCATTGTGATATGGTTTATGGGCTGGGATTTATTTCTTAGTGAAGGATACATGGTGTGGTGTGGACGAATTTCCTACCATGGATTTAAATTTTTCAACATCTATGTCTTTCAGAACAAATAACTATTGCAAGGTTGTGTCTAAGGCAACTTTATGATTCGGAAAAAAAGTGAAGAATTTCATAGATAGAGATTTGTATTAAGGTCTTCTTCAGATGGTCTAATAGATTATAGTGACCTGATGATAGAGTGAATGAATTATTTGGTACAAATATTTTTTATGAGGCTTCTTGTACTGTGATTTTAGAGCGGCGGGTGGCAACAACACAATTGGTTTCTGGACCTCAAATAGTAATGGTGTTTATGATCAGATTGGGATCTGGTTTGGTATAAGTGATGTTTATTTTATTAACATGTCCATATGTGGAGGCCTTACCTTTTACATGATCCATCAGTGGCTTTGTGAAGATTTTATAGTCTTGATTGGTGGTGCCTAAAATTTTGATAACTTCAATTCTACCGTTGTCGATGAAATCTTGGACAATGTGCTTCATTTGTATGCAATTGGCTATTTTGTGTCCCTTAGTTCTATGATAGTCACAAAAACATTTTTTGTTCCACCATGTTGGTTTTTCGGGACCCTCATAATGTCTAGTTTTGGGTAGAGTAACTGAATGATATTGTAGTAGTTTATCAAGAGGTGTAAAGCCTCAATTTGGAGGGGTGCTCCTTCTTGAAAAACTTTTTTGGAAGGCCTAGTTAACTTCCTGGATTGGTGGGTCAACATTTTTAATCCTATGGATAGTGTGTGATGGTTGGGTTTTCTAGGAATGTGTTGGTGGTGCTTGTGTGTGCATGATTGGTTGGGCTACCTTAGCATCAAAAATACCATCGTTTGTCACATTCTTGTTCTAAGACCAATATTTGGATTTTTTGCAAGGTGTTGAATTAATAATATCATTCTTGATGGATCCCTTTAAGGTGAGGGATCTTTCTTCATTTAGCCCTTGCTCGAATATCTCTTCAAAGGTCTCAATTTTCTAGGAGTTTAATTCACACATCATGTCTATTTGATAATTTTAGATGAACATATGGATCTTCTCTTTCATGGGTATGTGGAAAGATACATTGGAGGAAAAATTTTCTCCAACATTGTAAGAATGAGGAAAATTTCTCATTTCTCTTCTTCTTGGTAGTGCAGAGATCCATTAATGTTATTTCTATGACGATGTTGTGTGAGTAGTGAGATATGAATTTTCAGCTAGTTCATTCCATGATTGTATCCTAGGAATGGGTTTGGAAAACAATTCCATGGCTGACCTACCAAGACTATGAGGAAAAATTCTCATCAGGTAGGTGTCGTCGTATGCCACTTCTATGGAGGCCATGAAAAATTCTTGTATATGGTCTTGGGGATCACCCTTTTCCTTGTACTTATCAAATTTAGGTGTCTCAAAATTAGATGTCTCAAAATTAAATGGAAATGGTGGCATGTGTAGTGTCCTACTGAATGGATAAGGAATAAGGTCAGCTATAGTCTAAGACCTTTTAGGAGTGTGTGTTTATAAGTTTATAATATTTTCTTAGAGGGTTAGGAGATTTTGAGAAAGGGTGTCAGTGTAGATGACACAATATTAGGATCAAAAAATATTTTCCCATTGCTATAGGATAATGCCTGGTTATATGAGCATCTATAGCCCATATTCATATATTTTATAAGTGCATGTGGTGGGACATACTAAGAATATTCAGAATACTGAGGCTGCAAAACATACTAAGGTTGTGGAATGTACTGAGGTTAGGATGGTGAAACACGCTAAGGCTGTTAAATATGCTGGGGTGGTGACACGTATAAAGGTTGTTGAATATGATGGGGTAGTGGAATGTACAAAGGATTTTGAATATGTTGGGGTAGTTTTGTAGGATGGGAAGTATTGGGCCTAGTTACTCCACATTGTTTCAAAAAGGTAGAAAAATTCCTTGAATAATCATGGTTTATGAGAGGTTGTTGTTGAGGTGTTGTTTGATTGATTTAGGGGTTTCTGGGTTGGAAGAAACACATGTTTGGAGACTACTATTATTTTATTATTGAGGTAACTCTTGAATGTTTTGAGGTGGCCCTTGGTTGGTGAGGATTACTATTTGAATACTGCTAGGGTTCTGACCTTGGGGAACCATATCGGAAGTATTCGATGGATGGGTTGAGGACATTATGGAAGGTTCTATTGTGGTGATAGGTGTGATAGATGTGGGTGGAAAATTAGAAAAGAGAGGATTGTTTTATTGGGTTCCTAGTGTAGTGGAGGACGTGGCTACTTGGGATGTGATTAAAGTGGTGTCACTAAAGAGTAGGGTGGAAGTGATTGAAAAAGGTGTCGTGGAAGAAAATCAAGATAATAATATGGGAGTGGCCTCTACTATGGTGGAGGTTTTGAATACCATGGGTAATTTGGCACCATTCTATGCAAACATTTAAAGTATGTATTTTATCAGTTGCCAATATGGATCCCACGATAGTCATTAGCCTATGGTTTGCTAAGGCATCATTAGTTTCTTTGTTATTGTTGCATTTACCCCTAACATTCTAAAGTGAGGACTCATCTTTTGGTGGAGGTACAAGAGGTAAATGTGGGATGTCAACCTGTATTTTCTCATGATGTTGTATGGTCTCTAGAATGTTGAAATCTAGTTTTAGGGTCCTCTGAATAGGAAAATCAAGATCGTTGTTGGGACCATGTATGGGTTCTATTCTTTGGTCCATTTTTCTTTTACTCTTTTCAGCTCTTGTGAACAAAATATGCAGAGGATAAATGCAACCTATGAAAGGTGAAAACAACTCGACTCTATGTTTTTTTTTTTATAGATTTTGGAATATAATGGCAATAAGGGAAACTAATTCTTTAGATTTTTTGATTTTGACGATGCTAATGCAATCTATTAATGAGTGACTAAAATGATGCCTAAGGTATAGGTATTGTACCCTAAGAGAGATTCTATAAAATTTGAAAGTCAAAAACTCTAAAGAAAAGACCTGAATGATTCTATGGACTATCTTGACTTCAAAAATATAGGACAAAAATGATGGATGCTGGCAATGATGTCTATCTAAGACAAGTGTTAGCTAGGATGATAGGTGCCCAAGCCAAGGCGAGAGCTGATAACTATGTTTAAATGAATTCAAGATAACACACAAGACCACTACTAGAATTTCCTAGTAATATGCACCCTCTAATTTGGAAAATGGTAGTGAAAGGTTGAATACTAAACCTTTAGGATATGCCAGCTGTGTTTTTGGAATTTTTGGAATTTTTGGACTAAAATAATGACTATGCAAGAATTAATTGACCATGAAAGAAATAATTGAGTATGCAAGGTTCTAAGCTAAGGATGATACTAAAATGCAGGATTTGAGCCTCTAATATGCAAGGGTATGTCAATCAATGAATTTCAAGATAAAAGAAATGTGGAATGTTTAGGACCCATGTTGATGATTTTGTTTGATTCTCCGTATAATACAATGATAGGATAATTTTTGAAGGTTTTCAAACATGGTTATCACATAAATAATATAGCTTCAAGGCTGGTTAAAAAATAAATGATCTATGTATTTTCAACAATTTTCTTAAGCTGCATGTTTTCACACAGTCGATCACAACGGAAAAAAGAAACAGACAGTCTAACCTAAGGTCAAATTGGATTCAATTGTAATATTATAGGCCCATTTCTTGGATTCTATCAGCTCACAAAACCATTGTTACACTACTAGGACATGAAATTCCATGTTGTAGGTTCCCATGTTTTTCCTTTTCCAAGTATTTTTTTCATGCTAATGAAGATCTCTTTCACTAACACAATACCCTGTGACACATATGATGGGAATCTTAGGGGAAAATTTTTCCCTCCGCTTGCACTATAACAAGACAATGATTTGGAGGTGAACTGGGTGGGCCTATAATTAATAGGGTTGTATTAATATCTGTGGCATCTACCCAAATAGTTTGTATGCCTGTGATACACTTAAGTCTTTAGTTGACCATGTTGGCTACTTATAGGCACTTTGGCCCAATCCAGGCTACCATCAACACACCTCCCCTAACCTTGGTTAGATTGAGATGATTCTAGGATTCATCCCATGTCTCATTTATATACCTAAAGGAAGGATTTACTGGCTTGAGGTTATCCTTTGAGGAAGAAGCACATTCATTAGACATGCCTCTCTAATAAAATAAATGTTTTTTTTTTTTTAAATCTAACAGAATGTACAAGAGAACCAAACACCCAAAACACATGGTTAGTCAAATTAAGAACTAAAAACCAAATTTTAGCTAATCTAAACCATCCATATAAGCACAAGGATTCCTTTTTAATCACTAAACTAGATGAGAGTTTGATTGTTCACTTTTATGCTCCAAATCTAGATGTACTTTGCTTGTTCAATTCTTAACCACTTGTCAATTTTAAGCACCAATACAAAATGTGAGTTTTTGATGTTTGAGAATACACTATTATTTTTAAGCACTAAAATAGAAGTGGATTGAGTTTAGATTAGACAAATTTAAATATACTTCCACACAACAAGCTATAAAGAAAAAGTTAGTACTGAAAAGCTAGCAATTAGTTTTGATAATCTACAAGTGTGCTAGTGTTAACATAAAGACAACTAAATTTCTGACTGATTCTACTTACCTTGTCCAAATAAGCGTGTATAACACCTTCATACCCAATTTTTTTTGAAAATGCATTAATTCTCAATCTGCGAGATGATCCTTCATTTTCCTTAATTTCTCATTCTCTTTTACGCTGCTTAACAGGCTCTCTAATTTTAAGATTTTTCTATTTTGGTGGCCCACTACGTCTTTTCATTACCATAGGTGGATAATTTTACATCAGAGAGAAGTAGAAATAAGACATAAAATAATTTTTATTTTATTAGGAAACTGCATCATTTTAGATTTTTAATTGTGTCATTTGGATAAGGTAACTACGTCGAATTAGAGAGTCAAGTGCGTCATTTTATCAGTAACTACGTCAATTAAAGTTGGTAAGTGAGTCGAGTGAGATCTGCAACCTGTATCAAAATAGAAAATAAAAATAGAGTAATAATATCACTTCAATAAAAAATAGTAGATCTATAATGAATATCCTGATGTAATAAATAGAGATCACAGTTAGATAATTAGGAATCAATAGAAACATTACAATGAATAAAACACAAGTCAGACGAACACAAATTATAAAACAAGAGAGTAAGAAAATAGATATCAGGAAAGTGCATCTCATAGGATGTGTAAGTGCCTACTTTCCATCATGTATGTGCTTCTCTTGCAGACGGTATATGCGTCGAAGTAGAGGGGTAAGTGCATCGATCTGTGAATGAGTGTGTCGATTGAGATCTGTAAGTAAGTCGAATGAAACTGTGTTTGCATAGAATTGAATCTGTAACTGCACAAAATAGAGAAAATTCAGTTTTTTGAAGGTCTGTACTTCACATCGGGTTCACCAATTGTAATCAGGGTAATAAGGATCTATAGAAACCTACACTAATATCAAAATATCAACCATTAAGAGATCTTTTAGGCAGTTAGTATTCCCAATATCAAAAGAGAAAGAAAATAAACATCATGCATAATCATTCAATCATAATGAAATCAATTCAAAAATATATGAACATGCAAACCAAAATTCTTGATTCATTGTTCTCCTTCTCTATGCAATGTGGACTCTTAGAAATGAGTGCTCAATGTGCCATCATAAGAATTCAAAGAAATTGTGGTTAACAAATTAAGACAATTAGCTCTCTATTTATAACAATTTTAGGTTTCCAATTAAAATTCCATGATTGGTGGGACTGATTTCTTGTGATTAGAGAGTTGAACTCAGAGTGAGTGAGAGTTGAACTCAATTAAGTTTTGATTGACAAAATAGATGGATATGTTAAGATGATAGATTGAAGAGTTGACTGATTTGATTGAAGACTTAAATGATGAGGTGGAGTAGAAGACTAGATAGACGAAATAGATAACTGGTTTGATTGATCATTCAGGGAGAGTTGATTGAGAAGTTAACTCAAACTCATAATTAGAAGGATAAATATGATTAAATAAATAAAATAATTATTTATTTGCACATGTGGGGATATACATAAATATATAATTACTTATTTATTTATGGGAGGAACAATTAGTTTAATTAAATAAATATTATTTATTTAATTATGAAAGGGAAATTGATTTAATTATTACATAAATATAATAATAATAGGAAGAAGGTATTAATTAAATATTATGATTATTTAATTAAATATAATGACATAGGGAATAATTAAATTACTTTACAGATGAATAATTGATGAAATAATTAGCTAACTAATTAAAATCACTTAATTATGAAATTATAGAGAAATGATGATTTTGAATTTAGATTATACTAGAAATAAAAAGACACCAATTAATTAAATAATAAAGATTATTTAATAATTGAAGAAGAATGTTAGTAAAGTCGTGTTAAAGCAACTAGCCATTTTTAAGTGTCTAAAGGTAGACACAGGGTAGAAGTAACAGTGCAAGACTTAGAATTTCAAAATAGAGAGGAAGTTAATATGATTACAAATAGTCGTCAAAGAACATCTCAAAAAAGTTCTCATTTTGAATGTGAAGAAATGCAAGATATTGAACATCATTCAACTAGGATGTAAAATCAACCATCTAATCAAAATATTTATTTGAACCTTGAAAATGAAATTTCAAGGTCAATAGATTGAGTACTAGAGACATCTCAACAAGAAAGTTAGTTTGAGATAAATTAGGTACAAAAGTTGATGCGCAAGATAGACAAGATCCAAACGGAATGATTCAAGCCGGTTTCCAAGGATTTCAAATGTAATTTAGAAATCAATTAGATAAATTTAGAATTTAAAATACATGTTACATTTTTCAAGAGTGCTATCTTAGATTAAAGTGAATCACAAATGAGAAGGACCTATATGTAATAGGTTTAGAAAAGAGAGATTAAATAATAGATTTCTAACTTTGAATAATATAGATCCTGGGCTACAACCAAAGGAGCTTGCAGAACTAACTCTAGTAGAAGAAATGGTGATTGCATGTGCTAACCCAATACTACAAGTTACACATGCAACAGGTGGTCAATGCAAATACAAAGAACACAAAATACATTTTCCATAGAATGTAGAGCATGTTTCAAAAAAAATTCTGCATACAATAGATCATTTACCAATCGTTATTGTTCGAAGAAGGGATCAACGTGACACAAATTATAACATTATAGTGAATAGGGATCATGTGTACAAAGCACTTAAATAAAAAATTGAGCATGAAATTTTTTACACTAATGTTAGAATTATTGAAAATGCTCTCAGTGATCTACCTCAAAATTTAGATGAAAATATTTGCAACAAATTGAAGACAGTGCATATGGAATTTAATTATGATACAAATGAAATTATATTTGTGGGGCAACTAATGGAGATAGAAGAAGGTAATATAATTGATCATACAACATCAATGGATTCCAAGCCACCTAATGCCCAAAGAGAAATGAAATTAATCCATGCATAGGTTAATAATCTTGATGAAAATCCAACATTGATTGATTGGTCAGGAATCGGTGCATCTCCCATTAATGAATATGTTAAATCAGGATTACTTGACATGACATTTCTAGTATTGTTTCCTAGCAATAAATGTGACTGGTTTGAGCCACAATCAAGGAGAGCGCATCTGCATGAATTTGTGAAGCATTTATTGTAGTGTAAGGATCATCATTTTTGTCAACATATAAGATTTAGGTACTTTATGATGATTATGATAATGAGACACCATGCACAAAATTCATTTGTAGTCTTTACAAAAGTAAGTTTTCAAGATATGCCAATCATCATCAATGAGTTGCACCAACATATGGAAACATGTCACAATCTCATTTTGAAGATAGGTTGATGCACATTGGAACATCATTGAGAGGTACAAGGTCACATTGGGCTAAATGTCATACATAATTGACATATATGCTTCATCAAATAGGCTCTCCAACAATATTATTTGCATTAAGTGCAACCGATATGTATTGGCATAGTTTGCATGCACTAATGCCAGGAACATCACCAAATAACCCACGTGAAACTCACAATTGGTGAAAAGAAAATGTTCTCAACTATCCTCATATAGTCACACATTATACGTAATTGAGGCATTCAATATTCAAAAAAATAAATTATAAAAAGGAATGAATCTTAAATATTTTTGGTCTAGATATGAGTGGCAACATTAGGGGTCCCCACATGTGCATGGATTCATCTGGATTAATGGAGCACCCAATATGGACAACATTGATTGGTCAAATGAGGAGTGATGATAAAAAGCTAAGAGATATTTCCATTCCATTATTCATGCATGGAATCCTTGAGAAGGTCCACATCAACAAAATATATAGGCATATTTAAATATAGTTCAACATCTATATCTAAAATTATATGACAGTCTATTTTATAGATTATGATACAATTAATATATTTGTTTGTATTTTAAATTGTAGGCATGCCAAAAAATTTCTCAACATCCATGTCTAAAAAATATGAGACAACTTTCAGAGATGAATATTGATTGTGACTACGAAGAGATCCTTAATTTTGTAGAGTGACATACAGTGTGTAGGGATGGTGCATGCCTACAAAAAAAAGGATGAGCGATGGTTTGTAGGTAACTATTTTGTGAAATTATGTTTTTTTATCATAATTAAATATTGTACAAAATAAAGGTAACAAAATTTAAAACTTTTTTATATTGATTATAGCTATAATGCTCCTTGGATTTTGAATTTGGGAGCTCCCAAATTATATAAAGACATAGAAATGGGAGATTTTTTTGAACCAGCAAGAAATGATGATAGAGTTAATTCACACAATCCTCATATACTATAATTATAGAGATAAAATATAGATGGGAAACCTATTCTTTCCAAGCATGCAATAATAAAATATATTGCAAAGTATGCAGTAAAAGATGAGAAAAGCTCAGAAACATACCACTAAATGTTGGTTCATCTTTCAAACTTAGAAAAGCCTGAAGATTTAGCTATGCGAGCATATAGAAAAATTCTAAGTGAGATAGTTATATAAAGAGACATTGCAATAAACATGCCATGTGCTATTATAACTTGCATTGGTAGAGAATGGTAGAAAATTCATTAACCTAAATGTTTCACATGAGGTGTTCAAACCTGTGGTTGTAAATACTGAGAAAGATAATGAAAACCAATCAAAATCTCTCATTGATGCATATAAAACAAGACCTCTTTCTATGGAAGGTGTTTCTCTAATTGAAATAGATAGGTCATAGATATATAATCCTAAATGAAGAAGAGATAATGAATGGGAGCTAAGGCAAAGAGCGATAATTGTTAGGGTTTTCCCTAGGTTTGTGTTCATTCCTTCATGTGAATCAGATAAATGGATCTACTTTTGTTTGTCATATTTATTACTATATAAACCATTTCATGATATATAAAGAAATATTTGACATGATAATGACTCCATAATAGAGTGAGTCCTTTAGTTATAATCGGTGATATGTGGAACAAACAACTACTATAGAGAATATTGAAGATATGAATGATTCTAAAATTAAAGACAATGAAGTAATTCGATATGTTACCATAGAGCATGAATGTGAAATTATATCTAGACTATATAATGGAAAAAATATGCAAATTTTTGAGATAGATATGTTGGGGAGAAGAGACATTGATAGACATACATATGATAATCCTAAAGGATCATATTTGTCATTAGTATACAAGGAAAACAAATTTGCATTGTCGGTAACATGATCACTGAGTGATAGCATTCAGTCAAGCAGAGTGAAAACCAAAATCAATGAACACCGATATGCACTTTTACCGACAAATAGTTCAAATAGGAAACTGACAACACAGTTCACAAAGAAAACCAAGAGCAGTATGACTACAAAACATACCAAGCACTAGTCTACTGAGAGATAGTTTTATTTCTGAGAAATGTGGATCTGAGTTACACGTCAGATAAAAAACTTTAGTTTTATAATTAGTTTTATGCTTAGCTTAAAAAAACCATTTCTTGAGGAACAAGTAAAGCATATTTAATTTTTTTAATCAGTCTAACTGATTGTAAACATGCAAACTAGGAGATCAAGGTCAAGTTGTAAACCTTTGATCATAGAGTTTTTATTGTAAAGCATGAAACCTAAATTGGTCAATAAACTGTATAAATAGATTTAGTAATCAATCAGACAATGAGGATTGTAGCCGTAATAGACATCTATGGATCAGACAGAGAGTTTCATACAGAAGGACACAAAAGACAAAATTTGGTTATGAAGAACAAGATTCAAGGATACCGAGCATAAGAGAGGTATTAATCATTCAATATAGGTGATACATATACATTGTGAACTTAAAGGATATCTATTCAGTAATTCAGGATTGCATACTATCAGGTCAAAAAGTATATTTTACTACTCTCTAACAATTGTAGCAAATAGAATAAATCCTTTAAGAAGGTGGACTTAAGAGTCTTATTTTAAATCTCTTAATCGAGTGCACACTTAACAGTGTTGCTAAATCTCTTAACCAAGTAGACCTAACCAGTCTAAAATATTACTCCTAATAGGGTAAGATCATCAAAAGTGATCACACTTATAACCTTAACCGACACCTTCCATTATGCAGATAGTGAAGCTTTGTGGGTTTCATCCCCAATGTAATTTTTACCTTCTAACAGGGGTTTTCTATGTTACCAATTCTTGTGTCATGTGTACTTACATTTCATGAATGTTTCTATGAATGTTTACATGCAATTAAGTTTATGATTTTATTACATGCATAAGATAGAAAAACATAAATGACTAGTAATGCAAGAACATAGTACTAAGGGTTAATTGATAAAAAGTTTTAAGAGTACTGATTCACCCCTCCCCTCTCAATACACACCATTCCATTATTCTAAAAATTGGTATTAGAGCTATATCTCTTATTTGGAAAATTTTAAATCACTTGAGAGAAAAGATCATACAATGGAAAGGTATAAGCTTGACAAGAATATTGAGAATCAGAAGTTGCAGATACAGATCTTCTATGAGAAATACAAGGAACCAAGAATCAAGATGAGAGAGCTACTGGATGAAAGAAAAGTTATGGCATCTCGCTGCAATGAAAAAAACTATCATAAAGAAGAGATACTTGATTTTTTTGAGTCATCAGTATCTACATCTAGCAATACATCGGACACATCTGAAGGAAGCATTACAAGTCTGAATGAAATCAATCAACATATGACATAACAAGTAAAGGTAATTCAAATTGGTCAAGAGACATAGATGGTAAGAATGATTGATGTTATGAATAATGCTAGACAAGCAGAACAAGAAATAACATTAGCTATTGATGATAGGAGGAAGATCAATGAGAAGCTACAAGAGAGAGAAACTGAAATACAGAGACTTACTGAACATCATCATGAGATCACCAATCAAATAGCTCTTATGAGTCATGAGGAAAACTGAGTGAACATAGAACTAAAGGAAAATGGAAGCTATTGGTGAAATAAGAGAATAAAATGAGAAGCTAAAGCATGACATAAGGATTCAGCAACAACACAATGATATGATAAAGAAAGTGGAAGAAAGCACAAAAAGAATGGATGATTTTCTGGATGGACAAAGAAGACTCAACAACAATACCGGTCTAGTGTATACTGAGCATGGAGAATCATCAAACATAGTTGATCAAAAATAAGTCTACACAAATCCAAGAACAAAGAAGCAGTCATGCAATCACTATGGAAAATCAAGCCACACTTCAAATATTTGCAGGAGCAAAGCTAAAGGTATTCCTAAATCTACTTCTACATTCATAGGTAACTGTTGTAACTGTAACAAGCATGGACACAAAGCACATGAATGCAGATCTAAGGTGAAATAACCAAAGAAGGAATCCTACATGGAAAAATTTTGTTCCACTTACAAAATGCATGGCCACACATCTCTTGAATGCAGGAGAAATAAAAAGAAAACATGGAAACCAAAAGAACAAGAAAATGCTTATCAACTGAGAAGAGTCGGTAACTCATATGTTTGGGATTACAACACATGGGAAAATTGCACAGCATGTGGTAGATATGGAAACATGGCTTCAAAATGCATGATGAAATGGATACAATGGTCTAGGAACTGTACTAACTCTAGAGTGGCATGATTACACTATCATAAGGTTGGTCATCTAAGAAAGGACTACAGAGACTGAGTGATAGAGTCAAGTACTTTTCCTAATGGGAACACTATTGAAGATATTAGGAGAATGAGAAATCAAATATGTAGGAAATCTTCATGAAACAATGATGCTGGACCGAGCACCATATTTGGTGACACCTCATCCAATGGATCTGGTGATACCACCACCCCCACCTAAGTAAAACAAGTATGGAATTACACTATACAAAGCTATATTTTATATCAATTCCAATATTCATTCATAATATGAAAAATAAGCATGAATAAAGATGCACCATGGTATTACTTGTTATTATTTTTTGAATCCAATCTCGTCGGTCAATACACATCGAGCATCATCAGTGTACATATAAAAACCAAGTTGTTAATGTAATCTGAGCATCTTCGGTAATCACATGAAAGACAATGAAGTCTTTTCTCCATACTGAGCACCGTTGGTGAACATGTGAAAAGTGCAACTAAGTTGTAACTTACCCCAAGTGCTCTATAATCACTGAGGATGAAGTTGGTATGATTTCCAAGCCTCATTTTTACCGATTGGTAGCTAAATAATTTATTGCACCACTTAGGTCATTCGCTATAAATAGGGAATCAAAGTGCTCATTTCATTCATCATGCAAAAATGAGAAAACAATAGTGTTAGGAATAACATTCCACAAGACAACTGAGAGGGGGGTGAATCAGTTGTGCAATAGATTATTGAAATTTAAACTTTATGATCCATAACATCAAAATCAAATAACATAGTAACTACCAATCACCATAACACAATGTTTTTTATTGAGGAAATCCTATTAAAGGTAAAACCTCAGTGGGAATTAACACCCACAAAATATTGTACTGAGAGTATAGTATCCCTGTTAAAAGATATTAGTCATATTAGGAGCTTGTTATTACATTACAGTATAGTACACAGTCCCTATTAGGAGACAAACCCTGTTAGGAGTTAATGAAAGTAGTAGGCTCACTACCCAAAGAAGGTTAAAGCCACCCTCAAGGATTCACAATTTGTATCAAGTGTATACAACAAATACACATTCCAGTGAACTGTCTGATAGAAACTGTCTTTGCTTGGTTAGTTCCAATGAAGTACCAACTCTACTCTCTATCCAGTAGTCAAGCTTTGTAGCTTAACAAATCTCTGTTCTTTTCTTTCTCTACCACACTTTTCACAAATGAATAGATCACTCATATATACTCTCTTACAATAACCCATTAGGTCGGCCAGTTAAGCTTTCCTAATACACAATCAACTAGGTTGGCCAATTAAGGCTTCCCATCATACAAATAATTACATAAGACCTTTCTAAGATACACATGGTACCTATAAAAAGTATACAATATTTACAATTCATTACAAATACTTCTAGATCTACAATCCATGCTCAGAATTAATTTCCACACATTACAAGTCTGAAGTCAGCCAAGCAATAAGTCTTCTCCAGAACACACACCACAACTGATGTCATCAGTACCCAAATAGAAATCAAAATAAACCCATTTCACCATCATATATTGGCTCTGCATCAGTAAGCTCACAAGTTCTGAAACATCTTCCTCAGCAAGATATGCCCAAAACACACAAAAATTCTCTATCCAGAATCACAGTCACAGTCCAAAAAAACAATCTCTACTAAAACAGCTGTAACATCCATGATATGAAATATAAAGTCAAGCAGCCTGAGATGTAAGGTCAAAACTTATTCTTCTACTTAAATCCAACTTAGCTCATTCTTGTTCATCCGTATAGTGTCTGTACACACCTTCCAGTCAAGTAACTAGTCTGTCTTCTTTCACAGAAATATATGTTGACATCAGTGACAAAACATGAGTATCAACAACATGATTAGTACCAAAAACTGATATCATCCAACAATCTCCCTCTTTGGCATTGATGGAAAAATATGGGAAAATCCATATGCATCAACCCAAAAGTACTCTCTCTTTACAATATTCTTAATATCCTCAACAAATCTCCCCAAAATAGTAGGGATTTTCACATAGATTCCTTCCCCCTTTAGAAGCAATGGTAAAGGGTGCCATAACTCATTTGTAGTCTTCGGTAAGGTGTAGCTTTTTCAAATCTTTATGTCCAATTAGGTGCAAGATCACCCAAATGTGCTCCATAGTGTTCTCCTGTGATCACTCCCCCTAAGGAGTATATCCATACATCAAGTCCAGAGAATAATATAGCTCTGAGATCCAGTAGACTGATGCATATCTACATCATTTAATTACCACTGGGAGGGGCCATCACCCCAAGCATGCCTCTAAGGTATTCAAAATCATCTTTTGGAAAAGGTTTAGTAAATATATCTGCTATATGTTCCTTTGTGCTTATGTACTTGAGTTTAATCTCCTTAGCAGCTACCTTCTCCCTCAAGAAATGATACTTGATAGAAATATGTTTAGTCTTTGAGTGCATTATAGGATTCTTCAACATGTTTACTGTACTTGTATTATCACAATGAATTACCACTAGCTCCTTGAAAATTATTCCAATATCTTCCAACATTTGTTTCATCCAAACAAATTGTGTGCAATTTATTGTAGCAGCTACATATTCTGATTCAACAGTAGATTGAGCAATACAGTTCTGCTTCTTTCTTAACCAGGAAACCAATCTCTTCCCAAGGAAAAATGCACCACCACTTGTGCTCTTTCTGTCATCCACATTACCTGCCCAATCTGCATCAGCAAAAGCCTGCAAAGTAAAATCATCAGATTTTTCATACGACAATCTATATTCCATAGTTCCTTCAAATATCTGAAGATTCTTTTCACAGTAGCAAAATGTGTTTCTTTAGGATCTGCATGATATCTAGCCACAATTCTAACTACATTGGTAATATCTGGTCTGGTGTGTGTTAGATATTGTAGACCTCTAATCATTGATCTATACTTAGTCTGAATAACACTCTGAGTCTCATCATCACTAGCCAGTTTGTTTCGAGTCACCATAGGTGTTCCAACAGGTTTACAATCTTCCATTCCAAACTTTTTCAACATTTCCTTAAGATACTTGGTCTGAGATATAAAAATTCCATTCTTTCTCTGATTAATTTGCAAAGCAAGAAAATATTTCATCTCACCAATCATAGACATTTCAAACTCATTCTCCATTTCAAACTAAGTTGTAACTTACCTTAAGCACTCTATAATCACTGAGGATGAATTTGGTATGATGCCCAAGCCTCATTTTTACCGAGTGGTAGCTAAATAATTTATTGTACCACTTAGTTCATTCACTATAAATAGGGAATCAAAGTGCTCATTTCATTCATCATGCAAAAGTGAGAAAATAGTAGTGTTAGGAATAACATTCCACAAGACAACTAAGAGGGGGGGTGAATCAGTTGTGCAATAGATTATTGAACTTTAAAATTTATGATCCATAACATCAAAATCAAATAACATAGTAACTGCCAATCACCATAGCACAATGTTTGTTGTCGAGGAAATCCTATTAAAGGTAAAACCCTGGTGGGAATTAACACCCACAAAACAATGTACTGAGAGTATAGTATCCCTGTTAAAAGATATTAGCCCTATTAGGAGCTTGCTATTACATTACAGTATAGTACACAGTCCCTATTAGGAGACAAACCCTGTTAGGAGTCAATGAAAGTAGTAGGCTCACTACCCAAAGAAGGTTAAAGCCACCCTCTAGAATTCACAATCCGCATGAAGTGTATACAACAAATACACAATCTAGTGAACTGTCTGATAGCAACTATCTTTGCTTGGTTAGTTCCAATGAAGTACCAACTCTACTCTCTATATAGTAGTCAAGCTTCATAGCTTCACAAATCTCTGCTCTTTTCTTTCTCTACCACACTTTTCACAAATGAAAAGATCGCTCATATATACCCTCTTACAATAACCCATTAGGTCGGCTAGTTAATCTTTCCTAATACACAATTAACTAGGTCGGCCAATTAAGGCTTCCTATCATATAAATAATTACATAAAAAGTATATAATATTTACCTATAAAAAGTATATAATATTTACAATTCATTACAAATACTTCCAGATCTGCAATCCATGCTCAGAATTAATTTCCACACGTTACAAGTCTGAAGTCGGCCAAGAAATAAGTCTTCTCCAGAACACATGCCACAATTGACGTCATCAGTACCCAAATAGAAATTTAACTTAACCCATTTCACCATCATATGGTGGATCTCCATCAGTAATCTCACAAGTTCTTAAACTTCTTCCTCAGTAAGATATGCCCAAAACACAAAGACCTTCTCTATCCATAATCATAGTCACAGTCTAGAAAAATAGTCTTTACTAAAATAGTTGTAACATCCATGATATGAAACATAAAGTCAAGCAGCCTAAGATGTAAGGTCAAAACTTAATCTTCTACTTAAATCCAACTTCGCTTGTTCTGGTTCATCCGTATAGTGTCTGTACATGCCTTCTAGTCAAGTAACTAGTCCGTCTTCTCTCACAGAAATATATGTTGACATCAGTGACAAATTATGAGTATCAACAACATGATTAGTACCAAAAATTGATATCATCCAACAATCTCCCCCTTTGGAATTTATGACAACATATGGGAAAATCCATATGCATCAACCCAAAAGTACTCTCTCTCTCTTTACAATCTTCTCAATATCCTCAACAAATCTCCCCAAAAAAGTAGGGATTTTCACATAGATTCCTTCCACCTTTGGTAGCAATGGAAAAGTGTGCCATAACTCATTTGTAGTCTTCGGTAAGGTGTAGCTTTTTCAAATCTTTATGTCCAATCAGATGTAAGATCACCCAAATGTGCTCCATAGTGTTCTCCTATGATCACTTCCCCTAAGGAGTATATCCATACATCAAGTCCTGAGAATAATATAGCTCTGAGATCCACTGGACTGATGCATATCTACATCATTCAATTACCACTGGGAGGGGACATCACCCCAAGCATGCCTTTGAGGTTTTCAAAATCATCTTTTGGCAAAGGTTTAGTAAATATATCTGTTATCTGTTCCTTTGTGCTTATGTACTCCAGTTTAATCTCCTTAGCAGCTACCTTCTCCCTCAAGAAATTATACTTGATAGAAATATGTTTAGTCTTTGAGTGCATTATAGGATTCTTTGACATGTTTACTGTACTTGTATTATCACAATGAATAACCACTAGCTCCTTGAAAATTATTCCAATATCTTCCAACATTTTTTTCATCTAAACAACTTGTGTGCAATTTATTGCAACAACTACATATTCTGATTCAGCAGTATATTGACCAATACAGTTATGCTTCTTTCTTAACCAAGAAACCAATCTCTTCCCAAGGAAAAATGCACCACCACTTGTGCTCTTTCTATCATCCACATTACCTGCCCAATCTGCATTAGTAATATCCTGCAAAGTAAAATCATTAGATTTTTCATACCATAAACCATATTCCACAGTTCCTTTCAAATATTTGAAGATTCTTTTCATAGCAGCAAAATGTGTTTCTTTAGGATCTACTTGATATCTAGCCACAATTCTAACTGCATTGGTAATATCTGGTCTGGTGTGTGTTAGATATTGTAGACCTCCAATCATTTATCTATACTTAGTCTGAATAACACTCTGAGTCTCATCATCACTACTTAGTTTGTTTCCAGTCACCATAGGTGTTCCAATAGGTTTACAATCTTCCATTTCAATCTTTTTTTAACATTTCCTTAAGATACTTGGTCTGAGATTTAAAAATGCCATTCTTTTTCTGATTAATTTGCAAACCAAGAAAATATTTCATCTCACCAATCATAGACATTTCAAACTCATTCTCCATTTCTTTAGCAAATTTCTTACTCATTTTGTCATTACCTCCAAAAATTATTCATCAACAAAAAATTCTATAATCAAGATTCCATCTTCATCATTTCTTAAAAACAAATTACTGTCTGTATTACCTTTTCTGAAACCAAGATGAAGTAGATATTTGTCTAGTCTTGCATACCATGCCTTTGGTGCTTGTTTCAATCCATACAGTGCCTTCGTTAATCTACAAACCATGTTTTCATCATCTATGAAAGGAAAACCATCAATATGCCTAGTGTATACTTCTTCCTCTAGATCACCATTTAGGAATGTTGACTTCACATCCATCTGATACACTTTAAAGTCTTTATGTGTAGCATAATCAAGAAATAGTCTCATAGCTTCCAATCTAGCAAAAAGAGCAAATGTCTCCTCATAGTCTATACCTTCTTGTTGTGAGTAGCCTTTACAAACCAATCTAGCCTTTTTTCTTACCATGGTACCTTTTTCATTCATTTTGTTTCTAAGAACCCATTTAGTGCCAATCACAGTTTTGTTCTTAGGTCTTGGAACCAATTCCCAAGTATTGCTCTTCTTAATCTACTCAAGTTCTTCTTCCATACCTTTAGTCCAAGATTCATCTCTACATGCTTCATCAGTAGTCTTTGGTTCAACTTGAGAAATCAAACAAATCTCTTCTCTAGCCTTAGATCTAGTCACTATACCTTTACTTGTATCACCAATAATTTGATCTTCAGGATGGTTCTTATTAACATACCTTGGTGTCTTTTGTGGCTCAGTATCTTCAATCTGTTCATCTTCGCCTTCATTTTCAATCATTAGAGGTTCATTCTCAATCATCAAAGGTTCTTCAGGTTCTGTAGTAACTTCTTTTTTTTTCTGTAATCCGATCACAATTATACATTCTTTATTGAATTTGGAAATTTTCATCTATCTTCACATTAGCGCTTTCAATCAACTTTCTTAATCTCAGATCAAAACATTTGTATGCTTTTCTTTTATTAGAATAACCAAGAAAGATTCCTTTATCACTTCTAGCATCAAATTTTCCAATCTAATCATCTCCTCTGATATAACATTTACTTCCAAATATTCTAAAGTATTTCACAGTAGGTGTATGATCAAACCATAATTCATAAGGAGTCTTACTTGTACTTCTCTGATTTTAATTATGTTCAGTGTGTACATAGAAGTCCCAACTGCTTCTCTCCAGTGAACATGTGATACATTTCCTTCCAGCAACATAGTCCTTTCAGCATCTAATATAGTTTTGTTTCTTTGCTTTTCTCTCATTTTGTTGTGGAGTTCTAGGGGCTGAAGTTTGTCTGTGTATTTCATTCTATTCGCAGCATGTATTGAATAGTTCTGAAGTAAACTCTCCTCCTTTGTCTGATCTCAAACATTTCATCTTTTAACCAGATTCAGTCTCATCTTTTGCCTTGCATACCTTGAATTTATCAAATGCCTCTAATTTCTCTCTCAAATATGTAACCCACATCATTCTAGAAAAGTCATCAATGAAAAGTATAAAATACCTTTCACCATAGTATGATCTTGTTCTTGTAGGACCACATAGATCTATATACACCAGATCCAACTTTCCTTTTGCAGAATAGGCCTTTCTCTTGAAAGTGCTTCTATTTTGTTTCCCCATGACACATTCTCTACACATAGTGTTAGATGGCTTCACAATTCTAGGTAGATCTCTTACATCTTTTGTCATACTTTCCTTTACAATGTTATCAAAATTAACATGACAAAATCTTTTGTGCCATAACCGTCTGTCATCAACTTTAGCAATAAAAAAAGTATCTTCAGATGTGTTAATTTCAAATACATTACCTTTGGATTTAGAACTAGATGCTATCAATACTCTTGTCTTAATCTTGATAGAACATTTCCCATTAATGAAATGTAGATGATAACCCTTGTCCACTAGCTGTGCAACACTCAACAAGTTATGTTTAAGTCCATCAATAAGTAATGCATTGTCGGTGTTAGTCTTTCCATCCAAAGAAATAGATCCAACTCCAATAATAAGTTTAGGAGTATTGTCACCAAATCTGACAACACCACCATCATGTTTCTTCAATCTCACAAACTTATTCCTATCTCCAGTCATATGGTGTGAACATCCACAATCTATAACCCATTGAGATTTATTTTCAACTCGAGATACTAGGGATTTCTCCTCATGCATAGGTGCATCATCTTTAATAGAAATGAATCCAATCTCATCAAAGTTATCATCCTCATCATCAGATATTCCCTCACTAGCATACTAACATTCTTTATCTTTTGAGAACTTAGACTTGAAAAACTTAGGTTTGTTCTTTGGGATTCTTGTAGGACATCTAGATGCAAAATGACCAATCTTATTACATGAAAAACATTTCAAAGGTAATTTGCCTTCAAATTTACCCTTACCTCTATTTTCTCTTCTAGCAATTAATGCTACAATTTCATCTAGCTTTCTTTCTTCTTCCTATATCTATTCCCATTCATCAGCATAAGCTCCAAGTTATTCTCTTAGATCACTACTGCTTGCATTTCCAGATAAGGTATTCTTGTTCTTGTGCACAATTGCCTTGAATGCTGACTCTACCCTAGGTAAAGTGTCTCCCAATTCTGCGGCCTCGAATGTAGTAAGCTTGGCAATCAGCATCTCTCTGGTGAAGTTTGGTGTCAAAGGTATGATCTCCTCTATATCTTGTACTTTGGTTCTATATGTAGGTGTCAAAGATCTAAGAATCTTTGCAATTACTTCTTCCTCACTGTAAGTACCTCCAGAGTTCCTAATTCCAGTAACTACCTTAGTAATTCTCTATGCATATGCTCTGACATTCTCATCTTCTCTCATCTTCAATGATTCCATCTTTTCTTTCCAGTTCTAAAAATTTTCTTGTTTTGTAAATTTGTCTCCAACATACATTGCTTCTAGTCTTGTCCAGATGTCATGTGAAGAGTCCAAATCCTTCACTTCAGTGAATTCTCCTTCAGATATGGCGCTGATTAGAGATTCCCTTGCAACCATATTATAGGAAAATAGTTTCTTTTCTTCTTCAGTATCCTTTTCCAACTCATCCTCAGTCGCTATCTTTTCATTCTTCTTTGTGATCATCCATTACTCAATTCCTAGACATAGAAAATGTGTTCTCATCTTGTTCTACCAACTTTTAAAGTTTTCAGGATCAAACTTCAGACTATCCTTCCTATAGTAAGACATCTTTAGGATCACCTCAAGTTGTTAAACTCTCTCTCTGAGGAACAGTAGATCTGATACATGACAGGAAAATGTGGTTGGATGAACCGAAAACAATCACTAAGGATGTGATTCATGCAGTAACTGGTTATCCAGTAATCGAAAAGGCCAAAGCCCTAAAACTTCCTTCTTTCCTCGAGATTGAAAAGATGATAGGTATAGTATGGGATGACAAAGGTTTAAATTTTAACTCTATCAGTGATCCAGAAATGAAGTTTGGTGCATGTGTACTTGGATACAAGGTATTCCAAGCTAGCAGATTGAATAGCATAGCGTGTGGAGTAGTTTACACTGCCTATAAAATTGTAAAGAAGGGATTACAATTGGACGTATCTGAGCTTCTACTGAAGCAACTTGAGGAGAAAATGAGGACCATTAGATCAGCCAGATCTAATTCATATAAGTTTGGTTCACTCCTCATGTGCACATTTTTCTATTTCCATAATTTCTTCCCATTTGTCGGTAATGTCAATTGGGACACAACCCAACCAATCACTTCAAGGACAAAATGCAAAAGAGAATGAGAATCCCTGCACAACTGGTAGAACAATATAAGGATAACATATGTTTCATAGTGGATGTTGACACCACTTTAATAAAACCAATTGTACCAAGAACAACATGGTTACCACCACTTGATTATGAGATAAAAATAGATCAAGCCACAAATTCTATTGAAGCATTATTGAATGAAGCAGTGGACAAATCATTACCAAGATTTGGCACTTATGAAGAAGCTAAGGCTAGAATCAAAAGAGGCTTAGTAGTAAAGAAAATTGACAGAAAGAAGACTAAAAGGGTAAAAACACTTGAGAGGAAACTTTCGATGGATGATAAAGATTTGGAACAAGATGTCACTGAGGGACAATCACCCATCATTGAGGGTGAACAATTGAGATTTTGAATCTACTAATTTAAATGCACCACCAAAAAAAAAGGAAAAAGGTTGCAAATGTGACAGTTGCATCAAGAACCAGAAGTAAAACTATAAAAGATACTGACTTACCACCAGTTAAGAAAGGTACAGTGAGGACTTATAAGAGAAAGCCTCAAATTGGGAAATAGGCACCAAGGCAAAGAAGAAAATACATTAGAGGAAAAGAGGATAAGGATGACAATGAACAGGATGAGAGTGAACATGTTAGGAATAACAATCCATAAGACAACAAAGAGGGGGGTGAATCAGTTGTAGTATAGATTATTAAACTTTAAAATTTATAAACCATATCAGAAAAAGTAAATGATAACACAGTAAATTCCAACACCATAACACGATATTTGTTGTTGAGGAAACCCTATTAAAGGTAAAACCCTGGTGGGAATTAACACCCAAAAATAATGTAACAAGAGTATAGTATCCCTATTAAAACATATTAGCCCTGTTAGGAGCTTGTTACAACATTACAGTACACAGTCCTGGTTAGGAGAGAGACCCTATTAGGATTCAAAGAAAATATTAGTCTCACTGCCAAGGCTCACTACCCAAAGATGGTTAAATCCACCCTCAAGGATTTACAATCTGAATCAAGTGTGTAAATCAAATACACAATCTAGTAAACTATCTGATAGCAACTATCTTTGCTTGGTTAGTTCCAATGAAGTATAACAATCATCAACTCTACTCTATATCTAGTAGTCAACAAGCTTCGTAGCTTCCACACATCTCTATCCTTTATTCTCTACTACATATTCTCCACAAGAAAATATCATTCATATATAACCTCTTACAATAATTCATTAGGTCATCTAGTTAAGCTTTTCTAATATATAATTAACTAGGTCAGCCAATTAAGGCTTTCCATCATACAAATAATTATATAAACCCTTGCTAAGATACACATGGTACCTATAAAAAGTAAACATCAATTATAATCCATCACATATACTTCCAGATCTGTAATCCACGCTCATAATTAATTCCACACGCTACATGTCTGAAGTCAGCCAGTAAATAGGTATTCTCCAGAATACATGTCATAGCTGACGTCATCAGTAACAAAACATTAATCAAACTCAACCCATTACTCTAAAATATGGAAAATTTCCACAAGTAAGCTCACATCATCTAAAATATCTTCACCAGAAAGATATACCAGAAACACAGAGACCTGCTCTATCTATAATCACAGTTACAGTCCAGAAAACCAGTCTTCACCAAGTCAACTATAACATTCACAGTATGTAACATTAAGTCAAGTGAACTTAGGAATAAGGTTAGTACACATCCTTCTGCTAGAATCCAACTTTGATTGTTCTAAATCATCCGTATAGTGTTCTTACACTTCTTCTAGTCAAGTAGCCACTCTGTCTTCTCCACATAAATATATGTTGACATCAGTGACAAAACATGAATATCAACACCATGATAAGTAACCAAAACTGATATCATCCAACAATATCCCCCTTTGGCATTGATGGAAACATATGGGAAAATCCATATGCATCAACCCAAAATTACTCTCTCTCAATACAATCTTCTCAATATCCTCAACACAAGTCTCCCCAAAATAGTAGAGATTCTCACATAGATTCCTTCCCCCTTTGGCAGCAATGGAAAAGGGTGCCATAACTCATCTATATTATTCTGTAAGATGTAGATTTTTCAAATCTTCATGTCCAACAATTAGGTGCAAGATCACCCAAATGTACTTCATAATGTTCTCCTATGATTACCCCCCTAAGGAATAGATCCATACATCAAGTCCAGAGAGTGATATAGATCTGAAAATGACTAGATTGATGCATATCTGCATCAATTAATTACCACTGGGAAGGGCCACCACCCCAAGCATTCCTCTGATATATTCAAAAGTATCTTTTGGAAAATGTTTGGTAAATATATCTGCTATCTATTCCTTTGTGCTAATGTACTCCTGTCTAGTTTCTTTATTTTCTACCTTCTCCCTCAAGAAATGATACTTAATAGAAATATTCTTAGTTTTTGAATGCATTACATGATTCTTTGAAATGTTTACTATGCTAGTGTTATCACAATGAATAACCAATGGCTCTTTGAAAGTTATTCCGATGTCTTCCAACATTTGCTCCATCCAAACAACTTGTGTGCAATTTATTGCAGCAACAACATATTCTGACTCAGCAGTAGATTGAGCAATACAGTTTTGCTTCTTTCTCATCCAAGAAACCAACCTTTTCCCAAGGAAAAATGCACCACCACTTGTACTCTTCCTGTCATCCATATTACCTGCCCAATCAACATCATTAAAAGCCTACAATGTAAAATCATCATATTTTTCATACCGTAATCCATATTCTATTGTCCCTTTCAAGTATCTAAAAATTCTTTTCACAACAAAAAAATGTGTTTCTTTAGGATCTGCCTGATATCTAGCCATAATTCCAATTGCATTGGTAATATCTGTTCTAGTGCGTGTTAGATATTGTAGACCTCTAATCATCAATCTGTACTTAGTCTGAACAACACTTTGAGTCTCATCACTATTAGTTAGTTTGTTTCCTGTCACCATAGGTGTTCCAATAGGTTTACAATCTTCCATTCCAAACTTTTTCAACATTTCTTTAAGATACTTGGTCTGAGATACAAAAATGCCATTATTACTCTAATTAATTTGCAATCCAAGGAAAAATTACATCTCACCAATCATTGACATTTCAAATTTATTTTCCATTTCTTTAGCAAACTACTTACTCATCTTATCATTGCCTCCAAAAATGATATCATCAACAAAAACTTCTATAATCAAGATTCCATCTTCTTCATTTCTTAAGAATAAATTACTATCTGCATTACCTTTCCTGAAACCAAAATGAAGTAGATATTTGTCTAGTCTTGCATACCATACCTTTGGTGCTTGTTTTAATCCATACAGTGGTTTCTTTAATCTACAAACCATGTTTTCATCATCTGTCAAAGGAAAACCATCAGGTTGCTCAATGTAAAATTATTCTTTTAAGTCACCATTCAAGAATGTTGACTTCACATCCATTTGATACACCTTAAATTTTTTATGTGCATCATAAGCAAGGAATAATCTCATATCTTCCAATCTAACAATAGGAGAAAATGTTTCTTCATACTCTATGCCTTCTTGTTGTGAGTTGCCTTTACATACCAATCTAGCCTTGTTTCTTACAACTGTTCCTTCCTCATCCATCTTGTTTCTAAAAACCCATTTAGTGCCAATCACATTTTTGTTCTTAGGTCTTGGAACCAATTCCCAAGTATTTTTTTTCTTTGTTTGTTATAGTTTTTCTTCCATGGCTTTAGTCCAAGATTCATCTCTACATGCTTCATCAGTAGTCTTTGGCTCAACTTGAGAAATCAAACAGATCTCATCTCTAAATCTAGATCTAGTCATCATGCCTTTGCTTGCATCACCAATAATTTGATCTTTGGGATGGTTCTTCTTAACATACCATGGTGTCTTCAATGTCTTGATAGCTTCATTTTATTCATCTTCAATCTCATCGTTAATCATCAAAGATTATTCAGGTTCAGCAGTAACCTCTTTTGTTTCTGTAATCTGAGCACAGTCATATATCCTTTCCTGAATCTGAAACTTTTCATCTATCCTCACATTGGCACTTTCAAAAAATTTACTCAATCTTAGATTGAAACATTTATAAGCTTTACTCTTAATGGAATAACCAATAAATATTCCTTCATCACTTCTAGCATCGAACTTGCCTATCTAATCATCTCTCTTGATATAGCATTTACTTCCAAATATTCTAAAATATTTCACAGTAGGTGTATGATTAAACCATAATTCATAAGGAGTTTTATTTGTACCTTCTCTGATCTAAATTCTATTTAGTTTGTACACAACAATCCCAACTGCTTTTGTCCAGTGAACATGTGACACATTTCCTTCCAGAAACATAGTCCTTGCAGCATCTAATATAGTTTTGTTTCTTCACTCTGCTATCCAATTCTGTTGTGGAGTCCTAGGGGCTGAAGTTTATCTATGTATTCCATTTTCTTCATAGTATGCATTACATAGTTATGATGTAAACTCTCCTCCTCTATCTGATCTCAAACACTTCAACTTTAAACTAGATTCATTCTCAAATTTTTCTTTGAATAACTTGAACTTGTCAAATGCTTCAAATTTCTCTTTTAAATATGTAACCCACATCATTCTAGAAAATTCATCAACAAATAGTATAAAGTACCTTTCACCATAGTATGATCTTGTTCGTGTAGAACCACACAGATCTGTATGTACCAGATCCAACTTTTCTTTAGTTGAATAAGCTTTTCTTTTTAAATTTACTTCTTGTCTTCTTCCCCATAACACATTCTGTACACATAGTGTTAGATGGATTTATAATCATAGGTAGATCTCTTACTACATTAGTTGTACTTTCCTTCACAATGTTATCAAAGTTAACATGATAAAATCTTCTGTACCATAACCAACTATCATCAACCTTCGCAATAAAACAAGAAGCTTCAGATGTGTTCAATAAAAATACATTACCTCTAGATTTAGTACCAGATGTGATAAGGTCTCCTATTTTACTCTTAGTAGAACATTTCCCATTAATGAAGTTTAATTGATAACCCTTGTCCACTAGCTATCTAACACTCAAAAAATTATGCTTAAGTCTATCAACAAGTAATACATTGTCAGTCTTAGTCTTTCCATCCAAAGAGATAGATCTAACTCCAACAATAATCTTAGGAGTATTGTCACCAAATCTGACAACACCTCCATCATGTATTTTAAAACTCACAATTTTTTTTTTATCTACAGTCATATGATGTGAGCAACCACTGTCTATAGCCCATTCAGATTTCTTTTCAACTTGAGATACTAAAGCTTTTTCTTCATGCATAGGTACATCATCCTTAATAGAAATAAATCCAATTTCATCATAGTCACCATCATACTCATCTGATATACCCTCACTAGCATAATAACATTCCTTGTCTTTTGAATATTTAGACTTGAAAAACTTAGGTTTGTGCTTTGGAACTCTTGTAGGACATCTAGATGCAAAATGACCAATCTTGTTACATGAAAAACATTTCAAAGGTAACTTGCCTTCAAATTTACCCTTACCTCTCTTTTCTCTTCTAGAAATTAGTGCCACAACTTCTTCTAGCTTTCTTTCTTCCTCCTATATTTGTTCCCATTCATCAGCATAAGCTCCAAGCTCTTCTCTTTTGTCACCACTGCTGGTGCTTGCATTTCTAGATAAGGTTTTTTTGTTCTTTTGCACGGTTGCCTTGAATGTTGAATCAACTTTAGGTAAAGTGTCTCCCAATTCTATGACCTCAAATGTAGTTAGATTTCCAATGAACATTTCTCTGGTGAATTTCGGTGTCAAAGGTATAATTTCCTCTATGGCTTGTAATTTGGTTTTGTAAATAGGTGTCAAAGATCTGAGTATCTTTGTAATCACTTCTTCCTCATTGTAAGTTCTTCCAGAGTTTCTAATGCTAGTAACCACTTCAGTAATTCTCTGTGCATATGTCCTTTTTCTCATCTTCTTTCATCTTCATTGATTCCATCTTTTTCTTCTAGTTCTATAACTTTGCTTTCTTTGTAAACTTGTCTCCAACATATAACGCTTCCAGTCTTGTCCAAATCTCATGTGCAGAGTCTAAGTATTTTACTTCAGTGAATTCTCCTTCTAAAAGAGCATTGATCAAAGATTCCCTTGCAACCATATTATATGAAAATAAATTTTTCTGATCTTTAGAAGCCTTTTCTAACTCATCCCCAGTCAGTATCTTTTCATTATTCTTTGTGATCATCCAGTAATCAATTCCCAGACATAGCAAGTGTTTTCATCTTGTTCTTCCAACTGTCAAAGTTTTCAGGATCAAACTTCAGACTATCCTTCCCGTAGTAAGTCATCTTCAAGATCACCTCACGATGTTAAAATTTCTCTCTAAAGACTAGTAGCTCTGATACCAATTGTTAGGAATAACAGTCCACAAGACAACTGAGAGGGGGGGTGAATTAGTTGTAATATAGATTATTCAACTTAAACTTTATAAACCATATTAGCAAAAGTAAATTATAACACAGTAAATGCCAACACCATAACACAATATTTTTTTTCGAGGAAACCCTATTAAAGGTGAAACCCCGGTGGGAATTAACACCCACAAATAATGTACTGAGAGTATATAATCCATGTTAAAAGATATTAGCCCTGTTAGGAGCTTGTTACAACATTACAGTACACAGTCCCAGTTAGGAGATAGACCCTGTTAGGAGTCAAAGAAAATATTAGGCTCGCTCCCAAGGCTCACTTCCCAAATAAGGTTAAAGACACCCTCAAGGATTTACAATCTGAATCAAGTGTGTAAATCAAATACACAATCCAGTGAACTGTCTGATAGCAAATTTCTTTGCTTGGTTAGTTCCAATGAAGTATAAAAATATCAACTCTACTCTATATCCAACAGTCAACAATCTTCATAGCTTCCACACATCTCTATCCTTTACTATCTACCACATCTTCTCCACAAGAAAAGATCATTCATATATACCCTCTTACAATAATTCATTAGGTCGGCCAGTTAAGCTTTCCTAATACATAATTAACTAGGTCAGCCAATTAAGGCTTTCCATCATACAAATAATTATATAACCCCTTGCTAAAATGCACATGGTACCTATAATAAGTAAACATCAATTAAAATCCATCACATATACTTCCAGATCCATAATCCACGCTCATAATTAATTCCACACACTACATGTTTGAAGTCGGCCAGTAAATAGGTCTTCTCTAGAATACACGCAACAACTAATGTCACCAGTAAAAAAAAATCAATTGAACTCAACCCATTACTCTAACATATGTCAGTTTTCCACCAGTAAGCTCGCATCATCTGAAATATCTTTGCCAGAAAGATATACTAGAAACATAGAGACCTTCTCTGTCTAGAATCACAGTTACAGTCCAGAAAACCAGTCTTCACCAAGTCAACTATAACATCCATAGTATGTATCATTAAGTCAAGAAACCTCAGGAATAAGGTCAGTACACATCCTTATGCTAGAATCCAACTTTGATCATTTTGAATCATTCATATAGTGTTCATACACTTCTTCCAGTCAAGTAGCCATTCTTTCTTCTCCACAGAAATATATGTTGACGTCAGTGACAAAACATGAATATCAACAACATGATCAGTAACCAAAACTGATATCATCCAACATAATAAGCACTCCAACCTACAAAGAAAAAAATTCATAAGACAATTGATGAGATCGGTGCATCAATCATCAAATCAGGTAGCATATCAATTCCTAAGGTTAGACAAAGGATAACTCTGAAACCCAAGGATCAAAATAAGATAGAAGAAGCCATCATTAAGGCAATGATTGAATTCAAATATGTACTTGTACAATTTAATAAGATGATGCCACAAGAGATTAATGAAAAAATATCATGAAGATGGACATATGCCTTGCATATAGAGAAACAAATAAGGGAAAGATCCCTCGTTACAATCATGCCACCAGAGTCAAAAGTTGAAGAAATTGATGACATGATGAAGAAGCATGCAAAGAAATTTTCAGCTAAGATGAGATCGTACAAAGTAATAGAGGGAAGTTTAATAGAGATTGATAAAGAAAGCAATGAAACTTGGAATGAAATATTCAATCCACCTAAGGAGGATACAAGCCCTGAGAAGGTACTGGCTCTTACCAAGACACCTCACTATGAAGAGAAGGAAGCCACATTGAGCCCAGAACACATCTTCATAAATGACACCGAGGACATCAATCCAGTTGAAATGACAACAGAGGAAACCAAGGACATGGATGATGTACCTCAAATACTACAATCATTAGGGGATAAAATAGATGTTACCGTTGTCAATCAGGATTGTGCCTATAGCTGGATGCAAAATCTAGCCATCCTGTTGGAACATGGAAACATTCTCCTTGGTGGATGAGAGAATGAATCTCTAGATCCTAGGCTGGATCCTCTTAGGTTTGGAATATCACTTGCACAAAATTTGTATATAAGGAAAAGGGGAAAGAAATAACCTAAAATATCTTAAACTAAAAAGGGTGATACACCAAATCTGATATGTAACTTGAATTGATTCAGCATAGATTTTAAGAAATAATTATGGTTTTCAATACCTAGACAATCATGCAACTATAGAAGTGTTTCTATGTAAGGATCTGAAATATTTTTTTGCAAATGTAGGGAAACAATGCTTCGCCAAATCACTACAAAAATTAGAACACAAACGATAGACCTGCAGTTACATGTATCAAGATTCTAAAATGTAGTAAGGAATGCAACTTAAAATGAAGGCTAACACAACATCTGAGCAATGAAACTCACAATATCACACTTCAAAACCAATGGGAAGGAACATGTATCTCTATATATCAATGTTGGAACAAATCTCTGTTACAATGCCTTACAATTCTCTCTCAAGTTTGCGATATGAAAAACAAGTGAGCCAAAAAGAAGTCCCCCTAAGAATGAGTTCAAAATGAGGTAAGTAGAGCTCACAAAAAACCCTAATCTGTATGCATGAGAAAAGCCTTCAAAAAGATGAGTCAAACTGTCAGAAAGTGAAGTCAAAGTGCCCCAAGAACTGCCTCAAGTCATGCATGACTGAACTGCCACTCAAAAATAACTCAAACTATTCCATATCTCCCAAAAATCATGCAAATATGTGAGGGGTCGGATATGAAAGAAGAGCGTGTCAAAAAGTGAGTGCAACTGCTGCGAACTGATAGTGAATTTCTTCAAAGAGGCCCTCAACTGATGCTCTATGAAAGAGAACTCAAAGCACGAACTCAACACGACCCCAAAAGTCATCAACAACCTTTAAATTGCCTCAAAAAGTGAACTGAGGCTAACTGAAAGACTCCTCCTTTATCAAAAGATGATCTCAACTTTGACTATATACTTATTATTTCATATATTCTGCAAAAATTTTATATATATTTCCAAGCTATAGTCAATTCATTTAATATTTAATAAATAACAAACTTATATGAAAATATAAATAGAATAGAAAATTCTATTTAACATATTCAATTTGAAACTATAGTTTGTTTATTATTAAATATTAAATGAATTGAATAGAAAAATAAATTTAATTTTGACAATATAAATTATAATATAACTCTATCTAAGTTAAATAGATAAATGAATTTATCTATTTAATTTAAATAGAACTTGGAGTATAATTCATATTATCAAAATTAAATTTAAAAAAGAAACAATATATATAAAATTTTAAAGCCTAACATATTAATAAAGAGATACATAAACAAAGCTTAAGAAAAAAACAAAAAAACTATGCAAAATAAATCAAAGTTATCCATGGTCAACATGACCTCTTTGCAAAAAATAAATATCTCTGCTTTTGAAGAACAAAGCCATGTGACTCAACCATTGTGGCAGGCTAAGGAGGTTTCCGTACTCTATTGTCATCTTACAATGCGGACTCCAAATTTCTTACAATATAGCAAAGGGCATTTTATTTCATCTCATTCGGTTTTCATACTTCAGCATTTTCGCACTTTGAATGAAGAGAAACTAGGGTTATGTTGCTGCCGCCATGTATCTCTCATTTTTTTAAAACTCGAAGTTACATCTCTGTTAAACTCTGCAAATTTGGGGTTCATCTCAGCATTTTGAATCTGAATATTACGGTTTATCTTTGGCTTCAATCTGCTGCTCTTTTATTCTCCATTGCATGAGAAATTCTTGGCTTCAAGCAAAAATGAAAGGTTCCAGAACTGGGTTTCGAATGGGGACTCATGGCTCAATAGGCACTTGTGTTTTCAACATGAAGCATGGTTGGAGATGAGTATATTTTCCTTTTTTCTGTATAAAAAAAAATGTGAATACTCTTCTCATAACCTGCATAAATTTGAGATCTTGTTTACTTGTTGTTTGCAATCCTCTTCCTGTGTGAAGACTGATTTATCTGTTTATTTTCATAACTGAAGCTGTATTTCGTAACCCATATGTGTGTTACCTCTATTTATAAAACCCTCAACTATTTGATTTACTTAAAAGTTCTGAATCTTGCTGGAACATGAAATGTTTTATTTACACACACATCTGGGTTTTACTTTTATTGTTCTTAGCTAGCTTGATATATATTAGAGATCTCCTTTATTTTGCTGCATTTTGAAACCCATATGCATGTGTAAAATCTGGACACTTCACCTCTGTTTATAAAAACCCTCAACTAAAATTAAAGCAAAACCTCTTATCAGTAACTTTGGCTTTTGAAAGTGCATCTCTTTTTTCTATTACAAACCTACCATAATATGAAATGGTTTTTATTTTATCTGGGTATCTGTCATATTGAGAAGCTGGATAAGAAACCTTCACTTCATACCACCTCAGTTTTTAATATTGTGTAAATCATATAGGGAGTGGCCCATATGAAATGAGTCAGCTCTTCTCCAACATTTAGTATCTTTGCCTTACATAAGTGTCTCGATCTCCATACATAATAGTTTTTTATTTTTATTTTTATTTTTTTATGTATGTTCTTATGACAATGCTTGAATACCTTCCCTTTCAAGACAATAAAAGACCATTCCTCAAAAGTTATTACTGTGGAAGACTTAAGTATTTGCATGTGGAGTTTGAAGATCTCTGCTCTCGAAGACAACTTTATCACACTTGTTGTGCATACTCTTCCTTTTTTCCTTCATGACAATCACAAGGGCTTGTCATTGATTCCTTTTCCATGGCTTATATACATGTCACTAAGCATATCTTTCCTACATCATAACAGTTATTTGTCTTTGTGCATTTATCATTCCATAATGCGACATTCATATGTGGGTTGTTTTCTCTGTTCATTGTCTATAACAACAACCATACTGTATGAGCTTGTGACTATCCACCTTTGTACGATTTGCTTTTGATCCATCTTAGACTGTCACCTCTTTGTTATTCTCATTGAAATTGCTGTCTAGGAACCTCTGATATCACTTCATAGTAACAATGAATTGAACCAGTTAGCTGTAGTAAGTGGAAAAAAAATGAGGATGTGTGGAAGATTGTGAAAGAGGGAGGGCTTGCTGTTTATTTGGAGCGGCTTCATGGTGGAAATCCTAATATTACTAGGATTTTTGAGAAAACTTGGAAGGTGGGCAAGATTCTAGTTGATGATGAGTACATGGAAGTAACAGAGGATGTCGTTGCCGAAGCCACGGGAATGGGGACGAAGGGTATTAAGTTTTACCGTGACAGGTTGATTTCTGACAAAGCTTGGGAGACTTTTCTGGTTAACGAAAAAGAGAGGAACAGATTGGTGAAGATTGACACCTCCTACCATAACCCTAAGCGCATTTCCAGACCATGGAGGTATGTTCTGTATATCATCATTAGCTATATCACGTTGGATGGTAGGTTTACTAGAGCGACTGGGCACCATTTTATGCTGTTAAACCATTTTAGACATAAGGTTAAAATTAGCTTACCTTACTACTTGCTTAGTTCATTAGAAGCTACTATCACTAGTTATCAGAAAGACCCCAAGGGGGACCATGCATCTCACCAAGGACTTATGTTGCTTGTTATGAGGTGTTGAAAGATAAAAAATTGGTAAGGTTAGTGGAGAAGAAAATATTAAAGGATGTGGAAGAAACAGAAGGGGATGAGGAGTACAGTATGTTTGAAGAAAATACTGAAAGTGAAGGAGAGGCAAGAGGCTTCTTTACTCCTAAAAATAAGAAAAGGGGTATTCCAAAAAAGAAGAAGAAATCTAGCCCTGAAGGGTCAGAAACTGAGGATAGTGATGAGGAATGGGAGGTAGATAGCGGAAAACAAAAAGGCAAAATGAAAACTCAGAAGAAAACCCAGACTGTGGACTTGGAGATTGAGATTGAAATTGGGGTTGCTAGTAAAAAGAAGAAACAAAAGAATACCCAGATTGGGGATTCAGATACTGAGACAGACAACGAAATTATTAAAAAGGAGGGTAAAAAAAGGAAAAGAGTTGAGGGGAAGGATATGCGCGGAAAAAATAACACCAGTAGGAAAAGAATTGTTCTTACCTCTGACGAGGAAGACATTACCCCTAAAAAGAGGAAGACTAAGGAAAGAGATAACAGAGATAATGAAAAAGAGGATACTTTGATCAAAACTAGGGAGCTAAAGATTGATACTCAGAAGGGGGAAGATGATTTGGACCAGAATAAAGCTGTTGA
>MU224151.1:262176-313048 GCA_018584345.1 Thuja plicata
TCTGAATTAATACAACTTATCTTGCTGATACAGATCTCTGTTCTGCTCCAATAGATCCTTATTGATCACATATATCTTTGCAGCACCTCAAGGATATCTCTGATCCTTCATCAGAATTCGCACATTCTTGCTCTGATATGCTTCTTCATATTTCCACACACTTATCACACTCTGTACACTCTCACTTGAATTATGATTTAGCTGAAAGGTCCCATGCCTGTAATGTATGCATTCCCCCTTGACAGCCTCCTCTTGTCCACCGGTCTTCATGTCTTCGCCTCTACATAGCTTCGGTTGGAAAGTTTCATGCGCGTAGTGTATGCACGTCCTTTCAATGATCTACTAAGTCTTCAAACCTATCTACACATGAAACAAATGATGTTAGGAAATAAAATGTTCTTCTCTATTATATGATCATTCTTTTCAGCAGTTCCATGATTTGCTTTTCTGATTTACACTTCTGTAAATGTGATCAAGCAGGGAATTAGACAGCTTAATCATTCTCCATTGCTCAGTTCATATGAACTAACCCAATCTTATTTCTCCTCTTTTACAAGATGTATAGGACGACCTGGAACACTTTGAAATGAGAAAACAAAGATGCGATAAAGTTCAACCTTCAACAAACAACCAGGCAATGGGACTTAACCTGTCTCTTTTCCTCCTTATTCGTATTTCTAGAAATGTAACTGTTCTTTATTTTTACATTTGATTTTCTCAATTCAATTCATAAAATTGAAAATGCATGCTTGCATTAAAAATTACAACCACAGGGTGTGTGGTTTATCATTTTATACATTTGAAATGTACTTCTCTTATTCATTTTTATAGCAACCACTGCTTGTGTGGCAAAACTGAATTGTACTTTCATTTTCTGAAATGCAAACAATTATTTTATTTTACTGTTGAGCTCAAAATCTGAATATTACTTTGCTCAAAACTAAAACAAGTGTATCTTAAGTTTGCTGTTTGATGTTTGTCATCCTGTAGCTTTACATATACTTTCTCTCTGAATTTTTATTATACTGAAATTAAAAACAACCTTTCGAATTCAAATCTCAATTCAGAACACTTAGTCAAATTATCAATTTAGTGAAAATAAAATGATAACATTTTCTGGTGACCTCTCAGGGGTGTTTGCTTGCTAAACAGAATAGACCAGCTGCTGTATGCAATCCATTGGGCGTAGAGTCTTTCCCCAGACTTGAAAACTAAAAACCTCTCCAAACTGAAAACAAACACACTGCGGCAAACTGAAACTAAAAAGAAACTAGATGTATCACTGCCTGTACTGCAGTATCCCTATGTAGATAAAATGCTTGTGATATGGGGCAGCGAAAAAATATTCCATGCCCTGTATGATAAGTATTTATTTTTATGTAGGAATGGTATAGTACAACAGTGCTTTTTCTTGATTCCTTCTACCACACGATTGAAAACTGAAAACATAAAGGCAGAATGATCTTGAACAGCCACCTGAATTGGACAATGAATGTGTAAACATGATGCTTTATGATATGAGACAGCGGAAACTATCCATGTCTCATGTGATGAGCATGATGTCTATACATTTATTGTGTGATTGATCTTGTTGTTTCTGCTCATTCTAACCTTCAAGACTGCAAAGCAAACTAGAAACCTTACGCTAACTATTTGGGAATTTGTGCCTAAGCTGTCCTTAGCACCATTATATGTATATTTTATCAATTCTATAATATGGTGATGTTTATGATAGCAATCAATGATTTGCAAACAATTAGCATAAGGTAGAAGACAAATTTGAGTCAATTTTTTGAATTGTGTACCTTCTCTTAAAAAATTTGCCTTCTCTTCTGAAATCTGCAAGTTGTAAGAAAAGGTCATGGATGACCTGTTTTGGGATGTGGCTGTTAATCCTGATCTGAAACCTTGGAACATCCATTGTTTCACATTAGGATTGATGAATACATTTCTGAACAGTTCTGCCACAAACTTGTATAACTTGCAGCTTTCAAAAGACTACTTAACATATGCTGGAAGCATTTATTGGAAATCAAAAACAACAAATAAACCTGCTACTGTAGCATATTAGAAAAATAATTGGTATCCCATCATGTAGAGCCTTGAGATATACACGACTCTATTATGATGGGCGCTCACTTATGAGGAATGATGTGCTACAACAGCATGTTCATTTTCTGCACTAACAACTAACTGCTACTAACTTAAAACAACCTATCTATGTGCAAAGCACTTATTCTGATTCAACTCACCTCAAAAACAATGTTTGAGATGGATCCCATTAACTGGGATAGACAACTCTTCTCCTTCCATAGTTGAGAGCTGAAAAGAATTGTGAGCCTTGTATCCTGTAATCACAAACAGACCATTCCAAATAGCATCAAACTTTGAATGCCTGCCAGGTCTGCTCTTCAACTCATCCCATTTAAGTACTAAATCACCTTCTTCTAAGACTCTTGCGACAAATTTTCTGTCAAATGTCTTCTTCATTTGATCATTATGCTTCATCAACTCCTAAAAAGATCTCTTTTTGGACTCTTCCAATTCAATTAACTCAGCCAATCTTACCTCCATAGGCTGCTAGTCCAGTAGGTCCAATTCCTTAATCAAATTCAAACTTGGCAATTCTACTGATATTGGCAATCTTGCCTCTTTTCCATAAACCAAAACATAAGGTGAATTACCTGTTGAGAATTTTGGGGTGATTTTATTAGCCCATAAAGTGTGTTTCAGCTTGTTGTTCCAAACTCGCTGATTATCTTCAATTTTCCTCTTAATGATGCGAATCAAATTTTTGTTTGTCAATTCAGCTTGTCCATTACACCGTGGGTAATAATTGGATGAGGTACTAAGATATACATTATTTATAATAGCCCAATCTGAAATTCTTGTGCCTAAAAACACCAAAGCATTATCAAAAACAATAGATTCAGGTGCTCCAAACCTAGCAATCAGATCTTCATAAAAATTTAAAACTGAAGTCTCATTAGCCTCTTTCAAAGCAACCGCTTCAGTCCACTTAGTAAAATAATCTGTTGCTATCAATATATACTTATGTTCTGAACTTGACGTTGGGTTTATAGGACCAATAAAATCTAAACCCCATTTAGCAAAAGGTTGTTCAATTTGAACTGGACTAAGAGGTAAAGCTAATAACCTTTGCTTGTTTGAGAAAACTGCACATTTTAAACATTTCCTTACCCAAATGAAAGCATCTTTGTATAAATATGGCCAAAAATATTCAGCCTTTAAAATCTTTAATACTGTTGTCCTTGTAGAAAAATGTCCACTTGCTGGTCCACCATGGAATTCTTGTAACACTTTGTCAGTTTGATCACCAGTAATACATCTCAGCAATACGCCATTAAGATCCCTTCTATACAACATGTTATTCAATAAGCAACATGGAATGGACTGCAACCTATAATATCTTCTTTTAGATCTATCCAAACCTTCAGGACAACATCCTGTTTGCAAGAAATCAGTCATTTCCTTCACCCAGTCATTCTGCAAATTTGGGACAGCAAGCTGGTTTTGGTCTTGTAAGGCCAAAATTACCTCAGTATCATCATTTAGAATATTATCCCCATTACCAGCCAGCTGTTCGCATAAACCTTTGCCCCTTACCAGCTTTGTAACCTTGATATCAATATCATATTCCATCACTTTAGTGATCCACCCTGCTCTTTTAGTATTAAAATCCTTATTTAATAAGAACTCTTTAACAACATGATGAGCAACCTTCAGATTTATCTTATTATTAGAAAGCATGTGCCTGAATTTTTTTAGACTTCTAATCACAACAAGCACATGCTTCTCAACAAAAGAATAATGCAATTCATAATCTTTTAAACCTTGGCTGAAAAAAGCTATTGGCTGCTCAAATCCCATATCATTCTTCTGTACTAACATGGAAGCAATACTGTCTAAATTTCCATATGCATAAAGAATGAAATCCTTAGAAAAATATGGATTTAACAGAGTAGGAGCAGCAGCAAGGGCTTCTTTAATTAACTCAAAACTAAGTTTACCTTCCTTAGTCCATTTAAAAATGATATTCTTCTTAAGCATGGCTGTAAGTGGCATTAATAATTCTACAATATCAGGGATGAATCTCCTAATGAAGTTAATTCTCCCTAAAAAACTTTGAAGACCCTTTTTATGGGCTAGAAGTGGCAGGGCCAAAATAGCACTCACCCTTTGAGGTTCAATAGTTATTCCATCTTTTGAAACAATAAACCCTAACAGTTTACCTTCATGGACAACGAATATGCTCTTTTTAGGATTCAGTGAAATTCCATACTCTCTGCATCTCTCAAAGATAATCCTTAAATGCTTAAAATGATTAGCTGAATTCTTGGAAAAAACAACGATATCATCTAAATAAACCAGGACAAACCTGTACATTAGATTTATGAAAGTCTTATCCATGGCTTTCTAGAATGTTGCCCCAGCATTTGATAGACCAAATGGCATTTTTTGGTAAGCCATGGTTCCCCATTTGGTCGTGAATGTTGTTTTATACCTGTCCTCTTCTTTCACCAAAATCTAGTTGTAACCAGAAAATCCATCCGACAATGAGAACCATTCTGAACCTGAAACCACCTGCAAGATTTTCTCCATTGAAGGCAAAGAATGCCTACCCTTCAATGAAGCCCTATTTAAATCATAGAAATCAATGCAAAGTCTGATTTCTCCATTCTTTTTCCTAACAGGTACTAAATTTGAAACCCATGAAGTATGCTTAGTTGGAAAAGTGATGTTACTTTCAATTAACTTATTCAATTCCTTAATCATAAGGGGTTCCAATTTGGGATTTATAGGTCTTTTCTTTTGTCTAACTGGTTTAGACCCTGGTTCCAACTCTATTGTGTGCTAACAGATATTGGGATTAAACCCCTTCAAATCTGAATAATTCCATGCAATTATATCATGGAATTCATTACATAAATTGACAAAAAATTGTTGTTCCTCAGATGTACATACCTTGCCAAGTTTGAGTACCTTATCCTGTGAAATAGCAACCTATTTATAATGCTCTTCTTTAATTTGTAAGCTGGATTTATCTTTTTTGAATTCATCATTGGTATCAAACATGGATTCTAAAGTTACTAGGGCTTTAGGCATTTTATTTGTTCTTAGCTGAATGATTTGATCCTCATACTATTCCTGCAATGTTTTCTGATTTGGCTGTGAAAACTCAGCCTCTTCCCTTAAAAAATTCACAATATGTTGGTCAGATTCAAAAACCTGCCAACTTTCAGCATTATTAGGTACAGTAGGTCTAACAATAACCTTAACATAATTTAACCCTTTATCATTGCTGATTTTTGTTGGTATGTCATATTGGGCTCCTACAGTAGCGAGCCTATCAGCATGCTTGTTCTGATTTCTAGGAATAGACTGTAAATCAAAAGCTTCAAAACCTTCAATCAAGTCCCATACAACATGTCTATAACTTTTTAATAAATCATTCTTTTCTGTATGAACACTTCTAACTTGATTTACAATCAATTCTGAACCACCATATACTTGCAAACAGCTAATTCCCTTTTTAATTGCCCACTTTAAACCATTAATAAGAGCTTCATATTCAGCCACGTTATTTGTGAAACTAAATGTAAACCGGAAAGAAACATAATACCTCTGATTCTCTGGTGAAACCAACATACAACCACCTCTAGCACCTATTTTTCTGCGAGATCCTTCAAAAAACAATTTCCAAACAACGCCAGCTTGTTGTTCTACATCTGCATTTTTAATGACAGATGGTGTAAAATCAGTAATTTCACGAATAACATAGTTACCCAGGCTGGGTTCCTCAATATGTGCATCAAAAATGATGACATTCTCAGTAGCCCAAGTATCTAACAAGATATCAGGAATTTGTTCAACTTGTGTTTTTGACTCATGAATAGCATCAATTTCCTCCTGGTCATAAATAACAGCTGCTATACCATTTTCAGTACTAGTAACATGTGGTTCAATGCAAAATTTCACAATAGGCTCAGAAGGAATAGTCACCTTAGTACCATGCCTAGTATGAAATAGCATACGAGACCAATCTTCTGACAAATATCCTCCTATTTTAGCAGTAAAATCTCATGATAAACATATAGAAAAATTAGGAGGTAAGTCTATGATAAAGACGTCCATAGGTACTGAAAAACTAGGACAGGCATGCATTGTTAGATCAAGATTTCTAATGACCCCAACTGTATCTACTGCTGTACCGTCAAGTTGAACAACCCCTTTTTCAATTGGTTCATATTTTAGTCCTAGTTGGTCTACAATCTTCTTTGGCATAACCGAGCTAGAAGCCCCTGAGTCAATCATACAGTTGTGCACTAGATTCTATCCTATTATAACAGTAATATAGAAAGTTGGTGGTTTTACCAACTTGGGTGTTTACTGGTTTGAAGCTTCATTTCTAGCCATTAAAACTTTAGGAGCTTGCTATTTCAAAACATCATCGGATAGTGCAAGAGTTTGTAATGCTTCCTGTAACATATCTTTTTGGCCTGGAAGTGCTAAAACTTCCCAAATGGAAAAAAGAACATGTCTCTTTTTAAGATGATCAACAATATTAAAATTTTGTGCACTAACCTTTTGTTGGTGTTTTGGAACAGCCAGCTCTTTCGCTGGTTGTGATGGCTGTGAATGTACATTTTGAGCTTGGATTTGCTGTTGTGTACCTTTTAAAATCTGCTGTTGTGGTAAAATAGTAGGTTTCTGTACCTTATCAGCTTGTTGTTGCTCATTTTTAGCCTTTGTTTTTTACCTTGTGCCTGCTACTATAGGTCTCCAAACTTGATCCTGATCAGAATTAGCTGCTAAAACAACTTCATCAGCATTAAAATTCATTAAAGTTACATCTGGATTACCTTGTTATTGTACTTGCTATTTTGAGTTTCTCCTTAAACATTAACAATTTGATTATGTAAAACATCCTGCCTTCTAGCTTCCAATGCATGTGGACAATCAAGCCAAAAATGATTTGCATTACAAGTATTGCACCACTCCTTTTCTTGTGCGTAGTTATTTTGTGGGACAACTACCATTTCTTTGGAAGTACTAGGAGTTGCATAATTGTAGGGCTAATTAGTCCTTTGGCTATAATTTCTTTGCTGGCCCTGATTTTGATGTTGCTGATTTGAGCTTGATGCCTGATTAGATTGCCTATTTGGCTGATAAGGAGCTTGAGGAGGTCTGTTGTACTGACCTTGCTACCTCTTCAAATTTGTAATCTCGTTTCCATAAGTTTGCAAGGTTCTCATGATGCTTTCATTTTTATCTTTCAATTCCAAATTTTTCTCTTTTAACTCCCTAAAAGGAGCTGTAGTAGCATGCTCCTCTACTGGAACCTGCATATTAAATGATGGTAACGCTGGTACAGGTGATACAACTACTATTGGTGGAATTATAGCTGGTATAATTGGATATACCTCTGCACAATAAGGCATTGGAGGCCTAGGAGGTAATTTTCCAGCTTGTATCAAGCTATTTTCTGCTCTCACAACAATATCAAATGCATCTGGTAGAGTACGCCCACCCATAGACTGAATCATGAGTGCAATATCACTGTTAAAAGCCTTTAGATAAAACAGAAATGCATAATCATTAGATGGTTTTACAGATGCTGGAATTCTGTCCCAAGTTCGCTGAAAATGAAAATTGAAATATGAAATATGCTCATGAACATTTCTCTTTATTGTAGTCAACTATTCTACCAAAGATAAATTATCTAATCTATCTTCAAATTTACTGATTAAAATAGTGCCTAAAGCATCCCACGAAGCAATTGAATTAATAGGTAGACTTCTAAACCAAATTAATGCTTTACCCTTAAGTGAAGCTGCTAATAACTTTAATGCTACATCATCATGAGTAATTTGATGTAACCCACAAAGAGTAGCCACATCCTTAATATGTTCAATAGCTGAAACCTGACCATCGCCATTAAAATACGTCAAACCTTTAAGTGTTGTAGGCGGAATGTCATGATGAACAACAATTTGTAATGGGCTGCCAGCATCAAATGCCACAAATGGTAAATTTCTAGCCATTTGTGTTGCCGGTACTTGCTACTGAGAAGGTACTAGCTCTTACCAAGACACCTCACTATGAAGAGAAGGAGGCCACATTGAGCCCAGAACACATCTTCATAAATGACACCGAGGACATCAATCCAGTTGAAATGACAATAGAGGAAACCAAGGACATGGATGATGTACCTCAAATACTACAATCATTAGGGGATAAAATAGATGTTACAATCAAAGATATAACACTTATTGATTCTGATGATGAGACCAAGAAAGATGAATATGTAACTGATGCCACCAAGAAAGAAAAGGAAAAGGATACAATGGATGTTGCATAGGTAAATATACCAGGTCAAATGCCTCTATTGATACAAGCTATCAATATCATCAATGAGGAAAATGAGAAGACACCTGAATCTGATGCAAACAATCCAATAGACACATGTGATGAACAAGGGAAGCAAACATATACAAATGAAGAGAAGAAAGATGTAAGTGGAGAGGACAAAAAAAGTGATGCCATCGAAAAGAACACCAAGGGTGAAAAGGTTGCAGATACAAACAAGGTTGATGTAGAGATGCCTACAACCGACCAACAGGTCAAATTTGAGTAGCACACAAAAGGAAGCACACCTCCCACACAATCACCAAAATCATCAGATAAAGAGAAAGAACTTGCTATAGTTCTACATTCCCCTACTTCCACAACTACTATTACAAAGAAGAAGAAGAAGAGAAAAGCACCGGTAACAATAGATGAAATTATTGATATATCAGAATGTGATCCAAGGACACTGAATCCAGAGTCACTTATCAAGTATGGAGAACTCTGTAAAAGAAAGACAATTCAAGACAAGCTAAAAAAGGAGCACAAGAACTCACAAGTCCTAGAAAGCACAAAGGAAATATTATTGTAGATTGTTCATGACACTGACATTGATCAAAATTCTCCAATACTTGATCAATTAGCGATTTCACTGACACCATTACATCAAATAATGTAGGTGCAGATAAGGTCATTGAGGAATGTACTGAGAAGAAGTGTCAATACAAGATTACAAAGAAGATCAACCAAGAAGTGGTAGAAAATAAGGTGAAAATTTATGAATTAGTAACTACAATGGAACCTATATTATCATAAGTAGTTAAACTAGTTCAAAAGTTGTGCACAATAGAATAATTCACTAGCGAGCATATTGAAAAGATAGCCAAAATAGATGAAGATCCTAAGGCTAGTGCACAAAGTCTCACAACCGACGGAAATGCATTCAAATTGCATTATGAGAAGATTGTAGAAGCAAAAAGGTTGAGACTAGAACTACAAAAGGATGAAAGTAGAATCTGAGATGATGTAACTGAGCTACAGGCTATGTTACTCCCAAATCTCACACTGTTGTTGAAACAAATGGCTTTGGAAAAAGCATTGATTGCCACCCCAAAGATGTCTGTTATAGAAAGTATATATGACATGCACGCAAGACTCACATTGGAATACATGAACCTGGAACACCTCCAAGAGAAATGGGAGAAGATAATGGCAGACATTCAAAAATCCCATTCACACATACTTGAAAAGCTGTAAGTATTACACCTTTGTCATTATTTTCAAAAAAAGGTGGATATTATATGTATACATGTAAAAGGGGGAAAATGTACAAAAGGGAAAAATATGTCAAAAGCCAAAGGAGGAAATACACAAAGGAGAAACATGTACATACTGAGGCATGCACATAGGGGGATTCATTGACAAGGTATACACTTGGTGTATATACTGAACACATAAATTAATTGCACATATAAATTTTTGATAGTCAAAGGGGGAGATTGATAATCCTAAAGGATCATATTTGTCATTAGTATACAAGGAAACATTTTTTGGACTGTCACTAACATGATCACCGAGTGACATCATTTAGTCAAGCATAGTGAACACCAAAATCAATGAACACGGATATACACTTTCACTGACAGACAATTCAAAGAGGAAAATAACAACATAGTTCACAGAGCAACCCAAGAGTAGTATTACTACAGAGCATACTGAGCACCAGTCTACGAAGAGACAGTTTTATTTTTGAGAAATGTGGATCTGAGTTACACATCAGATAAAACACTTCCGTTTTATAATTAGCTTTATGCTTAGCTATAAAACCATTTCTTGAGGAACAAATAAAGAATATGTAATTGTCTTAATCAGTCTAACTGATTGTAAACATGAAAACTAGGAGATCAAGGTCAAGTTGTAAAAATTTGATCATAGAGTTTTTATTGTAAAGCGTGAAACCTAAATAGGTCAATAAATTCTATAAATAGATGTAGTAATCAATCAGACAATGAGGATTGTAGCCGCAATAGACATCTATGGATCAGATAGAGAGTTTCATGTAGAAGGACACAAAAGTTAGAATTTAGTTATGAAGAACAAGATTCAAGGCTACCGAGAAGAATAGAGGTATTAATCATTCACTAAAGGTGATGCATATACATTGTGAACTTAATGGAACTATATTCAGCAATTTAGGATTGCATACTATCAGGTCAACAAATATTTTTTACTACTCTCTAAAAATTATAGAAAATAGAAGAAATCCTTTAAGAAGGTGGACTTAATAGTCTTATTATAAATTGAGAGAATCAATGGCGGAGACTTCGGGCAGTAGCAAAGAGACCTCGAAAGAGAATTTGAGCTGGATTTTTTTTTGAATAGAAGGCCTGTCAATGGTGGTATTGTTGTTGCTGGTGCAGTTAGGGATTTGGGCTTTCCTCAGGTAGACAGATCTATTGGAGGGAAACCCCTGCAGAATGGGGTATTGGCTAAACCTGATCAGAATGGTAAGAAGTCAACCAAGGTTGCTGAATTCAAGAGAAATATTGGAGACTGGCCCCCTAAATTTGGTGGGTCTCGTCAGGACAAGGAATCTCTCAAGGAAGGTCATAAACCTAGTAACAAGGAGAAATGTGATACTAAAGGTAAGTGGTCTGCCCTTTTTGGTATTAAACCAACTGGAAAATATTCCTTTCCTGCGGTTAATGTGGTATCTAACCCTACTAAAGGAGAGTTTTCTATTATCATCCCTGATCCCTTAATAGATTTCTCAATCTGTTCTATGGAGTTGACCCTGATTAGCAAGTTTGCAGGGGGAGACCTAATATCAAATTTTTTAGGTAGTTTTTGAAGAGGAAATGGTTCCTTAAAGGTCAAGTAGACATTGCTTCAATGGAAAAAGGTTTCTTTTTCTTTGAGTTTTCAAGTATTGAAGACCTTTATAATATCTTATGTAGATTCACCTGGATGCTTGGTCATTACTCTCTTTCTCTGTGAAAATGTTCTCCCAATTTGGTTCTTAATGACTCAACTTTCTTTGTCTCGACCCTGGTCTAGGTCGGATTGCTTGGTCTCCCATTGGAATACTAGAATAAAGATGTCTTGGGAGGGTTGGTCGGTTCATTTGGAGATCTCTCTATTGACCTTATGACAGATCTGAGAACATGAAGGGTTTACGTTAGGGTTTGTGTGAACATTCTTCAGGTGGCTGATCTACCGAATAGCATTATGATAAACTCCAAGCTAGGTTCTTGGACTCAAGAAGTTGAATTTGAATCCCTCCCCTCTGTTTATTTCACCTATAAAAAATCATGCCACTGGGCAAAGGAATGCCCTCTCAAATCTCAGAAAGAAAAAACTGTCCCCCACAAGGAACCAAAGAAGATTTGGAGAGAAAACCGTCGGTGAACACTAATTCTACCAGCTTGAGAGACCTAATTTTTTTCTCAGGAACTACAACAGACCTAAGTTTGAATGGCCCGCTTCAAGATTTAAATATTCCAGGAAGCAGTGTTGAGCATTCTATGATGGTGTTGTTAGAACCAGATGGGCCCCTTGAAGATGGTGAGAATAGATACATCTCTGCAGTTAAGGAGGTTCTTTGCATTGAGATAACTAAGTCTCCTGCAGAGGTCACTGATAAAGGAAATAAAAAATAGGAAAGCATATTAAGTCCTTAAACCCCATGAGCCAAGACAATATGGGTGGACTCATTTGAAGAATCTAATCCTTTCTCAGCTTCCTCAGAGGAACTCTGGACTGAGGTCATTCATAATAAAAATAAACAGACTGGTCTTAATCTGGGGATGCCCCTAGGAGGATTTATAACGAGAGATATGAGAGCTGATGTGGGAACTCCTAAATCTGACCATGGGAGAAGACCAAAAAGAATCACAAGAGAATAGGAGAGTAGGCAAAGTATTGTGGATAGGCGAGACTGTACCATCCAGGATTTCTCTCAAGGTAAGAAATGAAGATCATTTCTTGGAACATGAGGGGATTAAATAGCCCCCACAAACATGACCTTTTGAGAAAAATTTTTAGGGATCAGAAGCCAGATATCATTCTTATCGAGGAAACTAAAATGGTTAGAGATAAAGTGGAAAAGATGAAATTATTTAAGAACTGTGGTGTTATGGCATGTAGCTCAGAAGGGGCCTATGGGGGTACTACCTCCTTTTGGAACCTTAATACTATTCAAGGGAATATTATTAAATCTGAAGGTAAAATCTCCTCTATTCTCTTTAACCATATTAGGGATGGCTTCACCTGGGTTTTTTCTAATATCTATGCACCCAACTCTAAAACTAGTAGAGATAGGTTTTGGTGAAAGATGGAAAATGAGAGGAGAAAATTCAAGAATGACTACTGAATGGTGGTTGGAGTATTCAATACTCCCCTCAGTGACTAAAAAATCTAGAGGAATCTCTTCCTAGATATATAGTGGGGTGGCTCTTATGGATTTTGTAAACAACCAATCCCTTTTGGATCTCGACCTCAAACGTGGGACTTATACTTGGTCAAATAGAATAACTGGGATGATTTGATCCAAGTTCACCCAGAACAGGCATAGATTTATATGGATTGGATCCTCTTTTATGCTTTCTTGCTATCTTCCCTTCATTGGATTGGGTATTATCATTCTCCTATTTCTATTTAGGCTAATCCTCTTACGGGTAAGAGAAACTCCCCTTTCAGATTTGAGAAAATGTGGATGCAGCACCCTGAACTTGAAAGGAATATTGTTGAATGGTGGAATATCAAAGTGGAAGGTATAGCTATGTACAGAGTGGTCCAAAAAATTAAGAGGATCAAAAATAAAATTAAAGTTTGGAATAAAGAGGTGTTTGGAGACATCTTAAGAACAAAATTTTCTATTCAAGCTGACCTCCAGGAAATTCAAGATACTATCCAGTTGGAGGGCATGTCTAAGGAAAATAAGCTGAAGGAAAACATAATTCAAGCAGATTATCACAACATCATCTCTAAAGAAGAATTGTTTTGGAGACAATGATCTAGGGCTCTCTAGCTTTGTGCGGGGAATATAATACTCATTTCTTCCGTTTGACTTCCCAAAAATACAAGGCGGATAAAAGGATTGATTACCTCATTTGTCCCAAAGGCAAGTTGAGCAAGGAGGAGGATATCAAAAAATAAATCTCAGATTATTTTTCTTCTCTTCTCAAGGCTGATCCTGCCCTCTCCTTTGATAATCAAAACCTGTTGCTTGACTCTATTTCGTGTATCCTATCTAGAGAAGATAATGATTTGCTGTGTAAAATTCCTTCAATCAGAGAGATTAAAGCTACTATTTTTTCCTTTGAGGGAGAAAAATCCAGTGGTTCTGATGGCTTCCCTCCCTTTTTCTTCCAGTCTTTTTGGCACATTGTTGAGAAAGATATTTTGGATGCTGTCAAAGAGTTCTTTGGTTCTGGTTCCCTCCTGAAGGAAGCTAACTCTACCTTTTTTGTCCTTATTCCTAAGAAACTAGGTGCAGACTCTACTGATAGTTTTAGACTGATTATCTTGTGTAAAAATTTCTATAAGATCATATCTAAAGTCCTAATGGTGTGTATTCTATAGTTCCTCCCTGCTCTCATTTCCCCCCAGCAAAATGGGTTTGTCTTGGGGCGGCAGATCTTAGATTCTATTATCTTTGTTCATGAGAATATTCACTCGCTGGAGGTTTCAAAGAAGAAAGGGTTTCTTATGAAGGTTGAACACTCCAAGGCCTATGATAGAGTGGATTGGAATTTCCTCTGTAAAATCCTTTTGGCCTTTGGTTTCTCTGAGAAAGTGATTAACCTCATTCAACAACTTATCTCCACTCCTTCTATCTCGGTGTTGGTTAATGGATCTGCTTCCAATATTTAATTTCCTTCTTGTGGCCCCCGTCAAGGGGATCCCATCTCCCCCATCCTATTTTCCATCATGGCTAAGAGCCTTGGGAGGATATTCTCTAAGTAGGTTTTGGATGGTTCTATTCAGGGGCTTCTCCCCTCTTTGGCTTGTCCTCCCTGCTCCCATGATCAATTTGTTGATGATATCGTGCTAATGGGGTATTCCTCGATTAAAGAATCTAAATCTATCAAGCAGGCTTTGAAAACCTATTCTTCAGCTATGGGAAAAATTATCATCTGGGAGAAAAGCTCTCTCTTTTTTGTCAACACCCCCCTCCCTAGACAACAGAAAATGGCAGCTATTCTTGGTTGTATTATCTCCTCTTTTCCCTCTAGCTACTTGGGTCTTCCCCTAGGTTTGAAACCCCCAGATTCTTTCTGGAATTCTATTGTGGATAATTTCAATAGAAAACTTGTTGGTTGGAAAGGGACCCTTCGCAACAATGGCAGGAAGATTCTTCTTCTCAAGACCTCTCTACAGAATCTCCTAGTTTATGCCTTGAGCCTTTTCAAAATTCTCTCCAAGTTTGCTGACACTATTGAGAAATTGCAGAAAGTGTTTTTGTGGTCGGGCACTGAGGAGAAAAATAGAATCCATCTTGTGGCATGGGAGAATGTGTGTAAACGTATTAAATATGGTGGTCTTGGCATCAGAAAAATTAAGGATATTAATCTTTCCTTGCTTGCCAAGCAAATTTGTAGAATTTTTGAGGAGGAGAAAGTTTCGAATAAAATTCTTAAATCCAAATACCTTTATGCTAACCCCTCTATTGAGGCTTTCCTCAAATCCCCCATCACCATGCATGGTTCAACGATATGGAATAGTATTTTGAAAGATAAATCTCTTGCTGCTAAAGGGGCTTGGTGGATAGTTGACAATGGTTTGAAAATAAATTTTTGGGAAGATGCTTGGTTTAGAGATAAACTCATCATTCAGTACCCTGAAGTGGCCCACTTTTCTAACATTTTCTCTAATAGAATTGGGAGTAAATTTGCAGATTATTGGAGAGATAATAACTGGGTTAATCTTAGTGATATTGATCCCTTGCTAAAAGCTATTAATCTTGACCTGACCCCCTAGGAGATAAAAGATAACTATGATGATCAGCTCATTTGGTCCTCTAATTGCATTGGTAGCTTCATGGTGGTGTCGGCTTACTCCTTTTCTTCTTCCTATGATTCAAAGCCCTATTGGGATAAGGTTTTGTCTCCTTCCCTTATCCCTAAAATTAACTTTTTCTTCTAGTTGTTTGTCCAGGAAAAAAATTCTTACCACTGAGAATATTGCTAAAATAGGCTGGATGATTCCTAATAGATATTATCTATGCATGCAAGATGCTGATTCTTCTACCCATCTTCTCCTACACTGTCATTTCACTAGGGAAGTCTAGAGGGTTGTGTTGTAGCATTGGAATATCAGCTGGGTGTTCCCTAACACTATTAAGGAGTTCTTTTCCTAATAGTGTCCTCCCTTCTCTTACCATCTGGGAAAAATTATCTAGAATTATACTGCCCCCATGTTATTTGGAGGATTGGGAAAGAAAGAAATAATAGGATATTCAAAAATAATAACTCTATGCCCTTGTTGATTGGATCTAAATATATAAGCAGTATTTATGAAAACATCAAAGTGGCTTGTGAAATAAGACCTAAACTCATGGAAGGCATCTCTGATAAGGATGTTATTAAGCACTGGAACTTCTCTTCTATTGCTAAGCCTATTTCCAGTAACCGTGAGGGAGCTATTTGGAACTCCCCTCCTCCTGGCTAGCACAAAGTTAACTTTGATGGTGCAGCTAAAGGTAACCCAGGAATTTCTGGATGTGGGTGCATTGTTACAAATTATCAAGGTATCTATATGGCTGCTAATTCTATTCCTATTGGCTCCCAAAATAGCCATGTTGCTGAGGCTATGGCTGCCCTCTACGCCTGTAAATTGGCTAAAAGTCAGAATTGCTCCAAATTATGATTGGAAGTAGACTCCATGAATACTATTAATTTTATTAATGGTAATCATAATCCATTGTGGAATACGAGTCACGTCATATCATAGATTAAAAATATCTTATTTGAAATCGATGTTACACATGTCACTCATGCGTTCATAGAATTGAATGATGTGGCTAATAGCCTGGAAAATGTGGGAGTGTATAGCGATGATGTTAGATGCTGGCAAGGAAACCAAGGCTTAATTAATGAATTCCTTAGCCTTATAAGGTATGACAAAATCCACCAAAATCCCAGATCAATTACTAATGATGATGATAAAAAAGGAAAATTTGTGTAGTTTCCTTAAACTAGTGCCTCACACACTCCAAGGTCAGTGCAGTAATAAATAAAACTATGGGAATGGGGTTGTCAATTCCTTTAAAGTGATTATCACTATCATAATTCACTTTCTCTACATTTCTTTCTATGATTTTTACATTTCTCCTGTGCTAAAATATGGAGGCTGGTTTTCTGGTAAAATGGGTGGTAAACGTAAACGCGAAGAGCCTACAGTCTATAAATGGAAGAAAGAGGTTAAAGTATAGGAAAAATTCAAGGAGGGTGGGGTCACTAATTACATGGAGAGACTTCGTGGCTATGAAAAAGACATCTCCAAAGAGTTTGATGATAGTTGGGATAACGGTAATGTTACTATTTGCGGTAAGTCTTTCTGTGTTACAAAGAAGCTTATTTATGAGATTACGGGTTTAGACATGTCTAGTTTGAAATACTATAGGGATAGGGTTATGGCCTAGAATTCAGCTAGAATGTACCCTAAGATTCTTGGGGAAAGAGGCCTGCTTGTGAAACAATCTAGGGACTTTGTCCTTAGGTGCCATATGAAGCTCTTTTGGGATAAACTTGTCAAAGCCCTTATGCAATATTTTACTCTTGAGGGTCGTTATACTAGGGTTTATAACTTCCATTTTATGCTCGTGAATCATTTTTTCTACAAGAAGATAATTGATTTCCCCTACCTCCTACTTCAGACTCTTGGTACTAGCATTATGGAAAATAGGAAGAGTGCTGAGAAGCCCATTCTTCATGACAAGCTTATTTTTCTCATTTACGAGTATGCCAAATCTAAGCTCCAGGACTATACCCTGGCCTTTGGTAAGATTAAGGAGAAGGGAAAAAGACCCATAAAGAATGACACTAATACTCCTAGAAAGAATAAGAAGGGAAACTCCAAGGAAGACTTGGCTGAAGCTGCTAAAATCCTCACAGAGGAGACTAGTATGGATACTGATAATGATACTAAAGTCAAGGAGGAAGATGAAAAGATTGACATGGGAAAAGCAGATAAATTCCTCTTTGAGGAGGATGGTATGGAAAGTAAAGATGATACTGATGCCCAGGAAGAGGATAATAGTGAGTCCTCTCAAGAAACGGGAAGTGACAAAGCCAGCAATGCCAAATCTGAGGATATGGATACTGAAGGCCCTTAGGACAACTATGCCCCTGAGGATACTAGAAATCAAGTTGATATGAGAGATATATCCCCTGAGAAGACTGCAAAAGATCCCCCAATAACTAAGACTCTCATTGAGATTACTATTTTTCCCCTAGAATTCCCCTGTTCTGGTGAACTATGCTAACTCGTTGTCTAAAGAGGACATGTATTCTAGGGATATCTCTAAGAAGACTGAGGTGAATAAAGAAGAGGGTAGTGACAAAGAGATCAAAGGTAAAGTAGGTTTTGGGGGTAGTCAAGAGAATGCGATGGAGAAGAGCCAAGAGATTACTAGGTTCATGTAGGTGGTTAAAGAGTGTGCTAAGATGGACTACCAAATGAATTCCTCACTATTTGAAGAAATCAAAGACATCAATGGTAAGTACGCTGATCTCGAGGACATAGGGAATAAATTTTCTCTACCGTTAGCTAAGCCCATGCATACTGGCATAAATGAAGCTGAGACCCAAGCTGAAGATGAAGAAAAAAGGCTGATGGAGAAACTTGAACTAAAGATAAATGCGGTGGTCAATTTTTGTTTGCAGACTACTTCCAGCCATATACAGAGTATAGAAGAAACCCTCAACAGAATTATGAAGAACAACTACGAGGGCATGAAGGTGACTAACAGTAATTTGAGGGCTCTTCTCTCTGTGCTGGAAGGGAACTCTATTCCCATTGTCATGGATGATGATGCTATTGAAGACCCCACCTCTGCTGGCCCTTGATCTTGTACTAGCGCTAGTGCTAAAAAGATGAAAGTTGTTAACACCAAGGAAATCAAGGATCTCAGGGAATCCATCCAACAATATGACTTGCTGATGGATGACTCGACGAAGATTATGGAAAAAGTGACCTAGTTGTGTTGTTCTTCATGTTCATGTGTTTTTTTTTTGTCTATTTAGCTTCTTTTTGCTGCTTGGTTGTGTTGGGGGGCTTCTATTGTCTCCTTCTTTTCCCCCCAGCTGATCCTTTTTGCTGTGATGTTCTATTTTTTTGTATTGTTTACTGCCTATCTTTTCTTATAAATGTACAGGGTTACAGTTCCCTTAAAAAACTACTTTAACCTCAATTGAAAAGAGTCTTATTGTAAATTTCTTAACCGGGTGCACAGTTAACAGTGTTGCTAAATCTATTCACCGAGTAGACCTAACTAGTCTAAAATGTTACTCCTAATAGGGTAAGATCATCAGAAGTAATCACACTTGTATCCTTAACCAACACCTTCCATTCTGCTGATAGTGAAGCTTTGTGGGTTTCATCCCCACCATAGTTTTAACCTTATAACAGGTGTTTTCTGCATTACCAATTCTTAAGTCATGTGTACTTACATTTCATGAATGTTTCTATGAATGTTTACATGCAATTAAGTTTATGATTTGATATTACATGCATAATATAGAAAAGCATCAATGGTCGGTATGCAAGAACAAAGTACTAAGGGTTAATTTATGAAAAAATTTAAGGGTACTGATTTGCCCATCCCTTCTCAGTACACACCATTCCATTATTCCGACAACATATTGGTCTAACAAATATAAAGGTAAAGACTACACAACTCAAGAAATCAATTTCATAAGAAACATGAGAGAACAAGGATACCTCTTATATGATGATATTACACATTGCATAAACTATACAACCCTTAGTGATAAACAAAAAAAAGAGTTGATAATTGACGACCTTATGGAAAGACATGTTTTCAATTAGTTCCAAAACATTTAGTCATCATAGAGTTGACCGAGCCATCTGTGCAACCCGAGAAGTTAGAGTGTAACCTGAGCAATGGCAGTATCGACTGAGCAGACAATGGTAATCAGTATTACCCAAGTTATCAATATGAACTGAGTACACAGTGTACCCCGAGTGCCAAATTTTACTATGTTTCTCGAGTGACAACATATTGCCCGAGTGCCAGTATATCACCCGAGTGGACTACTGGACCCGAGTAAAATTTTTAGGCCGACTTAGCTTATATTGTTTCATATTAACTTATCTTATGGAAGCTGACTTACAAAATTATTTGATTTGGATAAGGTATAAATATAAGGTATTTTGTTTATCCAAATATGTGTGAAGAAGTGTATATGCAAATATGAAGTGGTAGATTGATTAAGAGGCTACAATAGTATAAGGAACAACAGAGACTCATCTATCACAGTCAAGTGATTAGTTTTTATATCATTGGATCTTATTCAACAAATCAAAGTTGCATAGAAGATCATCTACTGGTTTACCCTAATAGGTGCTTCAGAAAAATCCTCTAACAAGGTGGACTTAATAGTGCTTAACAAATCTCCTAACAGAGTTGCATACTTAATTGTATTGTACTAAATCCTTTCACAAGGTGGACCTAACAGTCCTTATTTCTCCTAATAGGGAAGGCCATTAGAAGTTTTCAATTGTAAGCTTTAACAAGATAAATTTATACTACAGTAATAAATCTTTTGGTACCATCCCCACCCCAGTTTTACTTTCTATCTGGAAGGTTTTTGGGTAACCAAATATTGTGTCAAGTGTTGTGGATGTTTATTAATTTTTTGTTTCATGCATGCAATCAGATTATATAATATAATAAATTATTAAAGAGATTAAGTGTTATTTGTTCCTGATTCACCCCCCCTCGCAGTCACCTAGCCTTAATATTTCCAACAATTGGTATCAGAGCTAAAGGTTATCTTAATAGAAGTTTAACAGCTTGAGAAAAGATTAGAGGCAATGGAAATATATAGATTGGAGAAAGGCATTGAAAATGAAAAGATAGATCCACAAGTGGCCATTGATCAGATCAGAAAACTCAAGGAGAAACTCTCTCTTTCCTTGAAAAGAAGAAAAGATTTAGCAGTGCAGCTGAATGATATAAGTTACATAGAAGAAATAATTGAAGGCTTATGCAAAGAAATAATTTCAAAAGAATAAAATTCAGCACTTGAAGACCTACTTGCAAAGAATCTCAATTTACATGAAGAAGTCAAAAATTTGAAAAGAGAACAAGAAATTCATTCAGTAAGAATATGTGAAGTTATGGAACAAAAGAATCAAGCAAAAAATGACAAAGAAATGACACAAGAAGATAAAATATTTCTAAGTACAAGATTAGAAGAAAAAGAAAAATAAATCCATCATTTGTCACTTCAGCAAGAAGATATGATAAATCAACTCAATAATGCAAATAAAGAAGTTATCAATCTGAGGAAAGAAAATGAAATACTATAGAATGATATCAATACTAAAAATAAAACCAATGAGAGTATGATGAATTCACAGGTAAGCACAGATCAGTTGACAGAGAAAACTCAACTCAGACATCATGGACAAACTGGATTAGGTTTTACTGAACAAGGTGAATCCTCATAGCAAGGAACTCAAAAGAACATGAAACCTACTTGTAATCATTATGGAAAGTTAGGGCACACAACAAATAAGTATTGGAGCAATGGAAAGTCAAAGTTTAATGGTAAATTCTATAAATGAAACAAACATGGACATAGGGCAAGTGAATGCACTGAGAAACCTAAGTTTGAAGGAAAATGTTTCAATTGTAACAAACAAGGGCACAAATATTCCGAGTACAGAACTAAGAAATGGAACCCTACTGAGAAACTAGCTAAAGGAATTTTTGGTTGGGATTACAAAACATGGAGCAGATGTTTTCATTATGGTGAATATGGGCATATTGGTGCAAATTGTGTAAAGACTCACCTCAGAAAAAGGAATCCTACTAAGATATGTTGTGTGTAAAAAACTCGGTCATCTAAGAAAGAATTGCATGAGTAGAGAAAAAGTAGATACTGGTTTTGAGAAAGGCAAAGAAAAAGTTTTAGAAATTAGAACTTGGATGAGTCAGCAGTGGGTAAGGAAATCTTCTGAGAGTTCAAATCAAAACAATGAAGGATCGAATGGCATCCAAAGTAGTGAGTTGGGTGGATCTACCATCTCCGAATAAATATGGAAGGAGACAACTGGAACTGTGGATACAAGCCATCCTACATCAGTTCTAGACATGCTAGCAAGTCCAAATCAACATATTGATGCGCTAAGACACATTATAGTTTTAACCAAGTGAGGATCTTGGTTACATCTGAGTTACACAAGCTTAACCGAGTTAAGTTAGGTTGTATGTTTTTGAGGATGCAAAAGTTAGTTTTCGCCAAGCTTCATTATGATATATTCTAGCTACCATGTACGGAGTATTTAATGAAAAATCAACGGTAAAATATCTTATAAAAGATGAATTGGAAAGGTTATTATTTATAAAGTTTTTAGTTTGCAGAGCGATTTAGAGCCAAGCTTCATTATGATATATTCTAGCTACCATGTACGGAGTATTTAATGAAAAATCAACGGTAAAATCTCTTATAAAAGATGAATTGGAAAGGTTATTATTTATAAAGTTTCCAGTTTGCAGAGTGATTTAGAGCCTTAAGCAATTCAAAGGGAATTTGTGTTCAAAAGTTTTAAATTGTGAAGTTTTATCAAACCTCTAAGCATTATGGCATCTACATCTAGTAGCAAGGTTAAGAAAGGATCTGAGATATTGGTGAGGAATGTTGTCTTTGAACCTCCAAAGTTTAAGCTTCATCTAGTGATTGCAGAGGAGATTGATCTGATGGGAGATCATTCCCTAATTCCTCCAAAGGTACTGTTGATCAATGACATCCGAGCCTTCTATCATTGCACCATTCAATAGCTAGGTACATTAGAAATGAATAAAGCATTTGAGAAACTCTGTGAAGCCAGGAATCTGAAGCCAAAACATAAACACCTTGAAGTCAAGGGTTTGACTCATATCATGCATATGCCACAGAACTTTCAAATTAATTGGATTAGGTTTTTTCTGAGCCAGGTTCACAACATGCGTATATGGCTGGAGAAACTAGTGAAGATCACCAAGATAATGGTACACCGTATTAAAGGGTATCCTATGCTTGACAAGTCTAAAGCTACCAAAACCCTACCCCAAGATGACCTAACAATGAAGACTCTTGCCGAGTGGGACGGAAGAGGCAGGCGATTAAATGGAGTTACAAACATGGAATTGAATTTTGGGATTCATGTAATTGTGCACAAAATCTACAGTTCTAGCCGACCAAACAACATACCATGAAAGGTTGTGGAATTGGCATACAAAGTGGTCAAGAACAACCTTTCATTTGACCTTGCCAAGTTGTAGCTCATCTAATTGAGAAAGAATATGGAAAGCATCTGGGCATCAAAGACCAATCCATGTAAGTTTGGTTCACTTCTGGTCTGCATATTATTTTATATTCAGAACTATTTCCCTTCCAAAGGCACAATTGTTTGGAAGAAGGACAAAACCATAGTTTATCAGATAAATGATTTCATAGCAGAATTATGAGATAATTCTGAGAGCATCATGGATGCATACCTTGAGGATTTTAGACATAAGATGTAGAATAGATATAGAATTCCTAAACTATTGGTAGAAGACTACAAAGATGATTTTTGCTTCCTAGTTGACTATGATAAAGTATACATTCAGGAAGTCAAACCTAGGGTTGCATGGGTGAAACCTCTTGCATATGAGGTTAACATAGATGAGACCAGAGACATCATTGAGGCTCTTGTGAGTGGGCATATTGATCCCAAAGAACCATAATTTTGTACCTATTAAGAATCCAAGAGAACAATTTCATTGGAAATTGAGATTCCTAAGATCTTGAAAAGAGGAAAGAAGAGGTTAGAGAAGTTTGGAAAGAAGTATGGCAAAACTTCAGACTCTCCTCCTATCACTGAAAGAAAAGAAGATGAAATTAAGATAGAAGATGATGAACTTGAAAGGGAAGAGGAAGAGATAGAAGAAGAACCTCCTAAGAAGAAGAAGAAGGTATCCCCCAAGAAGAATACAAAGATATCTACCCCTTTCATCACTACAAGAAGATCTAGAAGGAAAGTTATATTTCCTAAGGAAGATGAAGAAGAAGATACAGTCATATTCAAGAAACCCCCACCTACCTTTGAAAATAAAACTGAAGAACTAAGAGAAGGTAGTGGTATGAGTTCTCTAAAATCATTGAAATATGCTTCTAGAACTAAGGATGAACAAAAGCATATTGAGGAAGCAGTTGTAGAGAAAATGACAAGATGGAAGTATGATCCATCTGAATTGAAGTCATATGACTAAAGATCTATTCAAAGCAATATTTTTTCCTTGGAGAAATGTATTCTGAATAGAAAAGGATATTAGAGAACAAACCTTGAGGCAAGTCATACCTACTATGACAAATAAAGAGGAAAAAGAGGCCATGACCAAATATGAGAACAATCACACTCCAAGGTTTAGGACCTTTCAGATATTGAACAAGAAGATAGAGGATGTTGTGCAGGCCACAACAAAGATATGGAAGACAGTTTTTGAAATAAAGGAAGAAGATAAGGAAGAGGTACCGAGTACAGACCCCAAGGTAAAAAATGATGATGTAGAATTACCTATGGTGGAAGCTATTGAAGAATCCAATGCAGAACAGTTAGCAGTAGAAGTGATGGCATCCCTACCCCAATCACCTATATAGAACATCCAATCTCTGGGAAAGGATAAGACTACAAAATCTACATCTGGACTAGCAGTAACTGAGCATCAGGCTCCGCCTACTACTGGGATAAGCCTAACTGATTCAAAGAAGGTCACTATGAACATTTCTACAGTGAGCATTGATGCTACACTTGGTGTAGAAAAATTTATTGATCCAATGGATATTGAAGTCAAGGATGATAGTGGAAAAGGTACGGAAATTGTTCCTTCACCTAATCCCAAGATCAAAGGAAAAGGGAAGGAAACAGATACTGATGATATTGATCTTGAGGAAGATATTGTGATTCCAAATTGGGATCTATCCAACTTAACAGTAGAGAAGATGGATATACTAGGGGAGCTATGGAAGAAAAGATCTACACAACAAAACCTCTGAGCAGAAAAGAAGAGAAACAAAGTGCTAGAAGACATAAAAGGTATATTCCTAGATGCACTAGAAATATAAGTTGATGAGAATGACTCTATTATGGATCAACTTGTCAATATAGTTCACAAGTTCAATAAGGATTTAAGTGGTCAAGAGAAACTACTGCAAAAGGCAGAAAGGAAGTTTAAAAATAAAGTTATAGAGAATGTTGCAAGTAAGATTACAATTGACCAAGTGAAGCTAAACACTCTCATTAGCTCTCTAGAAAATATTTTTAATAATGTTTCTTCATTATTTTTAAATTTGCGTGATACTTCCAACATTGCCATGGAAATCAATACTAAGATGAAAAATATAGACACATATTTGAAGGAAAGTGCAAACCAATTGGCACTTAACCCTAGTTTGAGTTCAGCACACTTTGTGAAGATCAAGTATCTGACAGACATGCAAGAAGAATTACTAAGAGAAGAAACAACAAAAAGGGAATCCCTTACAACTATGCAGAGCCAACTCCTTCCACACATGGATGTAATGCAGAAGAAAATAGCTCATGCTAAGACACTCATACATGACAACAAATTTTCAGTTGCTGAGCTTATGATGGAGTTGTTAGTAGAGATACAGACTAAGTTACACATTGTGAAGGTGTTTCAAGATAATTGGGACAACACTTTGTCTCAAATTTTGAAGGTACATAGTGATTTCCTATCCTACTTTGGTATTACCATATAGATATATTTTTTTGCATTTGTATCAAAAACAAGGGGGAAATTTATTGTATATACATATGAGGAAATAAATGTATAGAAGAGAAGAGAAGAAGAGATATATAATAGAAAAATTACAAAAATAATTTTGAAAAATGAAAAATAGAGTCAGTTGTAACCGAGTCATAGAGCTGTTATCACACCCGAGCAAGTACCCAAGCATATGGTAAGGGGGAGTTTTGACTCAGAAGTTTGAGAAGTTTTTGAACATGATAAGTGTTTCTGGTCACTAATTCCAAGGGGGTAGATTGATGACCTTATGGAAATACATGTTGTCAATTAGTGCCAAAACACTTAGTCATCATAGAGTTGATCGAGCCAGCAGTGCAACCCGAGCAGTTACAGTGTAACCCGAGCAGTGGCAATATTGACCCGAGAAGACAGTGGTAATTAGTATTACCTGAGTGATCAATATGACCCAAGTACATAGTGTAGCCTGAGTGCCAGAGTTTAATATGTTTCCCGAGTGACAACATATTGCTCGAGTGCCAGTATATCACCCGAGTGGACTACTACACCCGAGTAATAGTTTTGGGCCGACTTAGCTTATATTTTTTGATATTAATTTATCTTATGGAAGCCAACTTAAGAAGTATTTGATTTGGATAAGGTATAAATATAAGGTATTTTGTTTATCCAAATATGTGTGAAGAAGTGTGTATGTGAAAATGAAGTGGCAGATTGATTAAGAGGCTACAACAGTATAAGGAACAACAGAGACTCATCTATCACAGTCAGGTGATTAGTTTTTATATCATTGGATCTTATTCAGCAAATCAAAGTTTCATAGAAGATCATCCACTGGTTCATCCTAGCAGGTACATTAGCAAAAACCTCTAACAAGGTGGACTTAACAATCCTTTAAAAATCTCTTAATAGAGTTGTATACTTAATTGTATTGTACTAAATCCTTTCACAAGGTGGACCTAGCAGTCCTTATTGCTCCTAACAGGGAAGACCGTCAGAAGTGGTTAATTGTAAGCCTTAACAAGCTAAACTTATACTGCAGTAATAAATCTTGTGGGTACCATCCCCACCCCAGTTTTACTTTCTATTTGGAAGGTTTCTGGGTAACCAAATATTGTGTCAACTGTTGTGGATGTTTATTACTTTTTTATTTCATGCATGCAATTAGATTAGATAATCTAATAAAGGATTAAAGAGATTAAGTTTTACTGGTTCCTGATTCACCCCCCTTCTCAGTCACCTACCCTCAATATATTTCCAACAATAATTATGACACACTACCATAGGAACCAAAATGGAGTTTCGTTGTGCATGATAATTAAAGAAACCAAGGGGATAGGAAATTCATACCTAATAGACCATAGTATTAATCAATATCTTAAAAATGTAGCAATTTCAGGTCCTCTTTTTTTACTTATAACAACAGGAGTTGCAATATTCAATATTGAAGCCTCTATAGTTCATTCAAAATTGAAAATCTTGATCCAAGATTTTTTACAGCTAGAAGAAACACAACTTACAAGTTTTCAAGAAGAGATGATACATATCAAATATATTTTGATTAACGAAATAAGTTTCATTGGTCAGTATTTGTTGGAAAATAATGATTCTCGACTCCAACAAGCATTCCTACAAAGTGCAAACATAAGCTTTGCAGGTATACCTTTCAATTTTTATTGATGAAGATATCTATTTTAATTCATCATATATATTATATTTATAATAATAATACATAGTTTTGAAAATATTTGTTATCGACTGTCACTCAGGTATTTCTATGATTTTGGTTGGAGATTTGGGCCATTTTTCTCTAGTTAGTGATAGACCAACATATGACAACAATTAGTGTGCTAAGTTACTTTGGGAAGAATTCGAAATTGTGGTTACTTTGGACAAAAAATTTAGACAAGATGGAGACAACACTCAACAACAATGATTTCGTCAATTTTTAACAAATCTAAGAGGTGAAAAACCAAATATTGATGGTTGGAGGTTGCTTATGATGATAACTCCTATTAACATATATATCACAACCAATATTGAGTTCAAAAAAGATGTTCATTTCTTCTCTACAAATAAAATTGTTCATAGTCATAATAAGAAAATGTTACATTCATTGAACGAACATGTTGCATGTAGTGTTGCAAGAAAAGTAGGAAATGCTAATACAATATAGGCTTGTCCAAGTCATGAAATTGATCTAGAATTATTGATCACCAAGGATGCAAGGGTAATGGTAACTTCAAGCCTTTGGATACAAGTAGGTCTTGTGAATGGAGCCCTTGGATATATATTCAAAAGATTGTTTACAAACCAAGAAGTGCTCCTCCATAACCCCCAGCTTATGTGAAGGTTGAGTTTGACAATTATTCTAGAATGCCATTTGAAGATTGTCACCCTAAGATACTACCAATAACAACAATACAAAGGTACACCACAATTCAATTTCCATTAAGATTGGCAATACATAAATATCAAGGATTGACTCTTTCAAAAGCCACTATTGATATAGGACCAAGAGAAAAAATATGATTGACATTTGTGGTAGGGTCTTGTGTAAAGTCTTTAGAAAACCTAAGAATAATACTGACATTTACATATGATCATTATGAAAAAATGACAAATGCAAAACAACTTGCTGAGTGGAAGCATGAAGAGAACAAATTGAAGATTTTAGAAGAAAATGATACAATACATTATGTTCAACTGTGATTCAATGACTTTTACAAAAGATATATATCGTGATCATTACGAAAATAAGGTTCGTGTTACCATTCTTAACACTAAAGAATATGTTATGTATTTACATCATTACACCGAAGTGATATTCCTATAATTTAATTTTTATTTGACCTTCGAGACTTCTAATTATTTAAATTTTTTTGTTATGAGGTATGTGTCATGCCCAAAACTAGGGGAAAACACACAATCAAAATTTTTCTTTTAAAACACAAGTACATACAACTAACAATGGATGAATTGAGGTAATGTGATTGCATGGTGAAGTTATCCTTCAAGTTGCAAGGTATATTAATAGGTTGGATTAGGGTTACATCACATACGGATGTAGAGTTTGAGCATCAACTTGATGTACGAGTTACATGAACTCTTAGGTCAGATTGAACTAGCTATGGTTTAATGTTTATCCACGTGTAATATCGTGATGGTAATCTAGTTGATAGGATCATGTGTTGAAATAGGTTGACCTAGTATTCACTTTAATTTCTTAACCTTGATTATAACTAATCCAAAAAACTAACCTAAACACCCTACTAACTAACCTTTCAACCTACTAACTACCCTATCTCATCACGTATCCAACTGTCACATCATCCATCACCCATCACCCATAAGTCCAAGGCCACTTGCAAGTGGGTGGGTGTAGGAATATCCCAAGATACCCTATAGGCCTACGAATTTTGAAGAGGGAGTTTTCTTTTTGAAAAAAATTTGCTTGTTTCAATGGGATGGTGGGGACCACTTTAAGTCTCCTAATTCTATGTGTAGGAACTAATACCAAGTCAACCCCAAAGGATGCTAAAAGATTTTGAATGAAGAGGAGAGAGAATAGTCCTAGAAAAAGGTATTAAATTCCAAGTCAGTCTTCATCATGTGCATGGGTAAGGAGGTAAGAGTGATTGGAAAGTTTAATGGGGCCCACCAAATCCTCTTTTAAGATCCCTAAGGTAATTTCACATGGTTTGGAGGATTGGGTGCAAAACCCAAGTAGTTATACCATGTTTTTTTAAAAAAAAAATTCTTTCAACATTAACATGAACCCCATACTGCACCCAAAAGGAAGTTAAAAAGGTAAGGAAGGACATGTGTGGGGCCAACAGGAATGGTGTAACATCATTCCTCCCTACTAATTAAACTATGCATTATCAGTAAGGAAGGTAATTAGAGGGTAATTAAGGGAGTTTAGAGAGGGGAATATATAGAGAATATTCTCTGTGTAAAGGGGGGAATTAAATCCCTCCCCATACATTTTCCAGAGAGTATTTTTGCTCTAAATTCTAGAAAATGACATGGTATAATTTAGTTTTAGCTTCCATCACATTGGTATTTTTGGATTTTCTTTTTGAAGTAGATACATGTATGCATTTGATTGTTTTATTTTTGCAATACACTATGCAACTATAATTTGGTTATTAATATTAGGTGATTGTTTTACATTAATATACTAATTTCTTTGATTTACTATAGTTAGCAAGCTTATGAAGATTTTAAGGTAGAGTATTGATCTAATTGAAGTAAAATTTAGATTTTTCCAAAGGAATAATGAAGTGTTTTTAACTTAAAATTAACTACCTTATAGAACTTACAAGATTCATAAATCCACTAGATTTTACATGCTATGAAAACTATTACATAATGAATATGAGATTTTCACATCTTGCTTAAAAAGGCTCACAAAATGGAAATTACAACACTTAACAAAAATGAATCTCAATACAAAGGAGTAATCATACAACACTAAAGTTGCTCTCACACAACTTACACCAAAAAAATAGAGATTTCTCCTAAGCTTTTCCACAAGCTTCTTGACTTCAAAATCTGTAATTTATATGAGGAGAACCATGGGAAGCTCACCTCCCAACCAAGGTCTCAAGGAGACCACCCCCAAGCTTGGAGAACCAAGGATAAACCGGTATCACATCCAAATTCTCACAAACATCATATATGCACAAAACAACAATTAACTCCCAACCGAGGCTTCGCAAATGAGTTTTCCAAACCCATTGAAGTAGGGTGAAGGTGGAATTTTTCAAGGAGGAGAATGCCATTGCATTTTCAAATTCTTCAACAAGAGTTTTTCCATGCCTTTCCAAGGCTACATTGACATTCCTTCCATATACACATTTGGTCATTTCTATACCAAAAATAATATTTACAACATGGCTTCATGGAGCTCATACTCCATGAAATTATCCCTCTTCTCCAAGAGAAGAGACTCTCACTACAATGGAGAGCCCAACTAACCCCTTCACCCAAGGCCACTTCTTCCATTTCCAAAGGGTGAGTAATGCCTTAAACTCCCATGAACAAAAATCCCAATCCAAAAGAACAAGAAATGATACAAAATCCAAATGCATTCCCAACCCAACACATAACAAAAAAATCTACATACAACAACACTATACAAGATTTACATATATGAACACTATACAAGATTTACATATTCATAAAACAATAACATACAAATATAAAATGTAAGATTATTTCTCCATGGAAAGAATCCACCAACCTTGGTCCAAGAAAAATGGCAAGAATGTGGTTGAGAAGAAGCCCTTATCCTTTTCCTTTATTTCCTCCAACCCTAATTGTCTCTAAAATTAGAGAGTGGGTGAATACCCACTAAGTCTCTCCAAACCCTCTAAAAAGACCCTCAAAAGTGTACTCAAGACCTAGCAATTAATGAGATATGACCTTTAGTCCTTTGGTCTTACCTCTTGTCTCCCTTCTTAATTGTGAGTTTAGTAAGGAGTGTGGGACAAATTAGATGCATGTGGCCATCTCCATTTTCGCCACTTTTGAAAAGTAGGCATTTTGGAGAGCCATAATGGTGATCTAGGTTTTCCCCATAGGTAAAAACTATCCCTAACCCAAGGTACCCCTTAGGGTTAACTAAGTTTGGCCAAAAATACACTCTAGGGTCACTTTTGACTCCTCCAAAGTACCCTAAAGTTCAAATCCGAGTTCCAACTTAATGTGATCCTTACAAGACATCTATATGCAAGTGGGATTGATATAACATCAGATAAGGTTTGGTGATTCTTTCCCAAGCCTTAATTTGACATGTCACCATCCACATGGACAATACAAGTGTCAAGTGACACCAAAAAAAATTACACATCATATTCAAAATGACATGTCCAAACAACGACATAAAATTTAAACTATTAACACACATTCATATTACATTTACAACAAAGATCACATTACAATGAGATTTCAACCCCTTATTGGATTAAACTTTGGCTTACTCAATTCACATGTGGTTAATCCTAATTCTCTGAATAATTCCATGGTTCTCTTTCCTACACACTAAACTCAAACATTAGTAGTCCAAGATAATAAAATCACATGAAATATACATTTTCTATTCATACTTAGCAACATTAATCAATAAGCTGAATTAATTTCTGATTGCAAATTTCATACAGAAATGTTTAAAACATAATAATTCCATAATCACCATGACATAACATCCATGAAATAATCAAGTCTAATCATGATCTGATCTTCTCATCAATTCACTTATCTAAACATATATAATCAAAATCAACCACATGTTCTAAGTCTAATCCATATCAAAATGTAATCCATACAATATAATCATCATCATAAATATAATATCTCAAGTCTCTGTCAGGATAATCAAAAAGTGTATCAATGTATCAAAATAAGTGTATCAACTAAGCTATGATGGGTCGAGGTGAGGCCTCACATCCTCCCTCACTAGGCATGAACTTCCTCTTAGAGTCCATCAAAGAGATATGGGTACTAAGATCTCATCTGTGCTGCATCCTCCCATGAAGTTGTGACCTCATCATAACAATCCCACTGGACCCTAACCTGGTCCAGCTCTCGGTCTTGAAGTGGAAGGGTCCGTCGAGATATAATATGAATGGGCTCAAATGCCAGCTATCCATCTGACTCCACCTGCAAGCCATCCCAATCTATAACATGAGACTCATCATAAATATATTTCCGTAACACAGACACATGAAACACATCATGGATGCGTGACAGGCTAGGTGGCAAGGCTAGATGGTAGGAAACTGGTCCTATCCTCTCCAATATCTCAAAAGTTCCAATATAGAGAGGCACTAACTTAGAGCCCTTTCCAAAATGGATTGGACTCTTATGCGGGCCCACTCTTAAAAACACCCTATCTCCAACCATATACTCACGATCAACCTGCTTCGCATCTGCATACTTCTTCTATCGGTCTTGAGCCTCTCTAAGACGTCGTCTAATCAAGAATATATACTACTCCATATCCCTGACCAACTGGGGTCCAATAGATACTCTATCCTCAATCCTGTCCCAACTAAGTGGTGTCTTGCATGGTCTACCGTACAAGGCCTGATATGGCGGCATACCTATAGAAGAATGATTCTCATTATTATAGGTGAACTTGACCAGATGTAGGTATTCCTCTAACTTGACATGATGGTCCATCACATACATATGTAGCATATCCTCTAACACCTGGTTAACCCTCTCTGTCTATCCGTCTGTCTGAGGGTGATATGTCGTACTTAAATTTAGTCTAGTGCCCAACGCTGTCTATAACTCTCTCTAAAAAGATGATGTGAACAAGGAGTCTCTATCAGAGATGATCTTACAGGGAATGCCATGAAGTCTAACAATCTCCTAAAAAAATTCTTGAGCTACATCTCATGTTGTGAATGTAGTACACACGGGTGAGAAGTGGGAATCCTTGGTCAACATGTCGGCTGTCACCAAGATGGAATCATGGTAGAGAGAAGACATAGGGATACCAACAATGAAGTCTATAGATATAGTATCCCACTTCCACTCGACAATCTCATGTGGCTGCAGGAGCCCACTTGGATGACTATGCTTTGCCTTCACTCTCCAGCACTCTAGACATCTAGCAACTATGCTAGAAATCTGCAACCTCATGCCCGGCCAATGATACAACTGTCTCGTATCGGCATGCAATTTCTTAACTCCCAGATGAGCTGCATAAGGTTCTCTATGAGCCTCAAGCACAATAAACTCTCACAAGTCACCTGTAGAAGGTACATAGATGCATCCCCTATGGCATAGAATTCCATCAAACTCTAAAGAATACTCTACAAATCTCCCCTCAAGGGGTCTCTAAGAATGGATAAACTTACAAACCTCCACATATAATCCATCCTCTAGCAAGTGATGCAAAATGCGCTCCCTCAAATCTATACCAGAAGTCATAGAGGAGAGCTTGTGTCACCTCCTACTCAAGGCATCTGCAACTACATTCTCCTTCCCCTTGATGTAATGAACATCAAAATTATACTCACACAGAAACTCCATCCATCTCCTCTGCCCAACATTAAGATTGGGCTATGTAAATATATACTGTAGGCTCTGGTGATCTGAGTGAAGCTCAAATCGGTGACCTAGAAGGAAGTGTCACCATTTCACTAAGGCATGAACCACCGCTACGAGTTCTAGGTCATGAGTAGGATAATTAATTTCATGAGTCTTTAGCTTCCTAGACTCAAAAGCTATAGGACATCCCTCCTACATAAGGACTGCTCCTAAACCATCGAATGAAGCATCAGTACATACAACAAAATCTGCCAAAGGATATGGCACTGCTAAAATCGGTGCACTAGTGAGGGCTCTCTTGAGCTCTTGAAAATCTCTCTCACACTTCTCTATCTATTCATACTTCTTCCCCTTTCTCTGAAGGGAGGTGATGGGATGAGCTACTCTAGAAAATCCTACCATGAAGCGTCTATAATATCCTGCTAAGCCCATAAAAATTCTGACCTCAGTGACACTGGTGGGTGCTGGCCAATCCATAATGGCTCTAATCTTTAATGAGTCTATAGAGATCCCATCACTAAATATAACATGACCAAGACAATGCACCTCAAGTCTAAAGAAGGCACACTTTGACAAGCTGCCATATAGTTGATTCCCTCTCAAACGTTGCAGAACCTGTCTCAGATGCTCCTCATGCTCCTCCTCATTGCGAGAATATATCAGAATGTCATCAAGGAACACTACCACAAATTTATCCAAGAATGTATGGAATAATTTTTTCATGAGGCTCATGAACATAGCTGGAGCATTTGTGAGGCCAAATGGAACTACTATGAACTCATAGTGACCATACCTCGTGCGAAAGGTAGTCTTGTGGATATCACTTTCCACAATCCGTAACTGATGGTACCGCGAATTCAGGTCTACCTTCGAGAACACTCGGGCACCCTGCAACTGATCAAACAAATCATTGATCCTGGGGAGTGGGTATCGGTTCTTAATTGTTACTTTATTCAACTATCGATAATGAATGCACAATCTAAGTGATCCATCTTTCTTCTTCACAAAAATCACTGGTGCACCCCAGGGTGATACACTAGGTCAGATATGCCCTTTCTCCAAGAGATCTTCTAACTAAATCTTGAGCTCATTGAGCTCATGTGTGGTCATCCTGTAAGGTGGTCTAGATACAGGCTCAGCTCCTGGTACAAGTTCTATGTGAAAATCAACTGCCCTAGGTGGAGGCATACCAGGTAGCTCAGTAGGAAATACATCTGCAAACACCTAAAGAATAGGATAATCCTCAAGCGAAGGCTCCCCATCTAAATCCTCCTCTCTATCACTAATGGTGATGGCAAATAACTGACATCTCTTCCGCATGCACTTCCTAAGATGCATAGCAGAAATCATGCGAAGGGATATAGGTCTTTGTACCCCAAATATCACCATAGAAGTACTGTGATCATCAAGACACTCAACCCTCTTCTGACGAAAATCCATCTTGGTGCTGTGGGCATAGAGCCAATCCATGCCAAGGACTACATCATAAGAACCTAGAGGGGTAATGCGGAGATCAGTCACCATGATTAAGTCTCCAATCTAAATCTAACAACTATGAACTAAGGAACTAACAGACACCCTAGCTCCTAAAGCTAACTTGACCTCCCAACTAAAATCCTGTCTAACTGCCACCAGCCCACAATGCTCCACTACATAGGGAGATATAAAGGATTCTATGGCTCCTGAATCAAATAAGATAGAAACACAGATACCCTGAATTATACCTGTGGCCTCTATGACCGTGGCCTAGTGCTCGACCTGGCAGTTATCAACTGCTGCAAAAACTCTATGGGATTTACCCATATCTCCAACTATAGGCTCTGAGGTAGCCCCTCTCTGATCATTGGCTGACTGTCATTGTGGGAACTCTCTCGCTATATGACCATACCACCGCAAGTGTAACATGGCCCTCGGGTATGAATTTGTACTCCCTATGTCCTAGCTTGTTGTGACCCTCCAGTCCTACTAGAACCATTGTATCCACCCCTAGAGGACTGTTGCATCTTAGCTGGCTGTTCCTGAGGGGTCTATGTCCTCTGATCCTGTCTAGGACCTTGAGACTACCACTGTTTGGGCTTAGAGCCCTGATAAACTTGTGATTGCCTCTATCTAGAATCCTGCTGAGATCTCTGCTACTGAGACTGTTGACCCTTAAAGGATCCTACTGAGTGATTCTGTTTCCCTTTCCAAGGGGGTCTCTATTGTCCTAACTGTTAGGAGGAGGGGTTTTGGTGCTGAGACTGATCCCGAGACTCCTGTCTAGTATGGATGTCTTTGGCTACAAGTGTTGTCTCAACTGTTTCTCTGAATGTGGTAGGAAAATCTAGGCGTATTGTGCCCTGAAGAGACATATTAAGTCCCTTAATGAAATGGTGGATACACAATTTCTCATCATTCATGTAATCAACATATGGAAGGAGATCAAGAAATTGACTCTCATACTGGGCCACTATGAGGCCTCTCTTCTGGAGATCATGGAACTCCTCTATCTGTCTCTATCTAAAATGCTTGGAGAGATACCTCTCTCAAAAAAGGGCCACAAAAGTCTCCCAAGTGAGTGTGTCAATACTCACTCCACCTATGGACACCTCTTGCTCCCACCAAGTGGAAGACTTCTCTCATAGGAGATGGACTACAAGTCGTGCCTTTAGACTACTCCCATAAGGACACAATCCAAAACATCATTGTAAACTCTGTAACCAGGCCTCTGCTACTAACCCGTCAGTGGATCCCAAAAAAAAAGGGTGGTTGGAGTTGCAATATCTCTTGAATCTCATCTCCAACATCTCTAGGGGGTCTCTCTCTGACATGTATCTCATGCTCTCATGGTATTACAACCTGATGAACTAACTCACCCTCCTGATCATCATGACCCTCAACAGACCTAGGTGGGGGACTCCTACTTCTCTCTCTACTAACTGCTCTATCATTTTCTGAAATATGTGCTTCCCCTTTAGGAATCTGCTGCTGAACTATGGGTGGTAGTCTATGCTGAATTACCCCATTCAGATTTTGGAGAACATCCAAAATATCTTGGTTAGGGTTCTGAGGTAGTGGAGGTGGTGGATCCTCCTATCCTGCCCCACCATGGGGAGCTCTACGCCCTCTGCCTCATCAGTTAGCTGTGGTGATGACAGGCATCCTACACAATAATTTAAGTTTTGAATGAGTTGAAACTTAATGGGTTAGGTTCCTAGTGTCGAAACACTGCTCTGATACCAAAATGTCATGCCCAAAACTAGGGCAAAACACACAAAAAAATTATTTTTTAAAACACAAGTACATACAACTAACAATGGATGAGTTGAGGTAATGTGATTACATGGTGAAGTTAGCCTTCAAGTTGCAAGGTATATTAATAGGTTGGATTAGGGTTACATCACATATGGATGCAAAGTTTGAGCATCAACTTCATGTACAGGTTACATGAACTCTTAGGTCAGATCAAACTAGCTATGGTTTAATGTTTATCCACGTGTAATATTGTGATGGTAATCTAGTTGATAGGATCATGTGTTGAAATAGGTTGACCTTGTATTCACTTTGATTTCTTAACCTTGATTACAACTAATCCAAACAACTAACCTAAACACCCTACTAACTAACCCATCAACCTACTAACTGCCCTATCTCATCACCTATCCAAGTGTCACATCACCCATCAGCCATCACCCCTAAGTCCAAGGCCACTTGCAAGTGGGTGGGTGTGGGAATATCCCAAGATACCCTATAGACTTGCGAATTTTGAAGAGCGAGTTTTCTTTTTGAAAAACATTTGCTTCTTTCAATGAGGTGGTAGGGACCACTTTAAGTCTCCTAATTCTATGTGCAGGAACTAATACCAAGTCAACCCCAAAGGATGCTAAAATATTTTGAATGAAGAGGAGAGAGAATAGTCCTAAAAAAAGGTATTAAATGCCAATTCAGTCTTCATCATGCGCATGGGTAAGGAGGTAAGAGTGATTGGGAAGTTTAATGGGGCCCACCAAATCCTCTTTTAAGATCCCTAAGGGAATTTCACATGGTTTGGAGGATTGGGTGCAAAACCCAAGTAGTTATACCATGTTTTTTTTTAAATTTTCTTTCAACATTAACATGAACCCCATACTGCACCCAAAAGGAAGTTAAAAAGGTAAGGAAGGACATGTGTGAGGCCCATGAGAATGGTGTAACAACATGCCTCCCTACTAATTAAACTATGCATTATCACTAAGGAAGGTAATTAGAGGTTAATTAAAGGAGTTTAGAGAGGAGAATATATAGAGAATATTCTCTATGTAAAGGGGGGAATTAAATCCCTCCCCATATATTTTCCAGAGAGCATTTTTGCTCTAAATTCTAGAAAATGTCATGGTATAATTTAGTTTTAGCTTCCATCACATTGGTATTTTTGGATTTTCTTTTTGAAGTAGATACATGTATGCATTTGATTGTTTTTTTTGTGCAATACACTATGCAACTATAATTTGGTTACTAATATTAGGTGATTGTTTTACATTAATATACTAATTTCTTTGATTTACTATAGTTAGCAAGCTTATGAAAATTTTAAGGTAGAGTATTGATCTAATTGAAGTAAAATTTAGATTTTTCCAAAGGAATAGTGAAGTGTTTTTAACTTAAAATCAACTACCTTATAGAACTTACAAGATTCATAAATCCACTCGATTTTACATGCTATGAAAACTATTACATAATGAATATGAGATTTTCACATATTGCTTAACAAGGCTCACAAAATAGACATTATAACACTTAACAAAAATGAATCTCAATACAAAGGAGTAATCATACAACACTAAAGTTGCTCTCACACAACTTACACCAAAAAATGGAAATTTCTCCCAAGCTTTTCCACAATCTTCTTGACTTTAAAATCTAAAATTTACATGAGGAGAATCATGGGAATCTCACCTCCCAACCAAGGTCTCAAGGAGACTACCCCCGAGCTTGGAGACCCAAGGCTAAACCGGTAACACATCCAAATTCTCACAAATATCATATATGCACAAAACAACAATTAACTCCCAACCAAGGCTTTGCAAATGAGTTTTCCAAACCCATTGAAGTAGGGTGAAGGTGGGCTTTCCAAGGAGGAGAATGCCATTGCATTTTAAAATTCTTCAACAAGAGTTTTTCCAAGCCTTTCCAAGGCTACATTGACATTCCTTCCATATACACATTTGGTCATTTCTATACCAAAAATAATATTTACAACATGGCTTCATGGAGCCCATACTCCATGAAATTATCCCTCTTCTCCAAGAGAAGAGACTCTCACTATAATGGAGAGCCCAAATAACCCCTTCACCCAAGCCCACTTCTTCCCTTCCCAAAGGTTGAGTAATGTCTTAAACTACCATGAACAACACTCCCAATCCAAAAGAACAAGAAATGATACAAAATATAAATGCATTCGCAACCCAACACATAACAACAAAATGTTAGATTTGAGGAAAATAAATCCACCCAAGAACACTTGCATGCAAGACTGTCACATGAAGAAGCAAGAAGCAGACAGAAGAAGAGAAACTATGGAGGCCAAAAAGCCAGAGGAGTGAAATCCATGTTGAAAAGAATAAAGCTTTTATTAACAAAAATAATGAATACAATCACCTTCTCCTTAATGAAAAGTAAAGCGGTGAATCCTTATAAAAGGATACCGAAACCCTAAAGGGGAAAACCCTAAAGAATCACAAGCTGCCTAAGTATAACTTAAGCATAGAGTAAATAGAATAACAATTAAATGAATTAATTATTAGCTATACTATGACTACTCTAACACCCCCCTTAAGTGTAACTTAGGGAGAAGAAAAACAACTAAAACTACTGCAGAAAGCAAGAAAGATGGGTGCCGACAACAAGGCCTAATCAGGTACCCAAAACAAGAAATAAACTAGATGAAGGAAACTAAGCCTTCAATCTAGAGAAATTCCCAGAGAGAGGAACAAGAAAGAGCAAGAAGCATCTCCGAAGCATGTAACTGAAAACTCTGTCAGAAGAGACTGCTGGAACCCCCACTAAAGTGCATGACCAGGTAGAGAAGACAATGTCTGAAGAGCTGATCAATCAAACCAAGAAGCAATAGAACCAACAGTTGAACCCCCCCATAATATTGAACAGGGAGAGGTGACAAGAACACTGAAATGTAATGCCAGAAATATCTGCAGAAGAAAGAACCAGGAACACTAACAGTGCAACAGAAGTACAAGCACAAGATAAAGGGCGGTGTCACCGACACACAGCATGGGCTAATGTCATGGAAGGTACACTCACTTGACAAATGTGGATGCCCCTAAAATGAAATAATCATCATAACCCCCCATGACACTTTATAACAGAGTGCAAGTATAAAAATATACAAGGTGTACAAGATCCTAGATATACAAAAGTAGGCACTTTATCTCAGTGTATTTACAGAACAAAAATACAACAGTGGAGAAGCATACAAGCTCAGAGGTCAGAAAGAAAAGTGAGCTAGAATATCAGAAGAAGAGATCCCAAGACCTGTAGACCCAAGCAATCCACCAGAGTGCATAAACTGCCAAACTCGAAGGAGAGAAAACTTGGAGTAGAATCTAGAAAAAATACCTCTGTAACTGCATAGATCACTAAACCAACTTTTCGACGATATCTGGTTTGCCAAAAACGGAGTCTGGATGAGCTAGATATGACTCCCGGAAGGCAAAAACAAACATCAGACTTCAACAATAAAAAACACTATAAAAAAGGTAGAACCCAAAACCCTAACTACCATCATCAAAAATTTCTCGGAAAGAGATTTCCGACGGTATATGGAAGTCAGAAAAAGACCCCCGGATGCTCAAGATAGAGTGAAAACAGTCTCGGGGGGTCAAAAGTGCTCCAAAGGGCAAAAATAAGCCCCTGGGGCTGAAAATATTTGGGCCCCCGGGCGCATGGCGTGCCCAGGGGGCTGGGCCGAAGCCCCTAGTCACTCATACGACCGGCCGCCTAATAAAAAGGCCCGTGGGGGCTAACAGCAGACCGGGCGGAGCGGAGGCGGTGGGCGCCAGTGGAGCGGCGTGAGCTGGCGGAGCGGGCCGCAGGGGCGACGGAGCAGGAGGCGAGCACAGGCGGCGGAGCTGCTGAGGAGGGCAGAGTAGCGGTGGAGCCGGGCCGAGTGGCGGGACCGGGAGTGCAGAGGGAGAAGCCGACGCTGGGGCCGGTAGGGGCCACTTCCGGAGGCGCCCGCAGCCAGAGGTGGTGGTGCGGTGGCGGCGCGGCGGCGGCCCTTTTATTTAACACTGCGCGCGGTGTTTTCAAACGCCAAAACACATATTTTTTAAAATATTTTTCAATTTTTGCATCGAAAATCACGCCTGTACGGCCCAAGAAGGCCAAGAAATTTCTCCCCGAGGCTCTAGTGTCCAAATCAGACGTGCCTTATATAGATTCTGGGGTTTTTGGGCCTTCTAGACGCAACCGTGAGGTCAGTTTTGGTCCAAAGTGCCTCAAAAGACAAAGAATCCCAGAACCAGAGACAAATGCCAGAAAAGACTGGAGATCTTCAAACCCCTGAACTGCGATGAGCTTGCTTCAAAAAAAATAGAACAGCGAGCTGCAGGAGAGCTCTGATACCATGTTAGATTTGAGGAAAACAAATCCACCTAAGAACACCTGCATGCAAGACTGTCATATGAAGAAGCAAGAAGCAGACAGAAAAAGAGAAACTATGGAGGCCAAAAAGCCAGAGGAGTGAAATCCATGTTGAAAAGAATAAAGCTTCTATTAACAACAATAATGAATACAATCACCTTCTCCTTAATGAAACGTAAAGCGGTGAATCCTTATAAAAGGATACCGAAACCCTAAAGAATCATAAGCTGCCTAAGTATAACTTAAGCATAGAGTAAATAGACTAATAATTAAATGAATTAATTATTAGCTATACTATGACTACTCTAACACAAAATCTACATACAACAACACTATACAAGATTTACATATATGAACACCATACAAGATTTACATATTCATAAAACAATAACATACAAATCTAAAATGCAAGAGTATTTCTCCATGGCAAGAATGTGGTTGAGAAGAAGCCCTTAACCTTTTTCTTTCCTTCCTCCAACCCTAATTGTCTCTAAAATTAGAGAGTGGGTGAACACCCACTAAGTCTCCCCAAACCCTCTAAAAAGACCCCCAAAAGTGTACTCAAGACCTAGCAATTAATGAGACATGACCTCTAGTCCTTTGGTCTTACCTCTTGTCTCCCCTCTTAATTGTGAGTTTAGTAAAGAGTGTGGGACAAGTTAGATGCATGTGGCCATCTCCATTTTTGCCACTTTTAAAAAGTAGGCATTTTGGAGAGCCATAATGGTGATCTAGGTTTTTCCCATAGGTAAAAACTAGCCCTAACCCAAGTTACCCCCTTAGGGTTAACTAAATTTAGCCAAAAATACACTCTAGGGTCACTTTTGACTCCTCCAAAGTACCCTAAAGTTAAAATCTGAGTTCCAACTTGATGTGATCCTTACAAGACATCTATATGCAATTGGGATTAATATAACATCGTATAAGGTTTGGTGATTCTTTCCCAAGCCCTAATTTGAGATGTCACCATCCACATGGACAATACAAGTGTCAAGTGACACCAAAAAAAAAAACACATCACATTCACAATGACATGTCCAAACAACAACATGAAATTTAAACTATTAACACACATTTAGATTACGTTTACAATAAAGATCACATTGCAACGAAGTTTCAACCCCTTATTGGATTAAATCTTGGCTTACTCAATTCATATTTGTTTACCCCTGATTCTCTGAATAATTCCATGGTTCTCTTTCTTGCACACTAAACTCGAGCATCAGTAGTCCAAGATAATAAAATCACATGAAATATACATTTTCTATTCATACTTAACAACATTTATCAATAAGCTGAATTAATTCCTAATTGCAATTTTCATATAGAAATGTTTAAAACATAATAATTCCATAATCACCATGACATAACATCCATGAAATAATTAAGTCTAATCATGATCCGATCTTCTTATCAATTCACTTATCTAAACATATATAATCAAAATCAACCACATGTTCTAGGTCTAATCCATATCAAAATGTAATCCATACAGTATAATCATCATCATAAAAATAATATCTCGAGTCTCTGTCAGGATAATCAAAAAGTGTATCAATATATCAAAATAAGTGTATCAACTGAGCTATGATGGGTCGGGGTGAGGCCTCATAGTGTGTATATCCTTTCGCTTATATGTAAGATGAAAGGACAACAATATATATAGATATCTCTTATATATACTTTGTAATAATTTTCATAATCTAAAGAGATAGAAAACAAGCTTAAATGAATGAAGGCAATCTAGTGTATTAAGATTGCTCTAGATTGCTCAATGAATATGAGAACAAATCCTTGCATAAGTAGGCAAGGAGAAGGAGGTGAGATGGTTGGACACAACCATTGACTAACCCTCCAAACATGCAACACTTGTAGCTCACTTAACAAGTGTAAGAGTAAGTGGCAAGTGTGCATGCACAAGGTGTCTCCATAAGGAAAGACACGTGTCTACACCACATGAGGTGAGACAACTAACTCAACTAGCCTAAGTAAACTTAAACTAAGTGTGGAAAGGTTAAATCTAGTCTTAACTAGTTTGATAATAAAATTGCTACACTAACACACACACACACACACACACATATATATATATATATATATATATATATATATATATAAGCTAATATTAATTTTAAGTACATAACCCTCACATAAATATAGAATAAAGATATGTTCTTACCAAAATTATTTAAAACCATATATAAATATAAAAAATTAAAAATATTTTAAACAATAAATCTACCATTTTAAAAATATGTGGCCCTGCCTTATATAAATATAAAAAGAACTTTGTAAATTATATTTAGCAATTGGCATTTGGGTTATAACGCTTATTAATTGGAATTCCCGAATAGATTTTGTCATATGGAGAAGAATAAGGCGTATGATTAGGGTTGTGTTTGATGTACGGAACCTACAAAGCAAATTAGGTATTAAATAGTGTCTTTAATGCTTCCCGTGATGCGCCGTTTCCATGGATTGACAATTAGGTGTCAACGCTGATTCCCGAATTGATTACGTAATCCCCATTTGTTTGATTTTTTATTTGCGGAACGCACGAAGCAAATTGGGTGTTAAATAGTGCACGGTAAACCTTCATTTCCTCACACCAGCCCAAGACTGTTAGTAATGGCGAAGTTCAAGTTCATTCCTCTGTTTCTCCTCCTTCTATTCCTCACACCCCCTGGTAATGCAATACATTATACTGTTTTTAGCTTTGTATTTGTATTCTTAAATAGTTTAGTTTAGTTTAGTTAAGTTAGTAATGTAATGTAATGTGGTGATTGCAGTTTGGGGAAATCTTTGTGAAAGGCTGAGTGGGAGATTTAGCGGGATGTGCATTGGAGCATGGATGGATGATGACTGCAATGACATTTGTGTAGATGAAGGCATCGACAATGACTCTGGTAGGTGTTTGTGGACTTGGAATCATGGTCCTGCTTGTCTATGTTTTTATTATGGCATATGCGATGAATGAATGATTTTATTAACCTCTATGAGAATGAACAATCTAAGGAATTAAAGAGGATAGCATCTTTAAAGAATAAAAACAATATATGTATGTCATTATCTTGGTGTATGTGAACATTTATATAATACTTGTTTTAAATAAGAAGGGTGTGTGATTCCTTAGATTCTAAATTAGCAATTGCAATCTGGTGTGCAATTGGTATCTTGAAGAATTATGGAACATTGTTCAAGAAAGTATTTTGTTTGTAAGTATTGTGGACTTGAAGTACAAGATTCACATGTGTGTGTCATTATGGTGGTGTATGCAATAATTAAGAATAATAATATAGTTAATTATCTTGGTATGTATTTTCTATGAAATATTTCATATTCTTAATAGAAAGGTGTGTGATTTCTTATAATTTAGATAATGTTTTATTTTTTAAAATAGTAAATTTAACAACCTTTTTATTTTTTGTACAATTTATCAATCTTATATTAATTTTCATGTTATAAAAGATTATATTATGTTTGTGAATCTCTATATAATCTAATCTATTCTTATTTCATGGAATATAACTACTTTGTATGATATGATATATTATGTTCTAAATATTTTATTATATGTGTGAATTCATATTAATAGAAGATTATATGTGTAGAGAGAGAAGTTTAGTTTTAATTTTCCAATCATCATCTGTCAAATGGAAGGAAAGGTATGCTTGGCTGTGACATGTTATTCAAGAACATTTGGGTTTAATCTGTAAATCATCCTTTTAAATCCTCATCATTGTTTTTTTTTCTCTGGGTTGCTTTAACTATTGAAACGCTCCTTATTCGTAGTTGAGTTAGTAGCATCAGAATTTATGGAGTTTCCCCACCGTAATACCTTCTTCTTAGATCTACTGCAATTCCCTTTGGATGGTGTCATTACCACTTCTTCTACGATGATTTAGTATATTCACTGAGCAGTATATATATGTTAGATTTACACAAGGCATACATCTTGTAGGACTGAAGATAACTGAAGATTTTATATATGTGATATAATTTTTGGTTGGATTATTGGATTAATTTTTTAGGCCACTAATTCACCCACCTCTCAGTTATTCTAACAATCTCAGTGTAGACGACACAATGTTAGGATCAAAACATATTGTCCCACTATTATAGGATGATGTCTGGTTATATGAGGGTCTATAGCCCGTATTCATATATTTCATAGGCGCATGTCATGCGATGTACTAAGACTATCGAGCATACTGAGACTATAAAACTATTGAGGTTGTGGAATGTACTGAGGTGATGGGAAGTACTGAATATGTTAGGGTGGCAAAACATATTGAGGTTGTTAAATATGTTGGGTGGTGGCACGTACAAAATTTGTTGAATATGCTAGGGTAGTAGAACATACAAAGGCTTTTGAATATGTTGGGGTGGTGTTGTAGGATGGGAAGTACTGGGCCTAGTTACCCCATATTGTTTCAAAAAGGTAGCAAAAATCCTTGAATAATCAAGGTTTACGAGAGGTTGTTGTTGAGGTGTTGCTTGATTGATTTAGGGGTTTCCTGGATTGGAAGAAACACTTGTTTAGAGACTGTACTCATATTTTATTATTGACGTAAACCTTGAATGTTTTGAGGTGGCCCTTGGTTGGTCAGGATTCATATTTGAAGACTGCTAGGGTTTTGGTCTTGGGGAGCCATATTGGAAGTACTCGATGGATGGGTTGAGGACATTATGGAAGGTGCTATTGTGGTGATAGGTGTGCTAGATGTGGGTGGAAAAGTAGCAAAGAGAGGATTGTTTTATTGGATTCCTAGTGTAGTGGAGGATGTGGTTACTTGGGATGTGATTAAAGTGGTGTCAGTAGAGAGTAGGGTGGAAGTGATCAAAAAATGTGTCGTGGAAGAAAACCAAGATAATAATATGGGAGTGGCCTCTACTATGGTGGAGGTTTTGAATCCCATGGGTAATTTGGCACCATTCTATGCAAACATTTAAAGTATGTATTTTATCAATTGCCAATGTGGATCCCAGGACAGTCATTAGCCTATGGTTTGTTAAGGCATCATTAGTTTCTTTGTTATTGTTGCATTTATCCCTAACATTCTGAAGTGAGAACTCATCTTTTGGTGGAGGTACAAGAGGTAAATGTGGGATATCAACCTGTATTTTCTCATGATGTTGTATGGTCTCTAGAATGTTGAAATCTAGTTTTAGGGTCCTTTAAATAGGAAAATCAAGCTCGTTGTTGGGACCATGTATGGGTTTTTCTCTTTGGTCCATTTTTCTTTAACTCTTTTGGGCCCTTGTGAAAAATATATGCAGAGGATAAATGCAACCTAGGAAAGGTGAAAATAACTCGACTCTATTTTTTTTCTTTTAAGATTTTGGAATATATTGGCAATAAGGGAAACTAATTCATTGGATTTTTTTATTTCACCGATGCTAATGCAATATATGAATGAGTGACTAAAATGATGCCTAAGGTATAGGTATTGTACCCTAAGAGAGATTCTATAAACATCAAAGGTAAAAACCTCTAAAGAAAAGACCTGGATGATTCTATTGACTATCTTGACTTCAAAAATGTAGGAAAAAAATTATGGATGCTGGCAATGATGTCTATCTAATACAAGTATTAACTAGGATGATAGGTGCCCAAGCCAAGGTAAGAGACGGTAACTAGATTTCAACAAAGTCAAGATAACACACAAGACCACTACCGGAATGTCCTAATAACATGCACCCTCTAATTTGGAAAATAATAGTGAAAGGTTGAATACTAAACCTTTAGGATATGCCAGCTGTGTTTTGGAATTTTTTGATTTTTTGGACTAAAATAATGACTATGAAAGAAGTAATTGACCATGAAAGAAATAATTGACTATGCAAGGTTCTAAGCTAAGGATGACACTAAAATGCAGGATTTGAGCCTCTAATATGTAAGGGTATGTCGATCACCGAATTTCAAGATAAAAGACATGTGTAATGTTTAGGACCCATGTTGATGATTTTGTTTGATTCACCGTATAGGACAATGATAGGAAATTTTTTGAAGATGTTAAAACACGGTAATCACATAATTAGTATAGCTTCAAGACTGGTTAAAAAATAAACGATATGTGTATGTTCAACAACTTTCTCAACTGCCTGCTATTGTGAGTGACACCCCCTTTGGCAATGCTGGTCCTCAGGAGTTGTTGTCTGTCCCCAAGGTGGAGATAAAGGAAATAAGAGTGGAAATCAATAATCTCAGGGAAAGCTTCAACAGGATTTTGGATTTCACAGTGAAGGTAATGCACGTGGCTGCCACCACTCTCCAACTCCTTCACATTGAGAAATTGAACCCGGGAGGTGAATGTAAGGAGGAAAAACTGTACCAATTCCTTGCAGATGATTGGCTGAAGCTCATGTTAAAAGACAGGGAAGGTAACCCCAATTAGCCCCCTCCTTTTTGTCTATGATGAAACTTTTTGACTGGACTCTCCAGATGGGTGTGGTTGGCCTTTTTGATCTCTGTGTTAATTCTAGATTATGCTATCTGGTGTTTTCTGTTGTTAATGTTAATTACTACCATAGGCTGGTTACCAACCTCATGGTGAGGTTGGGGCCTATGAAGACTATCAAACTAGTTTTTACTGTTAATTTCTGCTTTCTGTTGTTCGTTACTGTTAATAATAACTTTACTGTTAATCACTACCACAGGCTGGTTACCAACCTCATGGTGAGGTTGGGGCCTATTAGGACTTCCAGGCTAGTTACCAGTTCTGTGTTGGAGCTGGGGCCTATTGATTTTCTTTCTTGGTTTTTGGTTTTAAAAATTGGCATAGGCTGAGGGTGTGCTGTGGGTGGTTTGCTGGTTTTCGACACTCCTCGTGCTGGTTTTCTATTCGGGTTAGCCCCCAGTTTTGGCTTCTTTTTTAAATAAAAAACAACTTTCTCAAGTTGCAAGTTTTCACGCGATCGATCACAACAGAAAAAAAGAAATAGATAGTATAACCTAAGGTCAAATTGGCTTCAATTGTAATACTATAGGCCCATTGCTTGGATTCCTATCATCTCACACAACCATTGTTACACTACTAGGACATGAAATTCCATGTTGTAGGTTCCCGTGTTTTTTCCTTTTCTAAGTATTTTTGTCATGCTAATGAAGATCTCTTTCATTAACAAAATACCCTGTGACACATGATGGGAATCTTGGGGGGAGATTTTCCCTCCCCTTGCACTATAATAAGACAATGATTTGAAGGTGAACTAGGTGGGCCTCTAATTAACATGGTTGTATTAATATCTGTGGGGTCTACCCAAATAGTTTGTATGCGTGTGAGACACTTAAGTCTTTAGTTGACCATGTTGACTACTTAGGCACTTTGGCCCAATCCAGGCTACCATCAACACACCTCACCTGAGCTTGGTTAGATTGAGTTGATTCTAGGATTCATCCCATGTCTCATTCATATACCGAAAGGAAGGATTTACTGGTTTTAGGTCATCCTTTGAGGAAGAAGAACATTCATTACACATTCCTCTCTAATAAAATAAAAGTTTTTTTTTTAAATCCTAACAGAATGTACAATAGCACCAAACACCCAAAACACATGGTTAATCAAACTAAGAACTAAAAACCAAACGTTAGCTAATCTAAACCATCCATATAAGCACAAGGGTTCTTTTTTAAGCACTAAACCAGATGAGAGTTTGATTGTTCACTTTTATGCTCCAAATCCATATGTACTTTGCTTGTTCAATTCTTAACCACTTGTCAATTTTAAGAACCAATATGAAATATGAGTTTTTGATGTTTGAGAATACACTATTATTTTTAAGCACTAAAATACAAGTGGATTGGTTTTACATTAGAAAAAATTAAATATACTTCCACACCACAAGCTACAAATAAAAATTTAGTACCGAAAACCTAGCAATTAGTTTTGATAATCTACAAGTGTGCTAGTGCTAACATAATGACAATTAAATTTTTGAGTGATTCTACTTACCTTGTCCAAATAAGCATGTATAACGCCTTCATATACCCAATTTTTTCTTCAAATGCATCAATTCTCAATATGCAAGATGATCCTTTATTTTCCTTAATTTCTCATTCTCTTTTACACTGCTCAATAGTCTCTCTAATTTTAAGATTTTTCTATTTTGGTAGCCCACTACATCTTTTCATTACCATAGGTGGATAATTTTATATCACAGAGAAGTAGAAATAAGACATAAAATAATTTTTATTCTATTAGGAAACTGCATCATTTTAGATTTTTAATTGCATCATTTGGATAAGGTAAGTGCATCGAATTAGAGAGTCAAGTACGTCACTTTATCAGTAACTACGTCGATTAAAGTTGGTAAGTGCGTCGAGTGAAATCTACAACCTGTATCAAAATAGAAAATATAAATAGAGTAATAATATCACTTTAATAAAAAATATTAGATCTATAATGAATATCCAGATGTAATAAATAGAGATCACAGTCAGATAATCAGGAATCAATGGAAACATTACAATGAATAAAACACTAGTCAGATGAACAAAAATTATAAAATAGGAGAGCAAGAAAATAGATATCAGGCGAGTACATCACATAGGATGTGTAAGTGCTTAATTTTCATCCTGTATGTGCCTCTCTTGCAGATGGTATATGCATCGAAGTAGAGGGGTAAGTGGGTCGATCTGTCAATGAGTGCGTCAATCGAGACCTGTAAGTAAGTCAAACAAAACTGTGTCTGCGTCAAATTGAATCTATAACTGTGCAAAATAGAGAAAATTCAATTTTTTGAAGCTTTGTGCTTCACATTGGATTCACCATTTATAATCAGGGTAATAAGGATCTGGGTATGTGCAAGATCATTGGGGGCCAAAAAGTGGCGATGTGAAAAAAATCCACTTTTCACTCGTCCAAAAGCGCATGAAAGTGCTTGTTGACTTTTTAGTAGGCCTGGGTGTCAGTACACCTGGGAAAACCTGACACCAAAGCACAAGCCTAATCGGGTACCCAATTTTTTTGGGTACCCGAAACCTGTGGCATAAATCAAAAACCCGCAGGTTGATTTCCTCATTTCTCCCATCGCTTTAGGTTTCCAAAACGGCTAGAAATATCATATACACAATTTTTTTGGGTACCTAATTTCTCCAACAACAAATTTGACTCCACTACTTATCCGGTAAGTAAATTCTTATTATGTCTAGATTGATTTTTTTCATTTTCATGTTAAATGTAGTTTTTTTGGTAAAATGGGGTTTTGTATTGATTTTTTTAATAATATATGAAATCAATTTGAAATTTATATTTTTTTATTATCTAATCAGGCATGGATGACAAAAATGAAGATAATAACCCTCCCCTGCCAAATAATGATCCCCAAAACAATCCAGAATCGCTTCAAAACCCTCAATCTTTAGAGGATTTGATACAACAAAATCTGAACACTATACAAGGCTTCAAAGACACATATAAGAATATACCTACCTTAGCTCCTATGCTTTCCACCCTAAATACCATTGTTGAAAATATTGACACCCTTACGCAGCAACATAATGCTTCTCTTCATTGGCGTGATGATATGCACACCCAATTTGATGACGGGCTTGACCATGATGGGATTGTTGCCATTAATATAACTAAGGAAGATATAGCCTCCCTTTTTTTTAATCCTAAAACTGGATTAAAAGTTGACCCCAAAAAGACAAAATTATCAATAAAATGGTGCACAAACAAAGCAATGCGCACACACTTTTGGGATCGCTGGTGGATGGTTTTTGATAAACCACCCCATAGCGATTTGGAGCTCCCTTTCTATTTCATAAAAAAATTGTATGCTGAGTTTGTGCTTGGTCACAATGTTAATTATTGG